>OX638302.1:14583084-15111084 GCA_951812265.1 Taphrorychus bicolor
ACGTCGTAAACGACATGGCCGAAATAGCTATTTTTTTTGGCATCGTTTGATTTTTAAGGCGGAACGGTTGCTCTTAGCATCTAGTCAGTCAATAAAAATAAAAATAGCTTTAATAAATGAACAATCTGCAACAACCCCTTGGACTTAAAAAAACGTTAAAATTTCTAATTCATTGAATTACTATTTTATTTTAATTTTAATTTCTAAAAAATGTTGATGCCATAGCAAGTGTAGAGAAAATAAAAAAAAAGTTAATATCAATTATTTTTTATTATCAGGTGTCTCCTCAACATTTACCGTGGAACTTAAGATTTAGGCCATTACTTAACGCTAATAATTTTGATTTGTAGTCAAAATTTTGAGGATAAACTTCCTCACAACTCAGACAAGACGATCAATCTTTTTGAATATCCACGCACAAGGCTGTTTGAGCTTGTGGAGTTACGGTCGAAAATTTTTAGTCATAAAAGCTATTTTTTAGCATTCAAGTTTGCGTAAAAATGGCTGGCCAACATATCGGTCAGAAAAACCGAATGGTGACTGTTTTAGCCAAGGTACCGTAATATTTCGTAATAAATTGGCGTTTTTGACCAAATGGCTAGCGGACACCGAACTCCAAATTATGCTACTAGGAAATAATGCTGTACTTTCCGCCGTCCAGGTAGGAATAAGTTTGTAATGATAGAATTGCATACATTATTGTTAATTAATGGATGTAATAGAGAGCATTCTGGAGATTCTAGGAGAGCGAAATCAATCAGAATTGCCTCTAAAAGACCACACAAATTGGATTTGAGGTGAACACTAAAAAAGTCTTTCTGTCATGAACACTAAAAAAGTATCTGTACTTCAGATATTCAGCACATGTATTACCAAGAGTTGGACAAAAAACGGCTTCCTTCTCGGTGGCAGTAATTTGAACAAAATGTAAAGCCAAATTGCGAATTTTATTTCTACAATCCCACACTGATCCAATGAGCTTTCATCTATTGTTAGAAAGAGAGATATTTACACTTTAGTACAAAGACTGAACCAAAATTACTTTAAGAAGTGTCATAAGCCCTTAACGAGAAAATAGTTTAAAACATCTTTTTTTTTAACTTAAAAATAATTTCTTCAAAGTTTTGATAAAAATTATATTTTATTGCCTCTCTAAATTTGCCGACTAATTACTGGATAAAATGCCTTCTCTATTGCGGTCAATTTATGACTTTTCTGACCAGAAATATTGGTACAACTTGCATTAGTCAAGATTACTGCAAAATTGCCAAATAATAGCCACTAATTAGCTACAAAATTGTGATATAAAATAGCTACTTGCTGGCTATTCACTACACAAAATGTAAATTTTTTGTTTTTCTGACCAGAAATATAGCCCGACCTAGATTTATTCAAGATGACTACAAAGTTACCAAATAATAGCTAGTGTATTTAGCTACAAAATTTTGTTACAAAATAGCCATGAAGTAGCAAATTTTATCCACGTGCTAAATCCACTATTTAAAAACTTAACCTCAAACAAATTCGCATTCTACTTCAGAAATTTCACACATCTATTGGCAAGATATGGTCATAAAGCGGCTTTTTTCTCGGGGGCAGTAATTTGAACAAAATGTAAAAGCCAAACTACTGATTTTATTTCTACAATACTACACTGATCCAATGAGTTTTTATTTGTTGTTAGAAAGAAAGATATTTAACCTTTAGTACAGAGGCTGAACCAGGGTTACTTTAAGAATTGCCATAAGCCATTAACGAGAAAGTGGTTTAAAACATCTTTTTTTACTTAAAAATATTTTCTTCAACATTTTGATCAAAATTATATTTTATTGCCTCTCTAAATTTGCCGACTAATTACTGGATAAAATGCCTTCTCTATTGCGGTCAATTTATGACTTTTCTGACCAGAAATATTGCTACAACTTGCGTTAGTCAAGATTACTGCAAAATTGCCAAATAATAGCCACTAATTAGCTACAAAATTGTGATATAGAATAGCCATGAAGTAGCAAATTTAACTTTTTTCACGTGTAAATCCACTATTTAAAAACTTAACCTCAGACAAAATCGCATTTTACTTCAGAAAGTCAGCACATGTATTGTCAGGATTTGGTCATAAAGTAGCATTTTTTTCGGTGGCCAAAATGTAGAGACAAATAGCAGGTTCTACTTTTTTTTTGGCTTAAAAATATTTTTTTCAAAATTTTGGAAAGTATTAGGTTTTGTGGCCTATCAGAAATTTCTGGAAATTTCCTAGACAAGTTATCAATTTTTGGTTTTTCTAACCAGAAATGTAGCTCAAATTAGATTTATTCAAGATGACTACAAAATTACCAAATTATAGCTACTGTATTTAGCTACAAACTTTTGCTATAAAATAATCATCTCATTGTTTCATCATCATCATTGTTTATTGCTATAGATACTAAAAGGATTGTTCAACACAGTTTTCACATCCCGTTTGTGAATTCTAAAAAATTGCATTTTGAAACCATTTTACTGTTTATTTCTTAATTTTATTACACTAACCTGAACTAACCTGTTCTAACCTGGAACTTTAAAGTTTGAAAAGGTTGAGAAGAGAAAAAGAATTAAAAATATTTTTATTACAGTTTTATATTTATTTATTTTACTGAGTTCTTGAAAAAATTATTCAGAAGTGTTCAAGTTTGCGTAAAAATGGTTGGCCAACATATTGGTCACAAAAACCGCATGGTGACCGTTTTAGCCAAGGTACCGTAATATTTCGTAATGAATTGGCGTTTTTGACCAATTGGTGACCGGTCACCGAACTCCAAATTATGCTACTAGGAAATAATGCTGTACTTTCCACCGTCCAGGTTGGAATAAGTTTGTAATGATAGAATTGCATACATTAATGTTAATAAATGGATGTAATAGAGTGCATTCTGGAGATTCTAGGAGAACGAAAGCAACCAGAATTGCCTCTAAAGGACCACACAAATTGGATTTGAGGTGAACACTAAAAAAGTCTTTCTGATTCCATTCCACTAGTAGGGTGCCTTTCACTGAGAAAGTAAGTAAACTGTGTTCTGTGCTAGAAAAATATTTTACTTCTACAATAAAGCAAAATAATAGAGAGGAAGATCACAATATTATGGCAAGAGTTGGGTAATAAGGTACTTTCTGCCAAGTTGGAAGAGGGTTACAATATGAAATCTTGCATATATGTAAATAAATTAATGGAATAGAGGAGGAGAGAGCACTCTGGAAATTTAGAAAAGTATAGAGACGCGAACGATTTGTAGAGATGAGCGAAATTGTATGGGAGAAATATTTGTGGTTTCACCTTATACTATAGTAAACGAGCTTTTATCCATTGTTAAAAAGATAGTTGTCTAGACTTTAATTACACTTATATAGGCTAAAATTAACCAGAATTACTTCAAATAATTGTTCTAGGCCCTTAACAATACAATGGACCTCTCCCAGAAAACTTTTCTTCACTAGCTTTTTTGAACTCACTGATCCGAAGTTGGCGTTCTTTAACTACATACCTACGAAACCCTAAACACTACCTGAACTCATAGTGGTCAAATTTAGCCAGCTATAATACCACTGTAATCCAAAAAGCACTTGAACCCAAGCACGCATTGATAACATACTAACCAAAGGTAACGACATCGCACCACGACACTATTCAAATTTTCACGGTATTGTGCAAGAACAAGGAGGTGAAATGTTACTGAAACCAAATCAGCGTCGGCTTATATATATCGACTTTTGTCTGAACGACAATAATTAATCAAATCTTTTCCCCAATTTGATAGTAAAGTCCTTCAGAACTTCGGCAACCGGATGGAGAATTTGAGGCGAAATCGCGCAAAAGTGACTCAGTGTTTTCGTTAACGCACAAAAGCGCGATTTTGATGGGCGTGGCGGTTCTTTTAAATTAATTAAATCCGGTATTTAGGTCTTGGTTTGCGGAATTAAAGGGATCGTTGACATTGCCGTGGATTTCGGCTAGTTTTGTCAATGAAACAAGTGAAAGACATCACCAAGGGTAAGTTCTTAAAAAAATACTTTAACCTAAGCACGAAAGTCTTGGGCTGACACCAATAACGCTGCAAGCAAATTGCGGTATAATGACGTTTTTTTAGGCAAAATCCTTAAACGATTATTCTCTAGAATGTGAAAGATACAAGCAAAAAGCCACAAATTCCTAGTTTTTGCCGTGTTTACGACTATTTGTTCCACTAAAACCTTAATTGAAAATCACGCAAATATTAGTGTTGATTGACTTTATACGGGTCAGTTTGGGCTTGCTAATGATTGGATCACCAGTGCGTAAAGTTTTTAGGTTGCACACCCGAAAACATAATGGTAATAATAATAATAATCGTTGGCACACATGTTGTGTTACGCAACTCATCTTAATAACTCAATTTTTTCCTTAAAAATACACATCATGAAGTTTGGCAAGGGTTGGGTATATAAAAGCAAACACATACTGCAAGGTGGGTATCAGTGCGTGAGGTTTAGCCAATCGTAGTTGCAATGTGCCCTTTGCAAGTAAGTACCTAAACAAATATCTGCAACGTAACAGTTATAAGGATTCTTTTCAGGCTTTTCTGGTAGTCTATGTTGCTACCAACGCAGTTTTAGCCCAGTTTTATCATGGACATGACCAGGAGGATTACCACGTACGTATGTTTCATAAAATTACGTCATCTATAACAACTCTTCCTTTTCATATAGACCGTTCCTCACTATCACTTTGAGTACGGAGTTCACGACCCTCACAGCCATGACGTCAAATCCCAGCAGGAATACCGTGAGCACGACAACGTCCGCGGAGCTTACACCCTCAAGGAACCCGACGGTACTCAAAGGATTGTGGAGTACGTGGCAGGACCCCATTCAGGCTTCCAAGCTCTAGTTAAACGAGTAGGACACGCCCAACATCCCGCACTGTACAGTGTAAATACCATCATGGAGGAATCGGCGGGACCAGCTACGTCGGGCTGACCCATTGGGGACACGGGTCGGGGCGATAGATGAAGGATATATTGACTGTTTGTTTTTGATAATAAATAAAATGATCTAGATTTGAAGAAAATGAAAGTGAAACTATGCATACTAATTTAAGGTCGTGAAGGCGTAATTTATTGATATTAGTAATACCAATTTGGCCGGCTTAATGACACAAAAATATCCGCAAACTAGATTCATTTTTTAATAATGACGCGTGCGTTGGTTGCGAATTTAAGGTAAATCGGTTCTGTGGTGCCGGACCATCAGTCCTTGAGAACCAAGATGGTAAACAGCCTTGGTACGATGATTTTTTTAAATAAGCAACGTGGGAAGCACGACCTTTAGGGAACACACCTTACAGAAAAAAAAACGGTTCAAAACTAATGCGAAGATATAAAAAGGTTAAAGAGAAGCAATTTTCAAGTCAGAAGACACTAGCTAAGGCTAAAAAAATAATTGCAGCAGACTCGTTTGAGCTTCATGAATAAACAATCCAGTTCTTACCCTGAAGTTTGTGAACTTCCTGTTGAAGTAAAATGAAAATTCAATTAACAGATTCAAATAAGTCAAAAGAAGGAAAAACACGAGCAACAAACTCGCCTCAGCTTCTTGAGCTTTATAGAAATCAGCGTGTCAGTTTTTTCGTACTCAGACTCTCGTACTTACAAACTTTTTTTGTAATTAAAATTAAAGCTCTATCAACTACTCGACAGGGTCAAATAATTGCTATTCATCTAAAGCCAGAGGACACTTTCTGAGTCTGAAAAAACAATTGCAGTAAACTCGTCTGAACTTCAGGAATCAAAAAATTACTGAAACTGATTCAAATAAAATTTGGAAGCCGAAAGACACTCTCTGAAACCAGAATAATAATAATAATAATAAACATCTTTATTTCAAAAATTATGACAACACATAAAATGAAATAACGTCACCACACAACACAAAGTACCTACACATTATATCTAATCAATGTGCATCAAAATAATCATTGATCGAATATGGTTCTAGATTTGATAGTAGTTTAAATACTGCGTGCTTAAATGACTTTAGCTGTGTCAGTAGCTTAATAGATTTTGGGAGCTTGTTAAAGCACCTTATTGCATTATAGTATGGTCCATTTTCATATAGTGACAGCCTATGTCTTGGAAGAGAATAGTCCAAGGTTCGGGTTACATAATTATTTTGTGGCTTATGTTGATAAAACAAAGCCTTATTCTTAAAAAAATACAATAAGCATTCTTGTATATAAATGGCGTAAACCGTTAGTAATTTGTTGGCCCTGAATTTCCCTCTGCATGTCTCAAGTGCTTTCATCCCTAACATAATTCTTAGTACCCTCTTCTGACAAACGAATATTCTATTAACATCACTGCTCTGTCCATAAAAAACAATACCATACCTAATGTGGGATTCAAAGTTCGCATGATAAATAATTTTTCTTGTTTGCATCGTCAGATAACCTGTCAAAACACGAATCGTATAGCAAACATTTTGCAGCTTGCTCACAACTCGGCTTATATGGGGCTGCCAAGAGAGGGTGGCGTCTAGGATCATTCCCAGAAACTTTGAAGTTTGTTCTGAATAGACTTTCTGAGTCTGGAAAAACAAATGCAGCAGACTCGTAACAGCTTATTGAGTTTATACAAATCAGAGTTTCAAATTTTACTGAACAGTCTTCTTACTCAAAAACTTTTTTTGCAATTAAAATTAAAGCTCAGTACTCGACAGGCTCAAATAACTATTTGAAGCCAGAGGACGCTTTCTCAGTCTGAAAAAAAAACACTGCAGTAGAGACGTCTGAGCTTCAAGAACAAAACAGTTTTTTGCCAGAAGTTCAATAACTTGGAAACTTTCTACTTCAAGTAGAATAAAAATTCAGTTAACAGATAGTAATAAAATTTTCAAGCCGGAAGACACTTTCTGAGTCTGCAAAAACAAATGCAACAAACTCATCTCAGCTTCTTGAGCTTTATAGAAATCAGAGTTTCAGATTTTTGCTGAAAGTCTTCTTGGTCAGAAACATTTTTTGCAATTAAAATTAAATCTTAAATTTAAAACTTAACGCTCACTCGCAATAGTACTCGACAGGATCAAATAAATATCTAAAGCCAGAGGACACTTTCTGAGTCTGAAAAAAACATCTCGAGTAGACGCGCCTGAGTTTCAGAAATATACAAAATAGTTTTTAGCCAGAAGTTCGATAACTTGGAGACTTTCTACGTCAAGTAAAATGGAAATTTATTTAACAGATTCAAATAAAATTTTGAAGCAAAAAGACAGTTTCTGAGTCTGGAAAACAAATGCGGCAGGCTCGCCTGAGCTTCTCGAGCTTTATAGTAATCAGAGTGATGATAATGTATTGCGTCCTCTTAATTTACAGATCGAATGGTTTTGCAGGTTTAGGACAAATAAAACTCCCTTGTCGTTTGAATAAAGGCCACCGTTTCGACGTTTAATTTCCGTCTTCTTCAGGGCTATACTTCAGGGGTTTTTATTTGTCCTAAACCTGCAAAACCATTAGATCAGTAATCAGAGTTTCAGATTTTACTGAAGTATTCTTACGCAGACACTTTTTTGCAATTAAAATTAAAGTTCAGTCTCTAGATAAAGCCTACTCCACAGGCACAAATCCATTTTAAAAGACAAAGGACACTTTCTGACTCTTAAACATCAACTCCACTGGACTCATCCGAGCTTCAGGAATAAAAAAAACAGTTTTTAGCCAGAAGTTCGATAACTTTGAAACCTTTTGTTTCAAGTAAACAAGTTCAAATACAATTTTGAAGCCAAAAGATACTTTCTGAGACTGGAAAAAAATGCTTCTTCAGCTTTATATGTAGAATCAAGAGTTCCAGCTTTTACTCAAAAGCCTTCTTACTCCGCAACTTTTTTGCAACTAAAATTAAAACTCAGTCAAAACTACTCGACAGGCTCAAATAAATATTTAAAGTCAGAGGACAGTTTCTGAGTCTGAAACAATAACTGCAGCAGACTCATCTGAGCTTCAGGAATGAAAAATCCAGGTCTTACCCAGAAGTTTGTTAACTTAGAAATTTTTTCCTTTGAAGTTAAATCAAAATTCAGTTAACATGTGCAAATAAAATCTTGAAGCCAAAAGACATTTTCTGAGTCTGGAAAAGTAAATGCAACAAACTCGTCTCAGCTTCTTCAGCTTTATAGAAATAAAGATTTCAGGTTTTATTCAGAAGCGTTTTTACTCAGAAATTTTCTTCTAAAATAACATTAAAATTCAATGAACTGTACTCGACAGGCTGGAATATTGTTTTACAAACAGAGGACACTTTCTGAGTCTTAAAGATCAACTCCAGTAGACTCATCTGAGCTTCAGGAATAAAAAAAACAGATTTTAAACAGAAGTTCGCTAACTTTGAAACCTTTTATTTCAAGTAAAAAAATTCAATAAACAGATTCAAATAAAATTTTGAAGCCAGAAGAGACTTTCTGAGTCTGAAAAAACAACTGCAACAGACTGGTCTGAACTTCAGGAATGAAGAATCCAGTCCTTACCTAGAAGTTTGTTACCTTAGAAACTGTCTTCTTGAAGTAAAATGAAAATTTACTTAACAGGTTCAAATAAAATTTGACAAAATAAACTTTCTGAGTCTGGAAAAACAAATTCAACCAACTCATCTCAGCTTCTTGAGCTTTATAGAAATCAGAGTTCAGTTTTTACTTAAAAGTCTTCGTACTCAGAAACTTTTTTTGTAGTTAAAACTAAAGCTCAGTCAACAGTACTCGATCTTCTCAAATAAATATTTAAAGCCAGAGGACACTTTTTGAGTCTGAAAATACAACTGCAGTAGACCAGTTTTTATCCAGAAGTTCGACAACTTTGAAACATTTTATTTCAGTCAAAAAAAAACAGATCCAAATAAAATTTTGAAGCCAGAAGACACTTTCTGAGTCTATAAAACAAATGCGGCATACTCGCCTCAGCTTCTTGAGCTTTATAGAAATCAGAGTTTCAGATTTTACTGAAAAGTCTTTTTACTCAGAAATTTTTTTTTGCATTTAAAATTAAAGCTCAGTCAATAGTACTCGCCGGCTCAAATAAATATTTAAAGCCAGAGGACACTTTCTGAGTCTGAAAAAACCAACCGCAGTACACTCGTCTGAGCTTCAGAAATAAAACAAAAAAAGTTTCAAGCCAGAAGTTCGATAACTTGGAAACTCTCTACTGCAAGTAAAATAGAAATTCAGTTAACAGATTGAAATAAAATTTTGAAGCCAGAAGGCACTTTCTGAGTCTGCAAAAACAAATGAAACAAACTCAGTCTCAGCGTCTCAACATTACGCGACAGGCTGAAATAAATATTTAAAGCCAGAACACACTTTCTGAGTCTAAAAAGCTGCAGCAGACTCATCTGAGCCTCAGAAATGAAAAATTCAGTTTTTACCCAGAAGTTTGATAACTTCCCCTTGAAGTAAAATACAAATTCAGTTAACAGATTCAAATAAAATTTTGAAGCCAAAAGACATTTTCTGAGTCTGGAAAAACAAATGCAACAAACTCGTCTCAGCTTCTTCGGCTTTTTAGAAATAAATATTTCAATTTTTACTCAGAAGCCTTCTTACTAAGAAATTTTCTTCTACGAATAAATAACATTAAAATTCAGTAAACTGAACTCGACAGACTCAAGTAAATTTTTAAAGACAGAAGACACTTTCTGAGTCTTAAAAATCAACTAAAGTAAACTCGTCTGAGCTTCAGGAATAAAAAATCCAGTTCTTACCCAAAAGTTTGATAACTTTCCCTTGAAGTAAAATAAAAATTCAGTTAACAGATTCAAATAAAATTTTGAAGCCAGAAGAGATTTTCTGAGTCTGGAAAAACAAATACAGCAGACTCGCCTCTGGTTCTTAATTTTTATGGAAATCGGAGTTATAGATTTTACTGAAGTCTTCTTATTTAGAAACTTGTTTTGCAATTAAAATTAAAGCTCAGTCAACAGTACTCGGAGACAGTAAGTCGGAAGACACTTTCTGAGTCTCAAACAACAACTGCGGTAGACTTATCTGCGCTTTAGGAATAAAAAAAAAACAGTTTTTAGCCAAAAGTTCGATAACTTGGCAACTTTCTACTTCAAGTAAAATAAAAATTCAGTTAACAGGTTCAAATAAAATTTTGAAGCCAAAAGACATTTTCTGAGTCTGGAAAAACAAATGCAACAAACTCGTCTCAGCTTCTTCAGTTTTATAGAAATAAATATTCCAATTTTTACTCAGAAGCCTTCTTACTAAGAAATTTTCTTCTACGAATAAATAACATTAAAATTCAGTAAACTGAACTCGACAGACTCAAGTAAATTTTCAAAGACAGAAGACACTTTCTGAGTCTTGAAAATCAACTATAGTAAACTCGTCTGAGCTTCAGGAATAAAAAATCCAGTTCTTACCCAAAAGTTTGATAACTTTCCCTTGAAGTAAAATAAAAATTCAGTTAACAGATTCAAATAAAATTTTGAAGCCAGAAGAGATTTTCTGAGTCTGGAAAAACAAATACAGCAGACTCGCCTCTGGTTCTTAATTTTTATGGAAATCGGAGTTATAGATTTTACTGAAGTCTTCTTATTTAGAAACTTGTTTTGCAATTAAAATTAAAGCTCAGTCAACAGTACTCGGAGACAGTAAGTCGGAAGACACTTTCTGAGTCTCAAACAACAACTGCGGTAGACTTATCTGCGCTTTAGGAATAAAAAAAAAACAGTTTTTAGCCAAAAGTTCGATAACTTGGCAACTTTCTACTTCAAGTAAAATAAAAATTCAGTTAACAGGTTCAAATAAAATTTTGAAGCCAAAAGACATTTTCTGAGTCTGGAAAAACAAATGCAACAAACTCGTCTCAGCTTCTTCAGTTTTATAGAAATAAATATTCCAATTTTTACTCAGAAGCCTTCTTACTAAGAAATTTTCTTCTACGAATAAATAACATTAAAATTCAGTAAACTGAACTCGACAGACTCAAGTAAATTTTCAAAGACAGAAGACACTTTCTGAGTCTTGAAAATCAACTATAGTAAACTCGTCTGAGCTTCAGGAATAAAAAAAAAACAGTTTTTAGCCAGAAGTTCGATAACCTAGAAACTTACTATTCAAGTAAAAAGATTCAGTTAACAGATTGAAATAAAGCTTTGAAGCCAAAAGACACTCTCCGAGTCTGGAAAATAATGCAGCGGACTCGTCTCAGCTTCTTCAGCTTTATAGAAACAAGAGTTCCAATTTTTACTTAAAAGCCTCCTTACTCAGCAACTCTGCAAATAAAATTACGACTCAGTCAACACTACTCGACAGGTTCAAATAAATATTTAAAGCCAGAACACACTTTCTGAGTCTGAAAAAACCACTGCAACAAACTCATCAGCCTCAGGAATGAAAAATCCAGTTTTTACCCAGAAGTTTGATAACTTCCCCTTGAAGTAAAATAAAAAATCAGTTAACAGATTCAAATAAAATTTTGAAGCCAGAAGAGATTTTCTGAGTCTGGAAAAACAAATACACCAGATTCGTCTCAGCTTCTTAATTTTTATGGAAATCGGATTTTTAAATTTTACTGAAGTCTTCTTACTCAGAAACTTGTTTTGCAATTAAAATTAAAGCTCAGTCAACAGTACCCGGAGACAGTAAGTCGGAAGACACTTTCTGACTCTCAAACAACAACTGCGGTAGACTTATCTGCGCTTCAGGGATAAAAAAAAACAGCTTTTAGCCAAAAGTTCGATAACTTGGAAACTTTCTACTTCAAGTAAAATAAAAATTCAGTTAACAGTTCCAAATAAAATTTTGAAGCCTAAAGACATTTTCTGAGTCTGGAAAAACAAATGCAACAAACTCGTCTCAGCTTCTTTAGCTTTATAGAAATAAATATTCCAATTTTTACTCAGAAGCCTTCTTACTAAGAAATTTTCTTCTACGAATAAATAACATTAAAATTCAGTAAACTGAACTCGACAGACTCAAGTAAATTTTTAAAGACAGAAGACACTTTCTGAGTCTTAAAAATCAACTAAAGTAAACTCGTCTGAGCTTCAGGAATAAAAAAAAATCAGTTTTCACCTTTTGTTTCAAGTAAAAAGATTTAGTTAACAGATTGAAATAAAGCTTTGAAGCCAAAAGACACTCTCCGAGTCCGCAAAATAATGCAGCGGACTCGTCTCAGCTTCTTCAGCTTTATAGAAAAAAGAGTTCCAATTTTTACTTAAAAGCTTCCTTACTCAGCAACTTTTTTTGCAAGTAAAATTACGACTCAGTCAACACTTTCGACATTCTCAAGCAACAGACTCATCTGAGCTTCAGGAATGAAAAATCCAGTTCTTACCCAAAAGTTTGATAACTTTCCCTTGAAGTAAAATAAAAATTCAGTTAACAGATTCAAATAAAATTTTGAAGCCAGAAGAGATTTTCTGAGTCTGGAAAAACAAATACAGCAGACTCGTCTCAGCTTCTTAATTTTTATGGAAATCCGACTTTTAGATTTTACTGAAGTCTTCTTGCTTAGAAACTTGTTTTGCAATTAAAATTAAAGCTCAGTCAACAGTACTCGGAGACAGTAAGTTGGAAGTCACTTTCTGAGTCTCAAACAACAACTGCAGTAGACTTATCTGAGCTTCAGGAATAAAAAAAACAGTTTTTAACCAGATGTTCGATAACTTGGCAACTTTCTACTTCATGTAAAATAAAAATTTAGTTCACAGATTCAAATAAAATTTTGAAGTCAAAAGACAATTTCTGAGTTTGGGAAAACAAATGCAGTAGACTCGTCTCAGCTTCTTGAGCTTTATAGAAATCAGAGTTTCAGATTTTACTGAAAGTCTTCCTAGTAAGAAACTTTTTTTGCAACTAAAATTGAAGCTCATTCAACAGTACTCGACAGGCTCAAATAAATATTTAAAGGCATAGGACACTTTCTGAGTCTAAAAAAGGACACTGCAGTACTCTAGTCTGAGCTTCAGAAATAAAAAAACTGTTTTTAGCCAGACGTTTGATAACTTGGAAACTTTCTACTTCAAGTAAAGTAAAAATTGATTGAGCAGATTGAAATAAAATTTTTAAACCAAAAGACATCTTCTGAGCCTGGAAAAAATGCAGCAGACTTATCTCAGCTTCTTCACCTTTACAGAAATAAGGGTTTCAGTTTTTATTCACAACTCTTCTTACTCAGCACCTTTTTTTGCAACTTGCTGCAACACTTTCTGAGTTTGACAAAACGACTGCAGAAGTCTCGTCTGAAATTAAAGAATAAAATATTCTGTGGTCCAAAAGTGTGTTGACTTGAAAACTTTAGTCTTGAAGTAAAATGAAGATTCCGTTAATAGATTCAAATAAAATTTGCCAGAAGAAAGTTTCTGCGTCTGGAAAAACGGATGTAATAAACTCTTCTCAGCTTCATAGAAATAAAGATTCCAGTTTTTACTCAGAAGCCTTCTTACTCAAATATTTTCTTCTAAAATAACACTAGAATTCAGTGAACTATACTCGACAGGTGCAAATAGATTTTTAAAAACAGAGAACACTTTCTGAGACTTAAAAAATAACTGCTACAGACTCGTCTGAGCTTCAGGAAATCAAAAAACAGTTTTTGCCCAGAAGTTCGATAACTTTGAAACCTTTTATTTCAAATAAAAAAATTCAACTAAAATTTTGAACAGATTCAATTAAAATTTTGAAGTGAGAACAAACTTTCTGAGTCTGAAAAAATAAATGCACCAGACTCAGTTTCTTGAGCTTTATAGAAATCAGAGTTTCAGATTTTACTGCAAAGCGTTCTTACTCAGAAACTTATTTTGCAATTAAAATTAAAGCTCAGTCAACAATACTTGAAATGTGCAAATAATTATTTAAAGCCAGAGGACACTTTCTGGGTTTGAAAAAAGCAACTGCAATAGGCAGTTGTTGTCTGGGATTCAGGAATAATAAAAAACAGTTTGTAGCCAGAAGTTCGATAACTTAAAAACTTTCTACTTCAAGTAAAATAAAAATTCAGTTAACAGATTCAAATAAAATTTTGAAGGCAGAAGAGACTTTTTAGGAACTTTAGGAACAAAAGTACAGTTTTTAGCCAGAAGTCTGATAACTTTGAAACATTTTATTTCAAGTAAAAGAATTCAGTTTACGGAATCAAATATAACTTTGAAGCCAAAAGAGACTTTCTGAGTCTGAAAAAACAAGCGCAATAAAGCAGACTCGTCTCAGCTTCTTAAGCTTTATAGAAATCAGAGTTTCAGATTTTTCTGAAAAGTTTTCTTACTCAGAATCTTTTTTGCAATTAAAATTAAAGCTCAGTCAACAGTACTCAACAGGCTCAAACTATTATTTAAAGCAAGAGGACACTTTGTGTAACAAATTCAAGTGAAATTTTGAAGCCATAAGACACTTTCTGAGCCTGCAAAAATAGATGCAATAGACTCCTCTCAGCTTTTCCAGTTTTATAGAAGCTAAGATTCCAGTTTTTACTCGGAAGCCTTCTAACTCAGAAGGATTCTTCTGCAAATAAAATTCAAATTCAATCAACAGTACTCGACAGGCTCAAATAAATTAAATTTTTAAGGACAGAGGACACTTTCTGAATGTTGAAAATCGACTCCATTAGACTCGCCAGAGCTTCAAGTTTGAAAAAAAAATTGCCAGGTGTCCGATAACCTGGAAACTTTCCTTTTCAAGTAAAAAAATTCAGTTAACAGATTCAAATACAATTTTGAAGCCAAAAGACACATTCTGTGACTGGAAAAAATGCACCAGACTCGTCTCAGCTTCTTCAGCTTTACAGAAACAAGAGTTCCAGTTCTTACTCAAAGGCCTTGTTTCTCAGCAACTTTTTTTTGCAACTAAAATTAAAACTCATTCAACACTACTCCACAGGCTCAAATAAATATTTGAAGCCAGAGGACACTTTCTGAGTCTGAAAAAATAACTGCAGCAGACTCATCTGAACTTCAGGAAAGAAAAATCCAGTTCTTATCCAGAAGTTTGTTAACTTAGAAACTTTTCCCCTTGAAGCAAAATGAAAATTCAGTTAACAGGTTCAAATAAAATTTTGAAGCCAGATGACACTTTCTGAGTCTGGAAAAACAAATGCAACAAACGCGTCTCAGCTTCTTCAGCTTTATAAAAATAAAGATAGCACTTTTTACTCAGAACTCTTCTTACTCTCTAAGAAATTTTCTTCTAAAATAATATTAAAAATCAGTGAGCTCTAATCGACAGGCTCAAATAGATTTTTAAAGACAGATGAAACTTTCTAAGTCATAAAAATAAACTCCAGTAGACTCGTCTGAGCTTCAGGATTAAAAATAACTGTTTTTAGCCAGAATTTCGATAACATGGAAACTTTCTACTTCAAGTAAATTAAAAATTCAGTTAACAGATTCAAATAAAATTTTGAAGCCAAAGGACCCTTTCTGAGTCTGGAAAACCAATGCAGCAGACTTGCCTCAGCTTCTTGAGCTTTATAGAAATCAGAGTTTCAGATTTTACTAAAAATAGTTCTAAATTAGAAACTTTTTTTGCAATTAAAATTAAAGCTGAGTCAACAATACTCGACAACCTAAAATAATTATTTAGAGCCAAAGGACACTTTCCAAGTTTAACAATACAACTGCAGAAAGTTCATCTGAAATTCAGGAAAAAAAATCCAGTTCTTACCCAGTAGTTTATTAACTTAGAAACTTTCCTCTTGAAGTAAAATCAAAATTCAGTTAACCAGTTCAAATTAAATACGTTAGAAGAGACTTTCTGAGCCTGGGAAAACAAATGCAACAAACTCGTATCAGCTTCCTTAGCTTTCTAGAAATAAAGATTCCAGTTTTTATTCGAAGGCCTTCTAACTTGGAAACATTCTTCTGCAAACAAAATTAAAATTCAATCAACAGTACTCGGCAAATAAATTTTTAAAGACAAGTACCCTTTCTGAGTGTTAAAAATCAAATCCAATAGACTCGTATGAGCTTCAGGAATAAAATAACGGTTTTTAATCACAAGTTCGATAACTCAAAAACTTTCTACGTCAAGTAAAATTAAATTTCAGTTTACAGACCCAAGTAAAATTTTGAAGCCAAAAGACATTTTCTGAGTCGTAGAGTAGGGAGCCTTAAGTCAACAAGGCATGTGAATGGAGAGAATGAGGAGAACATATAAGAGGACAGAGGCTGAAAAGAGCCCGAAATCTTGCCCCGAAGATGCTGGAGTACAATATACGAGAAGAAATCCTAACAATCAAGAA
Organism: Taphrorychus bicolor; assembly: GCA_951812265.1. Classification (NCBI taxonomy): domain Eukaryota; kingdom Metazoa; phylum Arthropoda; class Insecta; order Coleoptera; family Curculionidae; genus Taphrorychus; species Taphrorychus bicolor. Next base: position 14,599,319 of record OX638302.1, read on the forward strand.
GTTGGAAAATTATGTAAAGAGTTATGAAAGGCGAAAAGCTGAAATTCCTAAAAATCGTTGAGGAGGGAGCCTTAAGCCAGCAAGGAAGATGAATAGAGATAACGAGGAGAACATAAAAGAGGCTGAAAGAGCCCGAGATCTTGTCCCGAAGATGCTGGAGAACGGTACAAGAAGAAATCCTAACAATCAAGAAGTTGGAGAATGATGTGAAAAGATATATAAGGAGAAAAGCTGAAATTCCTAAAAATCATTGAGTGAATCATGAGCCTTAAGCCAACAAGAAAGATAAATAGAGAGAGCGAAGAGGGCAGAGACTCTAAAGAGCCCGAGATCTTGTCCCGAAGATGCTGGAGTGCAATACGAGAAGAAATCTTAACGATCAAGAAGTTGGAGAATGATGGGAAAAGATATGAAAGAAGAAAAGCTGAAATTCCTAAAAATCATTGAGTAAGGAGCCTTAAGCCAACAAGGAGGATGACTAGAGATAACGAGGAGAACATACAAGAGGACAGAGGCTAAAAAGAGCCCAAAATTTTGTCCCGAAGATGCTGGAGTACGCTACGAGAAGAAATCCTAACAATCAAGAAAACAAATCAAGAAGTTGATATGTAGGGCCACACATAGAAAATAATCAACAGTCCATTTAGGTGATTCGGACGAGAAGAAGATAGAACGATGTAAAACGATATAAAAGGCGAAAAACAGAAATTCCTAAAAATCATTGAGTGGGGAGCCTTAAGCCAACAAGGAGGATGAATAGAGGTAACGGAAAACATAAAAGAGGGAAAAGACTGAAAATAATCCGAAATTTTGTCCCGAAGATACTGGAGAACGATACGAGAAGAAATCCTAACAATCAAGTTGAAAATGATGTGAAAAGATGTATAAGGTGAAAAGCTAAAATTCCTAAAATCGTTGAGTAGGGAGCCTTAAACGAACAAGGAAGATGAGTAGAGATAACGAGGAGAACATAAAAGAGGACAGAGGCTAAAAAGAGCCCAAAATCTTGTTCCGAAGATGCTGGAGTACGCTACGAGAAGAAATCCTAACAATCAAGAAAACAAATCAAGAAGTTGATATGTAGGGCCACACATAGAAAATAATCAGCAGTCCATTTAAATTTTGTCCCGAAGATACTGGAGAACGATACGAGAAGAAATCCTATCAATCAAGAAAGAAGTTGAAAATGATGTGAAAAGATTAATAAGGCGAAAAGCTGAAATTCCTAAAATCATTGAGTAAGGAGCCTTAATCCAACAAGAAAGATAAACAGAGACAGCGAAGGGAACATAAAAGAGAACAGAGGCTCTAAAGAGCCCGAGATCTTGCCCCGAAAATGCTGGAGTACAATACGAGAAGAAATCCTAACAATTAAGAAGTTGGAGAATGATTGGAAAAGATATGAAAGACGAAAAGCTCAAATTCCTAAAAATCATTGAAAAGGGAGCCTTAAGCGAACAAGGAAGATGAGTAGAGATAACGAGGAGAACATAAAAGAGGACAGAGGCTGAAAAGAGCCGAACACTTTGTCCCGAAGATGCTAGAGTACGCTACGAGAAGACATCCTAACAATCAAGAAAACAAATCAAGAAGTTGAGATGTAGGGCCACACATAGAAAATAGTCAGCAGTCCATTTAGGTGATTCGGACGAGAAGAAGATAGCACGATGTGAAAAGATATAAAAGGCAAAAAACAGAAATTCCTAAAAATCATAGAGTGGGGAGCCTTAAGCCAACAAGTGGGATGAACAGAGGTAACGAGGAAAACATAAAAGAGGGAAAAGGCTGAAAATAATCCGAAATCTTGTCCCGAAGATACTGGAGAACGATACGAGAAAAAATCCTAACAATCAAGAAGTTGAAAATGATGTGAAAAGATTAATAAGGCGAAAAGCTGAAATTCCTAACATCATTGAGTAAGGAGCCTTAAGCCAACAAGAAAGATAAACAGAGACAGCGAAGGGAACATAAAAGAGGACAGAGGCTCTAAAGAGCCCGAGATCTTGCCCCGAAAATGCTGGAGTACAATACGAGAAGAAATCCTAACAATCAAGAAATTGGAGAATGATTGGAAAAGATATGAAAGACGAAAAGCTGAAATTCCCAAAAATCATTGAAAAGGGAGCCTTAAGCGAACAAGGAAGATGAGTAGAGATAACGAGGAGAACATAAAAGAGGACAGAGGCTGAAAAGAGCCGAAAACCTTGTCCCGAAGATGCTGGAGTACGCTACGAGAAGAAATCCTAACAATCAAGAAAACAAATCAAGAAGTTGAGATGTAGGGCCACACATAGAAAATAATCAGCAGTCCATTTAGGTGATTCGGACGAGAAGAAGATAGCACGATGTGAAAAGATATAAAAGGCAAAAAACAGAAATTCCTAAAAACCATTGAGTGGGAAGCCTTAAGCCAACAAGGAGGATGAATAGAAGTAACGAGGAAAACATAAAAGAGGGAAAAGGCTGAAAATAATCCGAAATCTTGTCCCGAAGATACTGGAGAACGATACGAGAAGAAATCCTAACAATCAAGAAGTTGAAAATGATGTGAAAAGATATGAAAGAAGAAAAGCTGAAATTCCTAAAAATCATTGAGTAGGGAGCCTTAAGCCAACAAGAAAGATAAACAGAGACAGCGAAGGGAACATAAAAGAGGACAGAGGCTCTAAAGAGCCCGAGATCTTGCCCCGAAAATGCTGGAGTACAATACGAGAAGAAATCCTAACAATCAAGAAGTTGGAGAATGATTGGAAAAGATATGAAAGACGAAAATCTGAAATTCCTAAAAATCATTGAAAAGGGAGCCTTAAGCGAACAAGGAAGATGATTAGAGATAACGAGAAGAACATAAAAGAGGACAGAGGCTGAAAAGAGCCGAAAACCTTGTCCCGAAGATGCTGGAGTACGCTACGAGAAGAAATCCTAACAATCAAGAAAACAAATCAAGAAGTTGAGATGTAGGGCCACACATAGAAAATAATCAGCAGTCCATTTAGGTGATTCGGACGAGAAGAAGATAGCACGATGTGAAAAGATATAAAAGGCAAAAAACAGGAATTCCTAAAAATCATAGAGTGGGGAGCCTTAAGCCAACAAGGAGGATGAACAGAGGTAACGAGGAAAATATAAAAGAGGGAAAAGGCTGAAAATAATCCAAAATCTTGTCCCGAAGATACTGGAGAACGATACGAGAAGAAATCCTAACAATCAAGAAGTTGAAAATGATGTGATAAGATATGAAAGAAGAAAAGCTGAAATTCCTAAAAATTATTGAGTAGGGAGCCTCAAGCCAACAAGAAAGATAAACAGAGACAGCGAAGGGAACATAAAAGAGGACAGAGGCTCTAAAGAGCCCGAGATCTTGCCCCGAAAATGCTGGAGTACAATACGAGAAGAAATCCTAACAATCAAGAAGTTGGAGAATGATTGGAAAAGATATGAAAGACGAAAAGCTGAAATTCCTAAAAATCATTGAAAAGGGAGCCTTAAGCGAACAAGGAAGATAAGTAGAGATAAAGAGGAGAACATAAAAGAGAACAGAGGCTGCAAAGAGCCGAAAACCTTGTCCCGAAGATGCTGGAGTACGCTACGAGAAGAAATCCTAACAATCAAGAAAACAAATCAAGAAGTTGAGATGTAGGGCCACACATAGAAAATAATCAGCAGTCCATTTAGGTGATTCGGACGAGAGAAGATAGCACGATGTGAAAAGATATAAAAGGCAAAAATCAGAAATTCCTAAAAATCATAGAGTGGGGAGCCTTAAGCCAACAAGCAGGATGAACATAGGTAACGAGGAAAATATAAAAAAGGGAAAAGGCTGATAATAATCCGAAATCTTGTCCCGAAGATACTGGAGAACGATACGAGAAGAAATCCTAACAATCAAGAAGTTGAAAATGATGTGAAAAGATTAATAAGGCGAAAAGCTGAAATTCCTAAAATCATTGAGTAGGGAGCCTTAAGGCAACAAGAAAGATAAACAGAGACAGCGAAGGGAACATAAAAGGGGACAGAGGCTCTAAAGAGCCCGAGATCTTGCCCCGAAAATGCTGGAGTACAATACGAGAAGAAATCCTAACAATCAAGAAGTTGGAGAATGATTATAAAAGATATGAAAGACGAAAAGCTGAAATTCCTAAAAATCATTGAAAAGGGAGCCTTAAGGGAACAAGGAAGATGAGTAGAGATAAAGAGGAGAACATAAAAGAGGACAGAGGCTAAAAGGACCCCAAAATCTTGTCCCGAAGATGCTGGAGTACGCTACGAGAAGAAATCCTAACCATCAAGAAAACAAATCAAGAGGTTGAGATGTAGGGCCACACATAGAAAATAATCAGCAGTCAATTTAGGTGATTCGGACGAGAAGAAGATAGAACAATGTGAAAAGATATAAAAGACAAAAAACAGAAATTCCTAAAAATCATAGAGTGGGGAGCCTTAAGCCAACAAGGAGGATGAACAGAGGTAACGAGGAAAATATGAAAGAGGAAAAAGGCTGAAAATAATCCGAAATCTTGTCCCGAAGTCACTGGAGAACGATACGAGAAGAAATCCTAACAAACAAGAAGTTGAAAATGATGTGAAAAGATGTATAAGGCGAAAAGCTGAAATTCCTAAAATCATTGAGTAGGGAGCCTTAAGCCAACAAGAAAGATAAACAGAGACAGCGAAGGGAACATAAAAGAGGACAGAGGCTCTAAAGAGCCCGAGATCTTGCCCCGAAAATGCTGGAGTACAATACGAGAAGAAATCCTAACAATCAAGAAGTTGGAGAATGATTGGAAAAGATATGAAATGCGAAAAGCTGAAATTCCTAAAAATCATTGAAAAGGGAGCCTTAAGCGAACAAGGAAGATGAGTAGAGATAAAGAGGAGAACATAAAAGAGGACAGAGGCTAAAAAGAGTCCGACATCTTGTCCCGAAGATGCTGGAGAACAATAAGAGCTTCATTATCAACAACTTGAGATGGTTGAGCATAAAGTATCTTTGTAGAGAATAAAATTTCGAGTTCTTTTAGTAACCATTTCTATGACTACAATTTAGTTTTCTTTTTCTGACGAGAGCCTAAAGTAAGTAATATTATTCTTAAACACTGCTCGACTACTACAGGATCTTCGATAGGGAAGAAGTCATTTCATCACTCGTCTGCTCATATTTTTGGTCCAAACACTCCTACAACATGTCAACGTTTTCAGTCTTCTTGACGCACTGAGTATTTCTGTTTTGTACGAAAGTTAGTACTCGTTTGATGAGCAGTCACATCCTCAAATAAAAAACCCCAACCTTTTGCATACATTTATTTATAAAATCAAATTAAACATTTCATCCAGATCCATGGCCCCAGTGCATAACTCCGAACCAACTGTGTCCTCCACCGCCATGATGATGGTGTCCAGGATGGTGGGCATGGCCCTCACGCCTCACTGTGGCCCTGAAGCCCCCATGCTTATCTGCTGTGTACTCCACTATGCGTTTGGTACCGTCGGGTTCGTGCACTATGTAATGGCCCCTGACTTTGTCGTGGTCCCGGTACTCCTCATGAGATTTATGATCTTTGCTGTGAGGGTCGTGCACGCCATAACTGAAGTGATAGTGAGGGACCTGAAATCGATATTGGGATTATTGGTTCCGAGTGCAGACTTTTTGGTGATTACTTGATGGTGGTGGTGGTGATGATGGTGGGGTTCGGCGCAGGCCCCTAGAATTGCTGTAACAAGGAAAGATAATACCTGAAAGTAGGTATTTCTAATGAAGTGCTGTTCTTCTAGATCCCTTCTAGAAGTTGATTTTTGTTTAAATTATAGTTGCAATAACTTACAAAGGCATTCATGTTTGTACTACTAAGGATACGTACTGTGTGTTTCACCGATTGAAAGCCAACTGCCTTACTTCCATAAACAAAGTGTCTTATATATCCCTCCCTTACTATTTCAGGCTATTTTAACTATTTCCAGCAAAAACGATGCTCTCAACATTTAGGTAACAACGTGACAACACTTGCAGAAAACAGCTTCCAAAAGAAATCAATTATAGGCTTTAGGAGTTACACGGTCTCTAGGCACATACTCGCATAATATTATTGGTTTTTAATGAGCCATAAGAATCGGCCCTCGTAATCTTCTTTTTGCTGATCACTCTCTGTACAGTTTTAAATGAACTAGTTAATAATAAGAAAACCGCAACTTTAGTGCAAACAGTCGGGAATTGCGTAAACTTTTTTTCGAGAAAGTTGAGGCAGGGTTTCGACCACATTCCGATTGACTATTTAACGAAGATGGAATTGGCGTTTTAGGTTAATTAGATTTGGAATATGATTGTTTGCTAGTGCCTCAGATGAGGGTAGAAAACACTCTATTTGACACAAACCTAAATAGAACAAATACAACAATAAATTGATAATGAAAAGACTGAGAAAGAAAACAAGTTTTTTTTACCAAAAGAAAAAAAAATGCTAGATAGATCAAACGCGGACTGATCAAACGTGGAGCGTTTTGAACTATAGCAAGGCTTTCTTGGTGAATAGGAGTTTTAGGTTTTAATTTAACTTTAAAAAATCTGCTTTAAATGACATTTTTTGCGAATCTTTAATCACTACTTGAAAAGTTTTTAGCTATTTTCCTTTCTTCTTTTTTCGTTATTTTCCTCTTTATGAAACTCTTTATTACTCTACATAACTAAATTACCGTACTTTAGGAATAGAGAAAAAATAAATTACATTTTTTTCAAATAATCTGCAGAACAAACAGGTTTTGTGAGGACAACTACTGTTCTTATTTTTATTAGCAAAGCAAAATTCTCTCTCTCTACTGATAAAGACTATATACCGCAAAACAAACTTTTAGTAGTAAAAGAATGATAATCTGCACTGTCCTCACGAGGACGGTGTTTTTATTTTTTTCAGGATAAAGAAACGTTATGCGTATAAAAAATATGTGAGAACAACTGTTTTTATTTCATTAGCAAAGAAAAATTCTCCTTTTAACCAACTATTCTGATAAGCATAATATGCATCAAAGAAACCTGCTACTAGAAGCAGCACGATTCTACGCAATTTCCTTGTGAGGGCGAGGACAATATTTTTATTTTGATTATGATAAAAAAAACGTTAAACCTTCTTATGTGTATGTAGTTTTGCGGGTAAGAATGTAGGAGAGAAGAAAATTCGTAAAGATGTTCATTGTGAGGACTAAAAGAGCATATTTATCAAAAGCATTTGTGAAGACAACTCTTTTTATTTTCATTAGTTGATTTCGCGAGGACAGTGTTTTTATTTTTGTTAGGTTAAAAAAAACTATTGTGTCAATTCATAGATAAAACCCAAACTCATAATTATCCGCGGATAAAGAGGACAATATTTTTATTTTGATAAGGAGGAAAAAGCGTTTCTAAGCTTTTAGAACTTTATGTAATTTCGCGGCTAAGGATATAAGAAAGTACAAAATTCCATAGATAAAACCCAAACCAAATAATTATATTTCGCAAGTATTCTACCTATAAAAGATATTGCGAAAACAATTGTTTTCAATTCTTAATTCATTAGTAAAGAAAAATTCTGCTCATAAAAAAACTATTCTGATAAGTTTAATACGTATCAAAGAAAACTACCACTAAAAGGAAGACCAAAGGCAATTTTCTTGTGAGTGCGAGGAAAATATTTTTATTTTGATTAGGCGGAAAAGACGTTCGTAAGCTTAAAGTGAAGACAACTCTTTTTAGTTTCATTAGTGGATCTCACGAGGACAGTGTTTTTATTTTCACGAGGACAGTGTTTATATTTCTGTTAGGATAAAAAAAAAACGTCGTTCTGGAGAATATACTGCTGTGCCAATTCATAGATAAAACCTAAACCAACAATGGTCTGTGTATAAAGAGGACAATATTTTTATTTTGGTTAGGCGGAAAAGACGTTCATAAGCTTGAAGTGAAAACAACTCTTTTTGTATTTTCATTAGTTGATCTGACGAAGACAGTGTTTTATTTTCACAAGGACACTGTTTTTTTTTTTGTTAGAATGAAAAACATCGTTCTGAAGGATATACTGCTGTGCCAATTCATAGATAAAACCTAAACCAACAATGATCTGCGTATAAAGAGGACAATACTTTTATTTTAATTAGGCGGAAAAGACGTCCCTAAGCTTGAAGTGAGGACAACTCTTTGTAGTTTCATTAGTGCATTTTGCGTGGACAGTGTTTTTATTTTCACGAGGACAGTGTTTATATTTCGGTCAGAATAAAAGACGTCGTTCTGCAGGATATACTGCTGTGCCAATTCATAGATAAAACCTAAACCAACAATGGTCTGTGTATAAAGAGGACAATATTTTTATTTTGATTAGGCGGAAAAGACGTTCATAAGCTTGAAGTGAAAACAACTCTTTTTGTACTTTCATTAGTTGATCTCACGAGGACAGTGTTTCATTTTCACGAGGACACTGTTTTTTGTTAGAATGAAAAACATCGTTCTGAAGGATACACTGCTGTGCCAATTCATAGATAAAACCTAAACCAACAATGATCTGCGTATAAAGAGGACAATACTTTTACTTTAATTAGGTGGAAAAGACGTCCCTAAGCTTGAAGTGAAGACAACTCTTTTTAGTTTCGTTAGTGGATCTCACGAGGACAGTGTTTTATTTTCACGAGGACAGTGTTTATATTTCTGTTAGGATAAAAAAAGCGTCGTTCTGGAGAATATACTGCTGTGCCAATTCATAGATAAAACCTAGACCAAAAATGGTCTGTGTATAAAGAGGACAATATTTTTAATTTAATTAGGCGGAAAAGACGTTCCTAAGTTGAAGTAAAGACAACTCTTTTTACTTGCATTAGTTGTTCTGACGAGGACAGTGTTTTTTTTTTCACGAGGACAGTGTTTTTATTATTGTTAGGATAAAAAACGTCTGTCTGGAGGCTATACCGCCGTGCCAATTCATAGATAAAACCTAAACCAACAATGGTCTGTGTATAAAGAGGACAATTTTTTTATTTTAATTAGGCGGAAAAGACGTTCATAAGCTTGAAGTGAAAACAACTCTTTTTGTATTTTCATCAGTTGATCTCACGAGGACAGTGTTTTATTTTCACGAGGACACAGTTTTTTTGTTAGAATGAAAAACATCGTTCTGAAGGATATACTGGTGTGCCAATTCATAGATAAAACCTAAACCAACAATGATCTGCGTATAAAGAGGACAATACTCTTACTTTCATTAGGTGGAAAAGACGTCCCTAAGCTTGAAGTGAAGACAACTCTTTTTAGTTTCGTTAGTGGATCTCACGAGGACAGTGTTTTATTTTCACGAGGACAGTGTTTATATTTCTGTTAGGATAAAAAAACGTCATTCTGGAGAATATACTGCTGTGCCAATTCATAGATAAAACCTAGACCAACAATGGTCTGTGTATAAAGAGGACAATATTTTTTATTTAATTAGGCGGAAAAGACGTTCCTAAGTTGAAGCAAAGACAACTCTTTTTACTTGCATTAGTTTTTCTGACGAGGACAGTGTTTTTATTTTCACGAGGACAGTGTTTCTATTATTGTTAGGATAAAAAACGTCTTTCTGGAGGCTATACCGCCGTGCCAATGCATAGATAAAACCTATACAACAATGATGTGTCTATAAATAGGACAATATTTTTAATTTTTATTAGAAGGAAAGACGTTCCTAAATTTAAATTGAAGACAACTCTTTTTACATTCATTAGTTGATGCAACTACAGTGCCAATTCATAGATAAAACTTAAACCAACTTTGATCTGCGTATAAAGAGGACAATTTTTTTTATTTTGATTAGGGGGAAAAGACGTTCCTAAGCTTAAAGTGAAGACAACTCTTTTTTAATTTCAGTAGTTGATCTCACGAGGACAGTGTTTTATTTTCACGAGGACACTGTTTTTTGTTAGAATGAAAAACATCGTTCTGAAGGATACACTGCTGTGCCAATTCATAGATAAAACCTAAACCAACAATGATCTGCGTATAAAGAGGACAATACTTTTACTTTAATTAGGTGGAAAAGACGTCCCTAAGCTTGAAGTGAAGACAACTCTTTTTAGTTTCGTTAGTGGATCTCACGAGGACAGTGTTTTATTTTCACGAAGACAGTGTTTATATTTCTGTTAGGATAAAAAAAACGTCGTTCTGGAGAATATACTGCTGTGCCGATTCATAGATAAAACCTAGACCAACAATGGTCTGTGTATAAAGAGGACAATATTTTTAATTTAATTAGGCGGAAAAGACGTTCCTAAGTTGAAGTAAAGACAACTCTTTTTACTTGCATTAGTTGTTCTGACGAGGACAGTGTTTTTATTTTCACGAGGACAGTGTTTTTATTATTGTTAGGATAAAAAACGTCTTTCTGGAGGCTATACCGCCGTGCCAATTCATAGATAAAACCTAAACCACCAATGGTCTGTGTATAAAGAGGACAATTTTTTTATTTTAATTAGGCGAAAAAGACGTTCATAAGCTTGAAGTGAAAACAACTCTTTTTGTATTTTCATCAGTTGATCTCACGAGGACAGTGTTTTATTTTCACGAGGACACTGTTTTTTTGTTAGAATGAAAAACATCGTTCTGAAGGATATACTGCTGTGCCAATTCATAGATAAAACCTAAACCAACAATGATCTGCGTATAAAGAGGACAATACTTTTACTTTCATTACGTGGAAAAGACGTCCCTAAGCTTGAAGTGAAGACAACTCTTTTTAGTTTCGTTAGTGGATCTCACGAGGACAGTGTTTTATTTTCACGAGGACAGTGTTTATATTTCTGTTAGGATAAAAAAAAACGTCGTTCTGGAGAATATACTGCTGTGCCAATTCATAGATAAAACCTAGACCAACAATGGTCTGTGTATAAAGAGGACAATATTTTTTATTTAATTAGGCGGAAAAGACGTTCCTAAGTTGAAGCAAAGACAACTCTTTTTACTTGCATTAGTTGTTCTGACGAGGACAGTGTTTTTATTATTGTTAGGATAAAAAACGTCTTTCTGGAGGCTATACCGCCGTGCCAATGCATAGATAAAACCTATACAACAATGATGTGTCTATAAATAGGACAATATTTTTAATTTTTATTAGAAGGAAAGACGTTCCTAAATTTAAATTGAAGACAACTCTTTTTACATTCATTAGTTGATGCAACTACAGTGCCAATTCATAGATAAAACCTTAACCAACTTTGATCTGCGTATAAAGAGGACAATTTTTTTATTTTGATTAGGGGAAAAAGACGTTCCTAAGCTTAAAGTGAAGACAACTCTTTTTTAATTTCATTAGTTGATCTCACGAGGACAGTGTTTTTATTTTCACGAGGGCAGTGTTTATACTTTTGTTAGGATGAAAAAACGTAGTTCTGGAGGATATAGTGCTATGCCAATTCATAGATAAAACCTAAACCAACAATGATTTGCGTATGAAGAGGACAATATTTTTATTTTTATTAGGCGTTCCTAAGCTTGAAGTGAAGACAACTCTTTGTCAACAAGACAGTGTTTTTATTTTTACGAGGACATTATTTTTATTTTTGTTAGGATCAAAAACGTCGTTCTGGAATGTATACTGCAGAGCCAATTCATAGATAAAACTTAAACCCACATTGATCTGCGTATCAAGAGGACAATTTTTTATTTTGATTAGGAGGAAAAAAGTTCCTAAACTTAAAGTGAAGACAACTCTTTTTACTTTCATTAGTTGATCTCACGGGAATAGTGTTTTTATTTTTACGAGGACAGAGTTTATATTTTTGTTAGGATGAAAAAACGTCGTTCTGGAGGATATACTGCAGTACTAATTCATTGATAAAACCTAAACCAACAATGATTTGCGTATGAAGAGGACAATATTTTTATTTTTATTAGGCGTTCCTAAGTTAAAGTGAAGACAACTCTTTTTTACTTTCATTAGTTAATCTCACGAGGACAGTGTTTTTATTTTCACGAGGACAGTGTTTTTATTTTTACGAGGACATTATTTTTATTTTTGTTAGGATGAGAAACGTTCTGGAATGTATACTGGTGTGCCAATTCAGAGATAAAACTTAAACCAACATTGATCTGCGTATCAAGAGGACAATTTTTTATTTTGATTAGGCGGAAAAGACGTGGATAGTGTTTTTATTTTCACGAGGACAGAGTTTATATTTTTGTTAGGATGAAAAAACGTCGTTCTGGAGGATATACTGCAGTGCCAATTCATTGATAAAACTTAAACCAACTTTGATCTGCGTATAAAGAGGACAATTTTTTTATTTTGATTAGGGGAAAAAGATGTTCGTAAGCTTAAAGTGAAGACAACTCTTTCATTAGTTGATGTCACGAGGACAGTGTTTTTATTTTCACGAGGACAGTGTTTATACTTTTGTTAGGATGAAAAGTCGTATTTCTGGAGGATATACTGCTGTGCCAATTCATAAATAAAACCTAAGCCAACAATGATTTGCGTATAAAGAGGACAATATTTTTATTTTGATTAGGCGTTCCTAAACTTAAAGTGAGGACAAGTCTTTTTTTTACTTGCATTAGTTGATATCACGAGGACAGTGTTTTTATTTTCTCGAGGACAGTATTTTTATTTTTACGAGGACATTGTTTTTATTTTTGTTAGGATGAAAAACGTCGTTCTGGAATGTATACTGCTGTGCCAATTCATAAATAAAACTTAAACCAACATTGATCTGCGTATCAAGAGGACAATTTCTAATTTTGATTAGGCGGAAAAGAGTTCCTAAGCTTAAAGTAAAGACAACTCTTTTTGCTTTCATTAGTTCATCTCACGGGCATAGGGTTTTTATTTTCACGAGGACAGAGTTTATATTTTTGTTAGGATGAAAAAACGTCGTTCTGGAGAATATACTGCAGTGCCAATTCATTGATAAAACTTAAACCAACTTTGATCTGAGTATAAATAGGACAATTTTTTTATTTTGATTAGGGGGAAAAGACGTTCCTAAGCTTAAAGTGAAGACAACTCTTTTTTACTTTCATTAGTTGATCTCACGAAGATAGTGTTTTTGTTCTCATGAGGACATTGTTTTTATTTATGTTACGATGAAAGCGTCGTTCTGGAATGTATGCCAATTCATAGATAAAACTTAAACCAACATTGATCTGCGTATCAAGAGGACAATTTTTTATTTTGATTAGGCGAAAAAGAGTTACTAAGCTTAAAGTGAAGACAACTCTTTTTACTTTCATTAGTAGATCTCACGGGGATGGTGTTTTTATTTTCAGGAGAACAGTGTTTTTATTTTCACGAGGACAGAGTTTATATTTTTTTAGGATGAAAAAACGTCGTTCCGGAGGATATACTGCTGTGCCAAATCATAGATAAAACCAAAACCAAACAATGATCTGTGTATAAAGAGGACAATATTTTTAATTTTTATTAGAAGGAAAGAGGTTCCTAAATTTAAATTGAAGACTACTCTTTTTACATACATTAGTTTCTTTTTTTTACATACGTTAGTTCTCTTTATGAGACACCATGCTTAGTACATTTTGATCAGGATAATATGTAACAGAAAGCTGTTACTAAAAGGATGATTGTACGCAATTTCCTTGTGAGCGCGAGGACAATATTTTTATTTTTGTTAGGAGGTAAAAACGTTTCTGAGCTTTCCTAATTTTAAGAAGTCTTGTGGGTGAAGATATACTCGAGTAGAAATTTGTAAAGAAATGCATTGTGAGGGCAAAGAGATTAAATTTTTCCAAATATTCTGCAATATAAACAGCATTTGTGAGGACAACTGTTTTAAATTTCTGTGCCAAAGCCAAACTCTCCTGATGATAAAAAAATTCTAAATATATTTTGATTAGGATAATATGCAACAAAGAATCCTTGTGAGGGCAATATTCTGCGGTATAAAATGCATGTGTGAGGACAACTGTTTCACTTTCATTAGTAGACAATAGACAAGAGCAACACTCTCTTGCGCACGTTACATCCTGAACAACACAAAATTAGACATTGTCAAGGCTTGCAATCAGCTCCAAGTGGCTAAAGATTCCATTACCAATGCTGCAGTTGGTAATCACTCCGGTTGGACCATTTGAGCTAAAAAGAATTCCACAAGCCTCCCAAAGGTTTATTGACCAAGTACATGGAGGCCTCGATTTCGTATTTGTGTTTGTGGATGTCGTCTTGATTGCCTCACACAACATCGAAAACACGGTTCAACAATGTTAGAGTCACTGGCTGCAAGTTGAATCTACATCAACCTTCAGGAGGGCAAATTGTGGTAGAATTGGTCGGAATTGGAGTCACCAGTAATAGAATATGACTCTTGGTGGATAAATGAAAAACAAGAATCCCATCCACATCCAGGGGTTAAGACTTCTGTAACAAAACGAAAAAAATAACAAGACTCTAATCTAAAGGATCTATGAGGTGGAAGAATTATTCGAAGACGTGACAACTTGCGAAAACGTGCACACCATGTCAGGAGGTACACAAGCACCAAAAGACTGAGCTGACGACTATTCCAGCGCAAAAACTCAATATTCTGCTATAGATTGCACATCATTAGACTTTTGATAGCTACTGTGTCAAAATTGTGTCAAAAAGGGTTTTTTGACAATGCATATTTTAACCTATTAATTCAGGATGGACAGGGTTGTTGAAGTGCACTTCAATTCCTTTTGTTTTTACTTTTCTGTGACCATCTCCATAATGGTCCTCCATTAGCCTTCCTTTAAGACACTTAATAGCCATCTTATTCTAACTAGCTAGAACAATGTTTCATTTGTCTTTCATATTTTGCCTTATCTCTCTGATCATTGACATTTTGAAAAACATTCCAACCCTTCTTATTTTTTGTTTTCATTTTCTGTAGCATAAGAATTTTGTTTTCTTTTCTACTGACCTTTGAAATAATTTTCTTCCATTAGACTTTTCTTAAGATACTTAATAGCCATTTTATTTTGACTAGCAAAGACGTACTAGTTTCTTGTTAATCAGTAATCGGAATATCCTTAATGTTTCTGCTTACTTGATCATTGGTGTTTGGAGCCATGAATATTTTGATTTCCTAATTCAGGTTGGTTAAGGGTGTTAAAGGATTTTTTTATTTTTCTTTTGGAGTTTCTGTTGCATCAAAATTTAGAGTGTGGTTCCTCCAGTGATCATCTTTGGATCTATTCCATTACCATCTCTTTTAAGAGAATTTGTTACCCAATTTATTGTACCGCTATTCTCCGCTAGGACCCATACTGGTTTAGTATTTGGTGCGTACTATCTTCGCTAGGAATTATCCTACTGAATTTTAAACAAGTAATCTTAAATTTAAAGTTATTAATTTTGGAGCATAACTGCATCTGCCAGAACATCCTCAGGAAGAAGGCTGTTAAGTCCACGTGCCGCCAGGACCAGATTTGAATTTCGAGCTGCCTCCACTACGTCACTTAATGGAATGGGTATATGGGAAGTGTTAAACGTCACCTTTCCAAAAAATCAACTTACAGAAAGAAAAACACTTTCTATATGTGTAGTAGGTGTACTATTCAGTATGTATATATGTAAAATAAAGCAAGGTATACACCATCGATCAATAACACACCATCGGTCACTAATACGCCACACATATACTTTTGCTCACAGAGGAGAATTTAAGTAAAAATGGGGAGATTGGGGAGTTTACTCGTCTATCTTAAACCCTTTTCAACCAAATTGTAGTAAAACTAGGCAACCCTACAGTTGTCTATATTTCTTTGGTCGGTACTGAACTCATATCAAATCAAATGACGTCACTATGGTCACACGTGGGGTTGATTTTTTAAAAATCTTTTACCGCCGCTTTTTAAATTGTTTTGTGCATCTAACCCAGTGGGTATCTCTAAATGTAGAATAAGCCTCATATCTTCTAATTAGAATTCCTAGATAGTGTTAAACCGGTAAGCACCTACCGAAAAAAAAACGCATAACTTGTAACATAAATAATTTTTATTTTTCGGTATTTGTACTTAAAAAAAATTAGTAAAAATTCCGGAGCTCTATTTTCCTGAACCATGTCCCCAATGAGGGTCCTTCACCCAGCTGTGAGCTCCCTTGGGATGCTCGGCGTGACCCTCGCGTCTTACGTGAGCGCGGAAGCCCTCCTTGTGGTCTGAGTGGTAGTCCACATGCCTCTTGGTGCCATCGGGGGAGTCTAACCAGTAGTGTCCTTCAACGTGGTCATGGTGACGCTTCTCGTCCTGTTCCTTATGGTCGTGGGTGTGAGGGTCGTGCACTCCATATTTGTAATGGTAATGAGGCACAAACTAAAGATCACCATCATAGACCTTAGATAAATGCAGGAAAATGTTACTTACGTGGTGATGTTCGTGATGAGCCACTGCAGCCCCAAGGCACACTGCAAGAAAGGCTAGTACCTACAAATGATTTAAATTATAATATTACTGAAATAAGGATTCTTAGGGCGCATACCGTGAAGCTGTTCATGTTGTGTATACGTTACGTTGTGAACTGATTTGTGCAGTCAAGAATATCACTTATATATACTTATGGAACTGCTAAAAAGTTCGACGCCCAGGGCATTATCATTACCGAAACTGACGTAGGTACATAATTCTTTTGCAATAGCCAGCGAAAATGTTCTATAAACTCACAAAGACACATGAGATTCTAAGGAAAAATAACATGCGTAAGAATAAGATTTGCGAACATAAAAAGACCATCTTTACTTAATTGAACCAGAGTTGCGTTTTTTTGCTTACCTCTTTTATTCATTGAATAATCTTCATTGGATATAGGCAATCTTGTGGTTATAAACTAATTTAGCAAGTACTTCTTCCGCATTTTTCTGATATGCACTTATAAGATTTTTTTGCTTCGACTGCACCATTTAGCCAGTTAATTGCTCGACATGCTTTATTACATATGCTATTGTTTTCTTACGTAAAATAAGTAAATTAATAATAAGCTTGTTGCCGAAATATTAGCCACAAATATTCCTTTTTTGACTTGATCTTTATGAACGCATTATTAGCAAATTGCACAAAACTTTTTGAGTTATTCGTTTTGCTATAAAAGTTATACTCTTGAGTAGGCAAATCAGTTCACAACTGAACGCACAGTCGATCATACACTAACAGATTCAAAAATGAAAAGCTTAACGGTATATTTATGTGCACGTATCATGGATAATACAATATTAAAGTAATCCGTGTTTTATTCTACAGGTACTCGCATTTCTTGCTGTAGCCCTTAGCGCCGTCCTTGCCCACCCTGATCACCACCACCACCATCACGTAAGGTCATCAATTATTTGCAGCACTCGATAAAAAAATTAATTATCTTCTAGTTTGTGCCCCACTACCACTACAAATATGGAGTGCACGACCCTCACACCCACGACCATAAGGAACAAGACGAGAAGCGTCACCATGACCATGTTGAAGGACACTACTGGCTGGATTCCCCCGATGGCACCAAGAGGCACGTGGACTACCACTCTGACCATAAGGAAGGCTTCCGCGCTCACGTAAGACGTGAAGGTCACGCCAAACATCCTCACGGTGCTCACAGTTGGGTGAAGGATCCTCATTGGGGACACGGTTCTGGAAGATAAGATGTGTTTTTTTTTGTTACTGTGTGTTTGATCTAGGAAAAAAATAAACATGTGTTTAAGACGACTATTAATGCTTCGTACTTTAGTGGAACAACCTAATTTTTCTTCCATACCACTTATCGCACTATTATAACATCTCTTTTTGCATCATCAATGTCATCAATCATGATGATAAACCAGTAGAATAGAAATGATGAATATTTGAAGTAAACGATCTTATAGAAAAAAAGAATCTAAAGAACTATAGGTCTAATGAACCTCCACAAAAATTGGGATTCTCTTGATCAGAGGTGATTGTTGATGGCTAAAGAAATCCACTGAAAGAACTGAAATGTATTCACACTAAAGAAACGCTTGTCAGCACTTTGATATGGTCAAAGAGCTCGGAAATCAAGCAATCTTGAAGTAAAAACAGGGAATAATCAACATGTCTTTTGCGTATCTAGGAAGGTCTGTACTGGAACAAAATCAAGAAAAGTTCCGCAGAAAAGTACGTGGAGCTTCAAGTCAGTTTACTTAGATTATGTCATCCTTTTCTGTCAAAAATGCATAGCCTTTTAGCTTACTTTTTTAATGAACAACCCTGATATTTAGCAGCACATAGTATTAGGTATATTCATACCCGAAAAATTACATAAAGTTTCTTTTAAATGTTCGCGTTTTTCCGATTTAAGGTAAATAAAAATACTGCCCTCGCAAGGACATTGCTTATTACCATTCTATAAGTAGTAAAAACAGCTGTTACCACAAATCCTTTTTTCAAGAAAATATTTGGACAAAATGTGAGCTTTTTATCCGCGCCGGCCTGTATTTTTGTACAAAGTACAAAAGTCTGCAGTAGTACATCCTCACCGCAAAACTACTTAAAATGTCTTAAGAAAGTTTTGTCTTCCTAACAGAAATAAAAGTAATGTTCTAGCCATAGGACGTTGCATGAAAGTAAAAACAGTTCTTCTCACAATGCATTTATTTATGAATTTCAGCCATGATACATCATCACCCGCAAAACTCCATAAAATTATGAAGGCTTAAGAACGTTTTTTCCTCATATTTAAAATAAAAATATTGTCCTCGCCCTCACAATAAACTGCATATAATCATTCTTTTAGTAGTAGGCTTCTTTGTTGCATATTATTTTAATCACATTAAGGATAGTTTCTTATAAGAAGGGTTTTGCTTTGCTAATGAAAGTAAAAACAGTTGTCTTCACAGTGCATTTAATTATGAATTTCCACTCTGGCATATCATCACCCGCCAAACTTCATAAAATTACGAAGGCTTAGGAGCGTTTTTTTCTCATATATGAAATAAAAATATTGTCCTCACCCTCACAAATAAACTGCATACAATCATGATTTTAGTAGTAGGCTTCATTGTTGCATATTACCTTAATCCGAAGTTATTAAGGATAGTTTTTCATAAGGAGAGTTCTGCTTTGCTAATGAAAGTAAAAACAATTGTCCTCAATTCATTTATTTATGAATTTCTACTCTGGTATATCCTCACCGGCAAAACTGCATATAATTATAAAAGCTTAGTGAGGTTTTTTCCTCTTATTTAAAATAAAAATATTGTCCTCGCCCTTACAAATAAACTGCATATAATCATGTTTTTAGTAGTAGGTTTCTTTGTTGCATATTATTTTAATTACATTAAGGATAGTTTCTCATAAGGAGGGTTTTGTTTTGCTAATGAAAGTAAAAACAGTTGTCCTCATAATGCATTTATTTATGAATTTCTACTCTACAATATCTTCAACGACAAAACTGCTAGGCTTCGTAAAGTTTTTTTCCTCTTATTTACAATAAAAATATTGTCCTCACCTTCACAAATAAACTGCATACAATCATAGTTTTGGTAGTAGGTGTCTTTGTTGCTTATTATCTTAATCCGAATTTTTTAAGGATAGTTTTCATACGGAGAGTTTTTCTTTGCTAATGGAAGTAAAAACAGTTCTCCTCACAAAGCATTTATTTATCCATGGTTTCCACTCTGGTATATCACCACCCGAAAAACTCCATAAAATTCTGAAGGCTTAGGAACGTTTTTTCTCTAATTTTAAATAAAAATATTGTCCTCGCCCTCACAAATAAACTGAATTAATCATGTTTTTAGTAGTAGGTCTCTTTGTTGCATATTATCTTGATCCGAATTTATTAAATATAGTTTTTCATAAAGAGGGTTTTTCTTTGCTAGTGAAAGTAAAAACAGTTGTCCTCACAATATATTTATTTATGAGTCTACTCTGGTACAACATCACCCGCAAAACTCCATAAAATTATGAAGGCTTAGGAACGTTTTTCCTCCTAATCAAAATAAAAATATTGTCCTATTTATACGCAGATCATTGTTGGTTTGGGTTTTATCTATGAATTGGCACAGCAGTGTATCCTCCCGAACGACGTTTTGTCATCCTAAGAAAAATAAAAAGAGTTTCCTCGTGAGATCAACTAATGAAAGTAAACACAGTTGTCCTCACAACGCCTTTATTTATGATTTTCTACTCTGGTTCATCATCAGCAGCAAAGCTCCATAAAATTTTGAAGGCTTAGAAAGGTTTTTTTCTCTTATTTAAAATAAAAATATTGTCCTCGCCCTCACAAATAAACTGCATACAATCATGGTTTTAGTAGTAGGCTTCGGTGTTGCATATTAATTTAATCACATTAAGAATAGTTTCTCATAAGGAGGGTTTTGCTTTGCTAATGGAAGTAAAAACAGTTGTCCTCACAATGCATTTATTTATGAATTTCTATTCTGGTATATCCTCACCGGCAAAACTGCGTATAATTATTAAAGCTTAGTAAGGGTTTTTTCCTCTTATTTAAAATAAAAATATTGTCCTCGCCCTCACAAATAAACTGCATACAATGGTTTTAATAGTAGGCTCTTTTGTTGCATATTATCTTAATCCGAATTTATTAAAGATAGTTGTTAATAAGGAGAGTTTTGCTTTGCTAATGGAAGTAGAAATATTTATCTTCACAATGCATTTATTTATGAATTTCTTCTTATTAAGGATAGTTGAAGAGTTTTGCTATGCTAATGAAAGTAGAAACTACTGTCTTCATTGCGTTTATTTATGAAAGTCTACTCTGGTACATTATCACACGCAAACCTCCATAAAATTATGAAGCTCTAAAGAACGTTTTTGTCTCTTTTTTAAAATAAAAATATTGTCCTCGCCCTTTTAAATAAACTGCATATAATTATGTTTTTAGTAGTAGGCTTCTTTGTTGCATATTGGTATAATCACATTAAGAATAGTTTCTTATAAGGACGGTTTTGCTTTGCTAATGGAAGTAAAAACAGTTGTCCTCACAATGCGTTTATTTATTAATTTTTACTCTGGTATATCATCACCCGCAAAACTCCATAAAATTATGAGAGCTTAGGAACGTTTCCTCCTCTTATTTAAAATAAAAATATTGTCCTCGCCCTCACAAATAAACTGCAAAAAAAACGCATACAATCATAAATTTAGTAGTAGACTTCTTTGTTGCATATTACCTTAAACCGAATTTATTAAGCATAGTTTTTCATAAGGAGAGTTTTGCCTTGATAATGAAAGTAAAAACAGTTGTCCTCACCATTAATTTATTTATGAATTTCTACTCTAGTATATCTTCACCAGCAAAACTGCGAGGCTTAGTAAGGTTTTTTTCCTCTTATTTAAAATAAAAATTTCGTCCTTGCCCTCACAAATAAACTGCATACAATCATGCATTTAGTAGTAGGCTTCTTCGTTGCATATTATTTTAAACACATTAGGAATAGTTTCTATTAAGGAGGGTTTAGTTTTGCTAATGGAAGTAAAAAAAATTATCCTCGCAATGAATTTATTTATGAATTTCTGCTCTAGTAGATCTTCACCGGCAAAACAGCGAGGCTTAGTAAGGTTTTCTTTATCTTATTTAAAATAAAAATATTGTCCTCGCCCTCACAAATAAACTCAATACAATCATGGTTTGATTAGTAGTGTTCTTTGTTGCATATTATCTTGATCCGAATTTATTAAGGACAGTTTTTCATAAGGAGAGTTTTGCTTTGCTAATGGAAGGAAAAACGGTTGTCCTCACAATGCGTTTATTTATGAATTTCTACACTGGTATATCCTCACCAGCCAAACTGCTTACAATTATAAAAGCTTAGTAAGGTTTTTTTCCTCTGATTTAAAATTAAAATATTGTCCTCGCCCTCACAAATAAACTGCATACAATCATGGCTATATTAGTTTTTTTGATGTTTAGTTGTTGCATGTTATCTTAATCCGAATTTATTAAAAATAGTTTGTCATAAGGAGAGTTTTGCTTTGCTAATGAAAGTAAAAACAGTTGTCTTCACAATGCGTTTTATATATGTATTTCGACTCTGGTGTATCCCCAACGCCAAAATTGCATATATTTATGAAAGCATAGCAAGGTTTTTTTCCTCTTATTTAAAAAAAAAGATTGTCCTCACCCTCCAGTCCTCCTGAGATCAACTAATTAACGTAAAAACAGTTGTTCTCATAATGCATTTATTTATGATTTTCTTCTCTCATACATCATCACCCGCAAAACTCCATAAAATTATGAAAGTTTAGGAACGTTTTCCCTCCTAATCAAAATAAAAAATATTGTCCTTTTTATACGCAGATCATTGTTGGTTTGGGTTTTATCTATGAATTGGCACCGCAGCATATCCTCCAGAACGACGTTTTTTCATCTTAACAAAAATAAAAACACTGCCCTCGTGAAAATAAAAACACTGTCCTCGTGAGATCAACTAATGAAAGTAAACACAGTTGTCCTCACAATGCATTTATTTATGATTTTCTACTCTGGTACATCATCAGCCGCAAAACTCCATAAAATTATGAGGGCTTAGAAACGTTTTTTCTCTTATTTAAGATAAAAATATTGTCCACGCCCTCACAAATAAACTGCATACAATCATGGTTCTAATAGTAGGCTTCTGTATTGCATATTAAATTAATCACATTAAGGATAGATTCTCACGAGGAAGGTTTTGCTTTGCTAATGGAAATAAAAACAGTTGTCCTCTCAATGAATTTATTTAAGAATTTCTACTCTAGTATATCTCCCCCTCAAAACTGCGAGGCTTAGTAAGGTTTTTTTCCTCTCATTTAAAATAAAATTATTGTCCTCGCCCTCACAAATAAACTGCATTTAATTATACTATTAGCAGTACGCTTCTTTGTTGCATATTATTTTAATCCGAATTTATTAAAGATAGTTTTTCAAAAGAAGAGTTTTGCTTTGCTTATGGAAGTAGAAATAGTTATCCTCACAATGCGTTTATTTATGAATTTCTTCTTATTAAGGATAGTTGAAAAGTTTTGCTATGCTAATGAAAGTAGAAATAACTGTCTTCACAGTGCGTTTATTTATGAAGGTCTACCCTGGTACATTATCACACGCAAAACTCCATAATATTATGAAGTTTTAAAGAACGTTTTTTTCTCTTATTTAAAATAAAAATATTGTCCTCGCCCTTTTAAATAAACTGCATATAATTATGTTTTTAGTAGTAGGCTTCTTTGTTGCATATTAGTTTAATCACATTAAAAATAGTTTCTTATAAGCACGGTTTTGCTTTGCTAATGGAAGTAAAAACAGTTCTCCTCACAATGCGTTTATTTCTTAATTTTTACACTGGTATATCATCACCCGCAAAACTCCATAAAATTTTGAGAGCTTAGGAACGTTTCCTCCTCTTATTTAAAATAAAAATATTGTCCTCGCCCTCACAAATAAACTGCAAAAAAAACGCATACAATCATAGTTTTAGTAGTAGGCTTCTTTGTTGCATATTACCTTAAACCGAATTTATTAAGCATAGTTTTTCATAAGGAGAGTTTTGCCTTGATAATGGAAGTAAAAACAGTTGTCCTCACCATTAATTTATTTATGAATTTCTACTCTAGTATATCTCCACCAGCAAAACTACGAGGCTTAGTAAGGTTTTTTTCCTCTTATTTAAAATAAAAATTTCGTCCTCGCCCTCATAAATAAACTGCATACAATCATGCATTTAGTAGTAGGCTTCTTTGTTGCATATTATTTTAAACACATTAGGAATAGTTTCTATTAAGGAGGGTTTAGTTTTGCTAATGGAAGTAAAAAAAGTTATCCTCGCAATGAATTTATTTATGAATTTCTGCTCTAGTATATCTTCACCGGCAAAACAGCGAGGCTTAGTAAGGTTTTCTTTATCTTATTTAAAATAAAAATATTGTCCGCGCCCTCACAAATAAACTCCATACAATCATGGTTTTATTAGTAGTGTTCTTTGTTGCATATTATCTTGATCCGAATTTATTAAGGACAGTTTTTCATAAGGAGAGTTTTGCTTTGCTAATGGAAGGAAAAACGGTTGTCCTCACAATGCGTTTATTTATGAATTTCTACACTGGTATATCCTCACCAGCCAAACTGCTTACAATTATAAAAGCTTAGTAAGGTTTTTTTCCTCTGATTTAAAATTAAAATATTGTCCTCGCCCTCACAAATAAACTGCATACAATCATGGCTATATTAGTTTTTTTGATGTTTAGTTGTTGCATGTTATCTTAATCCGAATTTATCAAAAATAGTTTGTCATAAGGAGAGTTTTGCTTTGCTAATGAAAGTAAAAACAGTTGTCTTCACAATGCGTTTTATATATGTATTTCGACTCTGGTGTATCCCCAACGCCAAAATTGCATATATTTATGAAAGCATAGCAAGGTTTTTTTCCTCTTATTTAAAAAAAAAGAATGTCCTTACCCTCCAGTCCTCCTGAGATCAACTAATTAACGTAAAAACAGTTGTTCTCATAATGCATTTATTTATGATTTTCTTCTCTCATACATCATCACCCGCAAAACTCCATAAAATTATGAAGGTTTAGGAACGTTTTCCCTCCTAATCAAAATAAAAAATATTGTCCTTTTTATACGCAGATCATTGTTGGTTTGGGTTTTATCTATGAATTGGCACCGCAGCATATCCTCCAGAACGACGTTTTTTCATCTTAACAAAAATAAAAACACTGCCCTCGTGAAAATAAAAACACTGTCCTCGTGAGATCAACTAATGAAAGTAAACACAGTTGTCTTTACAATGCATTTATTTATGATTTTCTACTCTGGTACATCATCAGCTGCAAAACTCCATAAAATTATGAGGGCTTAGAAACGTTTTTTTTCTTATTTAAGATAAAAATATTGTCCACGCCCTCACAAATAAACTGCATACAATCATGGTTCTAATAGTAGGCTTCTGTATTGCATATTAAATTAATCACATTAAGGATAGATTCTCACGAGGAAGGTTTTGCTTTGCTAATGGAAATAAAAACAGTTGTCCTCTCAATGAATTTATTTAAGAATTTCTACTCTAGTATATCTTCACCGGCAAAACTGCGAGGCTTAGTAAGGTTTTTTTCCTCTCATTTAAAATAAAAATATTGTCCTCGCCCTCACAAATAAACTGCATTTAATTATACTATTACCAGTACGCTTCTTTGTTGCATATTATTTTAATCCGAATTTATTAAAGATAGTTTTTCAAAAGAAAAGTTTTGCTTTGCTTGTGGAAGTAGAAATAGTTATCCTCACAATGCGTTTATTTATGAATTTCTTCTTATTAAGGATAGTTGAAAAGTTTTGCTATGCTAATGAAAGTAGAAATAACTGTCTTCACACTGCGTTTATTTATGAAGGTCTACCCTGGTACATTATCACACGCAAAACTCCATAAAATTATGAAGCTTTAAAGAACGTTTTTTTCTCTTATTTAAAATAAAAATATTGTCCTCGCCCTTTTAAATAAACTGCATATAATTATGTTTTTAGTAGTAGGCTTCTTTGTTGCATATTGGTTTAATCACATTAAGAATAGTTTCTTATAAGGACGGTTTTTCGTTGCTAATGGAAGTTAAAACAGTTGTCCTCACAATGCGTTTATTTAATAATTTTTACACTGGTATAGCATCACCCGCAAAACTCCATAAAATTATGAGAGCTTAGGAACGTTTCTTCCTCTTATTTAAAATAAAAATATTGTCCTCGCCCTCATAAATAAACTGCAAAAAAACGCATACAATCATAGTTTTAGTAGTAGGCTTCTTTGTTGCATATTACCTTAAACCGAATTTATTAAGCATAGTTTTTCATAAGGAGAGTTTTGCCTTGATAATGGAAGTAAAAACAGTTGTCCTCACCATGAACTTATTTATAAATTTCTACTCTAGTATATCTCCACCGGCAAAACTGCGAGGCTTAGTAAGGTTTTTTTCCTCTTATTTAAAATAAAAATTTCGTCCTCGCCCTCACAAATAAACTGCATACAATCATGCTTTTAGTAGTAGGCTTCTTTGTTGCATATTATCTTGATCCAATTTTATTAAAGATAGTTTTTCATAAAGAGAGTTTTTCTTTGCTAATGGCAGTAAAAACAGTTGTCCTCACAACATATTTATTTATGAGTCTACTCTGGTACAACATCACCCGCAAAACTCCATAAAATTATGAAGGCTTAGGAACGTTTTTTCTCCTAATCAAAATAAGAATATTGTCCTATTTATACGCAGATCATTGTTGGTTTGGGTTTTATCTATGAATTGGCGCAGCAGTATATCCTCCCGAACGACGTTTTGTCATCCTAAGAAAAATAAAAAGAGTTTCCTAGTGAGATCAACTAATGAAAGTAAACACAGTTGTCCTCACAACGCATTTATTTATGATTTTCTGCTCTGGTTCATCATCAGCAGCAAAGCTCCATAAAATTTTGAAGGCGTAGAAAGGTTTTTTTCTTTTATTTAAGATAAAAATATTGTCCTCGCCCTCACAAATAAACTGCAAACAATCATGGTTTTAGTAGTAGGCTTCTGTGTTGCATATTAATTTAATCACATTAAGAATAGTTTCTCATAAGGAGGGTTTTGTTTGCTAATGGAAGTAAAAACAGTTGTCCTCACAATGCATTTATTTATGAATTTCTATTCTGGTATATCCTCACCGGCAAAACTGCATATAATTATGAAAGCTTAGTAAGGTTTTTCCCTCTTATTTAAAATAAAAATATTGTCCTCGCCCTCACAAATAAACTGCAAAAAAAACGCATACAATCATAGTTTTAGTAGTAGGCTTCTTTGTTGCATATTACCTTAAACCGAATTTATTAAGCATAGTTTTTCATAAGAAGAGTTTTGCCTTGATAATGGAAGTAAAAAATGTTGTCATCACCATGAATTTATTTATGAATTTCTACTCTAGTATATCTCCACCAGCAAAACTGCGAGGCTTAGTAAGGTTTATTTCCTCTTATTTAGAATAAAAATATCGTCCTCGCCCTCACAAATAAACTGCATACAATCATGCTTTTAGTAGTAGGCTTCTTTGTTGCATATTATTTTAATTACATTAGCAATAGTTTCTCATAAGGAGGGTTTAGTTTTGCTAATGGAAGTAAAAAAAGTTATCCTCGCAATGAATTTATTTATGAATTTCTGCTCTAGTATATCTTCACCGGCAAAACTACGAGGCTTAGTAATGTTTTCTTTATCTTATTTAAAATAAAAATATTGTCCTCGCCCTCACAAATAAACTCCATACAATCATGGTTTTATTAGTAGTGTTCTTTGTTGCATATTATCTTGATCCGAATTTATCAAGGACAGTTTTTCATAAGGAGAGTTTTGCTTTGCTAATGGAAGGAAAAACGGTTGTCCTCACAATGCATTTATTTATGAATTTCTACACTGGTATATCCAACCAGCCAAAGTGCTTACAATTATAAAAGCTTAGTAAAGTTTTTTTCCTCTTATTTAAAATAAAAATATTGTCCACGCCCTCACAAATATACCGTATACAATCATGGCTTTATTAGTTTTTTTGATGTTTAGTTGTTGCATGTTATCTTAATCCGAATTTATTAAGAATAGTTTGTCATAAGGAGAGTTTTGCTTTGCTATTTCTACTCTGGTGTATCGCCAACCCCAAAACTGCATATATTATGAAAGCGTAGTAAGGTTTTTTTCCTCTTATTTAAAAAAAATATTGTCCTCGCCCTCCAGTCCTCCTGAGATAAACTAATTAACGTAAAAACAGTTGTTCTCATAATGCATTTATTTATGATTTTCTTCTCTCATACATCATCACCCGCAAAACTCCATAAAATTATGAAAGTTTAGGAACGTTTTTCCTCCTAATCAAAATAAAAAATATTGTCCTCTTTATACGCAGATCATTGTTGGTTTTTGTTTTATCTATGAATTGGCACCGCAGTATATCCTCCAGAACGACGTTTTTTCATCTTAACAAAAATAAAAACACTGCCCTCGTGAAAATAAAAACACTGTCCTCGTGAGATCAACTAATGAAAGTAAACACAGTTGTCCTCTCAATGAATTTATTTAAGAATTTCTACTCTAGTATATCTTCACCGGCAAAACTGCGAGGCTTAGTAAGGTTTTTTTCCTCTCATTTAAAGTAAAAATATTGTCCTCACTCTCACACATAAACTGCATTTAATTATGCTATTAGTAGTAAGCTTCTTTTTTGCATATTATTTTAATCACATTAAGGATAGAGACTTGTAAGAAGGGTTTTGCTTTGCTACTGGAAGTAAAAACAGTTGTCCTCACAATGAATTTATTTATGAATTTCTATTCTGGTACATCATCACCCGCAAAACTCCATAAATTTATGAATGCTTAGAAACGTTTCTACCTAATTTAAAATAAAAATATTGTCCTCGGCCTCACAAATAAACTGAATTTAATCATGCTATTAGTAGTAGGCTTCTTTGTTGCATATTATTTTAATCACATTAAGGATAGGGATTTATAAGGAAGGTTTTGCTTTGCTAACGGAAGTAAAAAACATTTGTCCTCACAATGACTTTATTTATGAATTTTTATTTTGGTACATCATCACCCGCAAAAGTCCATAAATTTATGAATACTTAGGAACGTTTTTTCTCTTATTTAAAATAAAAATGTTGTCCTCGCCCTCACAAATAAACTGTATACAATCATGGTTTAAGTAGTAAGCTTCTATGTTGCATATTAATTTAATCACATTAAGGATAGTTTCTCATAAGGAGGGTTTTGCTTTGTTAATGGAAGTAAAAACAGTTGTCCTCACAATGAATTTATTTATGACTTTCTACTCTAGTATATCTTCACCGGCAAAACTGCGTGGGTTAGTAAGGTTTTTCTCCTCTTGTTTAAAATAAAAATATTGTCCTCGCCCTCACAAATAAACTGCATTTTTTGTCAATCGGACTAAAAGTACGTCATTTGTTCTCTCCATACGCACACCTAAAGTGGGCTTTCTAATCCTGAGACCAAAAAAAGTAGCAAAAAAGTCCTAGGCAGTAAAAGTAAAGTCAAATGTCACCGCTATTGTCATGGTGGCGCATATATAAACCATCTTATTGCCATCTTTACATTCTTGTTGAAAAAACAAAGGATAGGAATACTCTCAGAGCGCTCGAGAGCACCACCCGAAACCGTTTTTAGTCGAAATCGCATAGGTTCTCGAATTCTGTTAAATGTCGTTAGTTGTCATCATATTTATCTGTCAATGTCATTTTGATTAATTTAGTATTAATAATAATGCTATAAATTTTTAATTTACCATAATTTACCTCAACCATCTAAACCATTGGTTATGATTTAATACCATTAAAACCATTGAACATTGAACACCACCGTTCTAACACATTCTATTTATATACACCACTAATTGGGTAAGTACCTAGACCCGCTTAAAGAGGATGAAAGAAAATTGCAACACTGAATCACTTTGAAATAGACTTTCCTGCATGCTTGAAAAAAAAATAGTATATGTTACGCGGAGTAAAAGGTCTTTTTGTGCTTCGCCCAGTTGCAGGCCTCAGCTTCGCTTCGGCCGTCAATCTCTGGGCTCAGCACAAAAAAACCCACTTTTACTCCTAGTGACATAATCTACTATTAATCATGGTATTAGTAGTAGGCTTCTTTATTGCATATTATTTTAATCACATTAAGGATAGGGAGTTATAGGGAGGGTTTTGCTTTGCTAATGGAGGTAAAAACAGTTGTCCTCACAATAAATTTATTTATGAATTTCTACGCTGGTACATCATCAACAGCAAAACTCCATACATTTTTGAATGCTTAGGAACGTTTTTTTCTCTTATTTAAAGTAAAAACATTTCGAAAACTGCTTGCGCATAAAAACGGACAAAAGTATAATGGAAAAATTCAATTTTCTGAAGTTATAACTTGATTTCTTAAGAATTTAGGCAAGAATCGTGACAAACAAATTTTTT
This sequence comes from Taphrorychus bicolor, assembly GCA_951812265.1. NCBI lineage: Eukaryota > Metazoa > Arthropoda > Insecta > Coleoptera > Curculionidae > Taphrorychus > Taphrorychus bicolor. Next base: position 14,629,207 of record OX638302.1, read on the forward strand.
CTCAAACAAATAAAAATATTGTCTGCATACAATCATGGTTTTGGTAGTAGGCTTCTTTGTTGAATATTATAATAATCCGAATGTATTAAGAATAGTTTTTCTTAAGGAGAGTTTTGCTTTGCTTATGGAAGTAAAAACAGTTGTCCTCACAATGCATTTGTTTGTGAGTTTCTACTCTAGAATATCCTAATTCGCAAAACTGAAAGCTCGTTTTAAAGCACATTTTACGTCCCAAACATTCACATAGAACAAAAATACTTTTATAAGAAAAAGGCAAAATAGCTCAGAAGCATAAAATCAAAGTTCCTTTATTTTTTCAACAATTATTGTGGCGAACTAGTTTATTCAGAGAGTTGCTGATAAACTTTAGGGGGTTGAAGAGGGCCCCAAGTCATCCTACTTTTGCTTATAAGCCTCAGTCCGCAATTGCACAGTTTTTGAGATACAGGGTGACAAAAAAAAAATTTTTTATCCGTTTTTTTACTTATATTGCAAGAACCAATTGCTATGGAAGGTGTTAAATTCGTCCATCCGAAGCTGCACTGATGAGGGGTAGAAACTAGTATGCAGATGGGTTGATGGACAATCTGATGACCACTTTACTCTATTTCATATAGACAACTGAAATTTGGTACACGTTTTACCATCACTTCAAGGTACATTATGACTATTATGAGTGTTAAAACGTGCTTCTTCATGTGCCCGTGGAGAAGATTTGGAGGATGCCTGGAATTGTTTTGTCTCTTACAAGACCAAATTTTTCTATACCCTCTTAATCAAAAGAGCTATCAGGGTGTCTCAAAAACGGTGCGTAGGCCGATAAGTAAAACTTGGATGACTTGACGTCTTGAAGTTTGTCACCACTTTTCTGAAACACCCTGTAGAACTACTATTCGTCTCAAGAAGATTAGTATTGTCTCATAACTCACATTTTTCTCTTCATATTCAAGTGCCCATCTAAGAATTTTAGCTACCATCTTTGCTTCTTCCTTACTGCAGAAAACACAATCAATACCCACCTTCTTAGATAGATGGATTTTTACCTCTACACTTGTTCCTGCTTCAGAATATAAATTAATATACCAACTCGTACAAAACACCTTGTATTTCCACTACTACATGCCTACTTATATAGTTTTAGAAAACAGTAAATTAGCAAATTTATCTGCCGGAGCCGTGTCCCCAATGAGGATCCTTCACCCAACTGTGGGCACCATGTGGGTGCTTGGCGTGTCCTTCACGGTGCACGTGGGCGTCGAATCCGTGGTGCTTGTCGGAGTGGTAGTCTACGTGCCTCTTGGTACCGTCGGGTTCATCGAGGAAGTAGTGACCTTCGACATGGTGATGGTGGCGCTTCTCTTCCTGCTCCTTGTGGTCGTGGGTATGGGGAGCGTGCACGCCATACTCGTAGTGATAGTGGGGATGGTGGTGGTGGTGGTGGTGGTGGTGATGGTCCGGGCGGGACAGCACCGCGGTTAGGGCCACAGCCAAACATGCGATAAACTAAAAGAATTTTTTTAACAAATGATTATTGATTTTTGTTTACTTACCAAATAGCAATTCATCATAACAGATTAGCTTTGTGTTCGGCTGCGAACTGATTTGCATGGAAAAGAATCGAACATTTATAGTTGCCGGCTTAGTCAAAAAATTATTATCATTTGTTATGTACAATTTGCCAATAATGCGTTTATAAAGATTAATTAGAAAAGAAATGTTTGTGGATTACGTTTCGACAACTGCATTGTTACAATTTCACTCGCCTTACCAAAATAATTACACGCCGGATTGCCTGTGTGGCTGTGGTGGTCCGTTTGGCATACTAAACGCATCGACAAGCATTAATTTTTTTTTTAATTATCATTAAATGGTATTGACTGTTATGTATACTCGTTCAGTAGTCAATGACTCCTGTGCATAACACAAATTTTTCCAATCTTCTAAGTCAAGTGGTACCTATTCGTTTCCATAAACCGTGAGTCCACCTGAAGGTAATATTCGATATTACTCGACAATAGGCGAGTAATTGAACGTAAATGCATTCATAAAGCATAAAAATACCATTGGTTTTTTTTGCATTATGGCATGTCATGGAAAAATGTTGCTCCATTTAAGAGCACAATACCACACGGTAGGTAAAAGGGGTATTTGCCTAATCGCTTTGCAAATTTCAACGCATGATCGCGGGTTGGACCGCGGTTCATGTTTTATTAAAATTTTTTTGCTAATGCAGTTAACTAAACAGACTTTTGAAACATATAATAGGAATTCAGGTCAGTGGCTCACGTTAAAATTGATCTTTATACAACTGCCCCAGTACTTATGTAAATTTTTCTATTTGTTCAGTAACAGTTTCTTAAGGAAAATTCAACAGTGACTTAGAGAATATTAAAATAATTAAAATAATAAAACAAGAAGAAGGAAGAAAATTCTTATTTCAGTTCCAACTTCTTCAAGATTTGACCATGTGCAGTGTGCAAACAAATAAGAGCAAACAATGCACCAATTTCCAATAAAATTCAAATAAAAACACCAAAACTCTAATAAAACATATCAAACCGTACCAATCAATGCAACTAAAAAAACATTCAGTCGTAAAAGCGATAACAATAGACGGGTGATAATTACTCTTTCAAACTGGAATTGAGTTGAACAACGAGCAAACAAACGACACGTCACAATTATCAAAATTAAAGCATGAAGCAAAATACTACGTAAAATAATAGTGAGCAAGATTCATTTAAATTCGCTAAATTTTAGATGCAGAAAACTGGCAGTTTTCTCCCTTTGTTTCTCAAAATTTTGAGAAACTTTAATTGAGCAGAGACATTTTAAATGGCTTTACACGAGAATGATGAAAAAAAAAGAGAACAATTTGAAGCTAAAATATAGATTCTTGCAAGATTCCTCGGAAGCTAAGGAAGGAATATTAAGTAGGCTACCTTTTAAGAGCACAAAAACTTGCACTTTTTGACTTTGTTTCTTCAAAATTTTGAGAAATTTCAATTGACCAGAGACATTTTTTAAATTGCTTGAAGATAAGAACGAGGTACAAGAATAATGAAGAAATAAAATTTCCAGAAACTGAATTAGGAATTTAAGTATACAGAAAAACTTGCACTTTTTTAACTTGGCTTCTTAAACTTCGAGAAACTCCAATCCAACAGAGATTTCTAAAAATGCTTGCACATAAAAACGAGACAAAGGAATAATGGAAAAATAAAATTTCCTGAAGCTAAAACCGGAGTTCTTAAGAATTTAAGCAAGAATCCTGACAAACTAAGGGCAAAATATTAAATTTTAATATCAGCAAGATTCATTTAAAATTCGCTTCCTTTTCATTGCAGAGAATTTTGCACTTTTTCAACTTTGTTTCTCAAAATCTTGAAAAACTCAGATTCAACAATGATTTCTAAAATTACTTGAAGATAAGAACAAGACAACACAATAAAAATTTCTCGAAGCTAAAACCTGAATTCTTGAGAATTTAAACAAGAATCTTGACAATCTAAAGGCAAAATGTTAAATATTTCAATGTTTCCTGATACAGCAACATTCATTTAAAATTCGCTGCCTTTTCATTGCAGGAAAACTTGCACTTTACTAACTTAGTTTCTCAAAATTTTGAGAAACTCAGATTCAACAAATATTTCTAATATTGCGTGAAGTTAAGAACGAGACAAAAGAATATTAAATTTCCATATTTATAAAAAAAAAGTTAAATTTATTTAAAATTCCCTACATTTTCAGTGCAGAAGAAATTGCAATTTTCCAACTTTGTTTCTCAAAATTGTGACGAACATTTTTGAGAAACAGATACTTCTAAAGTTACTTGAAGATAACAAGACAAAAGAATGATAAAAAATAATAAAATGTCCAGAAAGAGAAGCTAAAACCTAAAATATTTAACAATTTAAGCAAGAATCTTGAGAAACTAAAAGAGACATATTATTATTAAATTTCAATGTTTCTAGCCACAACAAATTTCATTTAAAATTTGCAATCTATTAAATGCAAAAAACTTGCATTAGTCTATCTTTGTTTTAAGATCGAATCTTGAAAGCAGTAAAAAATTAAAATTTCTAGAAACCAAAGTTAAAATCTGAGTTCTTAAAGATTTATACAAAAATCTTGTAAACCTAAAGGAAAACTATAATTTCCACTTTCGTTACGTTTTAAGTGCATAAAAACGTGCACTTTTTCGACTTTGATTCTCAAAATTTTTAAAAATTTTAATGGACCAAAGACGTTTTTTAAATTGCTTGAAGATAATACCGAGGCACAAGAATCATGAAGAAATAAAATTTTCAGAAATACTTGCGTTTTTCTTAACTTGCCTTATTAAAACTTCAAATCAACAGACATTTCGAAAACTGCTTGCACATAAAAACGGACAAAAGAATAATGGAAAAATTCAATTTTCTGAAGTTATAACTTGATTTCTTAAGAATTTAGGCAAGAATCGTGACAAAATATATAAAAAGTATAATATAATAAATAAAAAAAAGTATAATATATAAAAAAATAATAAAAGTTCAATATTTTCTGATGCAGGAAGATTCATTTAAAATTCGCTTCCTTTTCATCGCAGAGAAACTCGCACTTTTTCAACTTTGTTCCTCAAAACTTGAGAAACTCAGATTCAATAATGATTTCTAAAATTGCTTGAAGATAAAAACGAGACAAAACAATAAAAATTGCCCGAAGCTAAAACCTGAATTTTTAAGAATTTAAGCAAGAATCTTGACAAAATGTGAAATTTCAATATTTTCTGATACAGCAAGATTCGTTTGCAATTCGCTTCCTTTTCATTGCAGAAAAACTTGCACTTTTTCAAGTCTGTTTCTCAAAATTTTGAGAATCTCACATCCAACAAATTTTTCTAAAATTGAGTGAAGATAAGAACGAGACAAAAGAATAATAAATTTCCATATTTGCAAAAAAAGTGAAATTCATTTAAAATTCGCTACATATTCAGTGCAGAAGAAATTGCAATTTGCAGTTTCGCAAACTTGTGTGAAACTTTAAGCTTTAATCTGAGTTTTTAAGAATTTAAACGTGTAGCTTGGAAAACTGAGGGCAAAATGTAAAATTTTAAAGAATTAAAAAATGCAGAGAGATGTTCTTAAAATTTGCTACATGTTCAGTGCACAAAAAACTTGCAGTTTTTCAACTTTGTTTCTTAAACCTTCTTGAGAAACTCAGTTTCAACAATGATTTCTAAAATTGCTTGAAGATAAGAACAAGACAACACAATAAAAATTTCTCGAAGCTAAAACCTGAATTCTTAAGAATTTAAGCAAGAATCTTGACAATCTAAAGACAAAATGTTAAATATTTCAATGTTTCCTGATACAGCAACATTCATTTAAAATTCGCGGCCTTTTCATTGCAGAAAAACTTGCACTTATTCAACTGTGTTTCTCAAAATCTTGAGAAAATCAGATTCAACATTGATTTCTAAAATTGGTGAAGATGAGAACGAGACAAAACAATAAAAATTTCCCGAAGCTAAAACCTGAATTTTTAAGAATTTAAGCAAGAATCTTGATAAAATGTGAAATTTCAATATTTCCTGATACAGCAAGATTCGTTAACAATTCGCTTCCTTTTCATTGCAGAAAAACTTGCACTTTTTCAAGTTTGTTTCTCAAAATTTTGAGAAACTCAGATTCAACAAATATTTCTAAAATTGAGTGAAGATAAGAACGAGACCAAAGAATATTAAATTTCCATATTTGCAAAAAAAGTGAAATTCATTTAAAATTCGCTACATATTCAGTGCAGAAGAAATTGCAATTTTCCAACTTTGTTTCTCAAAATTGTGACAAATCCGGATTCAACAGAGACTTCTAAAGTTACTTGAAACTAACGAGACAAAAGAATGATAAAAAATAATAAAATGTCCAGAAAGAGAAGCTAAAACCTAAAATATTTAACAATTTAAGCAAGAATCTTGAGAAACTAAAAGAGACATATTATTATTAAATTTCAATGTTTCTAGCCACAACAAATTTCATTTAAAATTTGCAATCTATTAAATGCAAAAAACTTGCATTAGTCTATCTTTGTTTTAAGATCGAATCATGAAAGCAATAAAAAATTAAAATTTCTAGAAACCGTTAGTTAAAATCTGAGTTCTTAAAGATTTATACAAAAATCTTGTAAACCTAAAGGAAAACTATAATTTCCACTTTCGTTACGTTTTAAGTGCATAAAAACGTGGACTTTTTCGACTTTCATTCTCAAAATTTTGAAAAATTTTAATGGACCAAAGACATTTTTTAAATTGCTTGAAGATAATACCGAGGCACAAGAATAATGAAGAAATAAAATTTTCAGAAATACTTGCGTTTTTTTTAACTTGCCTTACTAAAACTTTGAAAAACTCCAAATCAACAGACATTTCGAAAACTGCTTGCACATAAAAACGGACAAAAGAATAATGGAAAAATTCAATTTTCTGAAGTTATAACTTGATTTCTTAAGAATTTAGGCAAGAATCGTGACAAAATATAAAAGTTCAATATTTTCTGATGCAGGAAGATTCATTTAAAATTCGCTTCCTTTTCATCGCAGAGAAACTCGCACTTTTTCAACTTTGTTTCTCAAAATCTTGAGAAACTCAGATTCAATAGTGATTTCTAAAACTGCTTGAAGACAAAAACGAGACAAAACAATAAAAATTTCCCGAAGCTAAAACCTGAATTTTTAAGAATTTAAGCAAGAATCTTGACAAAATGTGAAATTTCAATATTTCCTGATACAGCAAGATTCGTTTACAATTCGCTTCCTTTTCACTGCAGAAAAACTTGCACTTTTTCAAGTTTGTTTCTCAAAATTTTGAGAAACTCAGATTCAACAAATATTTCTAATATTGTGTGAAGTTAAGAACGAGACAAAAGAATATTAAATTTCCATATTTATAAAAAAAAAGTTAAATTCATTTAAAATACCCTACATTTTCAGTGCAGAACAAATTGCAATTTTCCAACTTTGTTTCTCAAAATTGTGACAAACCCGGATTCAACAGAGACTTCTGAAGTTACTTGAAGATAACGAGACAAAAGAATGATAAAAAATAATAAAATGTCCAGAAAGAGAAGCTAAAACCTAAAATATTTAACAATTTAAGCAAGAATCTTGAGAAACTAAAAGAGACATATTATTATTAAATTTCAATGTTTCTAGCCACAACAAATTTCATTTAAAATTTGCAATCTATTAAATGCAAAAAACTTGCATTAGTCTATCTTTGTTTTAAGATCGAATCTTGAAAGCAGTAAAAAATTAAAATTTCTAGAAACCAAAGTTAAAATCTGAGTTCTTAAAGATTTATACAAAAATCTTGTAAACCTAAAGGAAAACTATAATTTCCACTTTCGTTACGTTTTAAGTGCATAAAAACGTGCACTTTTTCGACTTTGATTCTCAAAATTTCGAAAAATTTGAATGGACCAAAGACATTTTTTAAATTGCTTGAAGATAATACCGAGGCACAAGAATAATGAAGAAATAAAATTTTCAGAAATACTTGCGTTTTTCTTAACTTGCCTTATTAAAACTTCAAATCAACAGACATTTCGAAAACTGCTTGCACATAAAAACGGACAAAAGAATAATGGAAAAATTCAATTTTCTGAAGTTATAATTTGATTTCTTAAGAAATTAGGCAAGAATCGTGACAAAAGATAAAATTTCAATATTTTCTGATGCAGGAAGATCATTTAAAATTCGCTTCCTTTTCATCGCAGAGAAACTCGCACTTTTTCAACTTTGTTTCTCAAAATCTTGAGAAACTCAGATTCAATAGTGATTTCTAAAACTGCTTGAAGATAAAAACGAGACAAAACAATAAAAATTTCCCGAAGCTAAAACCTGAATTTTTAAGAATTTAAGCAAGAATCTTGACAAAATGTAAAATTTCAATATTTCCTGATACAGCAAGATTCGTTTACAATTCGCTTCCTTTTCATTGCAGAAAAACTTTTTCAAGTTTGTTTCTCAAAATTTTGAGAATCTCAGATTCAACAAATTTTTCTAAAATTGAATGAAGATAAGAACGAGACAAAAGAATATTAAATTTCCATATTTGCAAAAAAAGTGAAGTTCATTTAAAATTCGCTACATATTCAGTGCAGAAGAAATTGCAATTTTCCAACTTTGTTTCGCAAAATTTTGTGAAACTTTAAGCTTTAATCTGAGTTTTTAAGAATTTAAACGTGTAGCTTGGAAAACTGAGGGCAAAATGTAAAATTTTAAAGAATTAAAAATGCAGAGAGATTTTCTTAAAATTTGCTACATGTTCAGTGCACAAAAAACTTGCAATTTTTCAACTTTGTTTCTTAAACCCTCTTGAGAAACTCAGATTCAACAATGATTTCTAAAATTGCTTGAAGATAAGAACGAAACAAAACAATAAAAATTTCTCGAAGCTAAAACCTAAATTCTTAAGAATGTAAGCAAGAATCTTGACAATCTAAAGACAAAATGTTAAATATTTCAATGTTTCCTGATACAGCAACATTCATTTAAAATTCGCGGCCTTTTCATTGCAGAAAAACGTGCATTTTTTCAACTTTGTTTCTCAACATTTTGAGAAACTTTATGCAGTGATATTTTTAAAATTGATTAAACATAAGAATGGGACACAAGAATAATGAAGAAATAAAATTTCCACAAATTGAATTAGGGATTTAAGATTGCAGAAAAACTTGAAATTTTTTAATCTGGCTTCTTAAAACAAACTTTAAAACACTCGAAATCAACAGATTTTTAGAACTGCTTGTTCTTAAAAACGGATAAAAGAATAATGAAAAAATAAAATTTCCTTAAGCTATAACTTGATTTCTTAAGAATTTAAGCAAGAATCTTGACTAACTAAGGGCGAAATGTTAAATTTCAATATTTCCTGATGCAGTAATAAAATTCGCTTAATTTCCATTGCAGAAAAATTTGCACTTTTTCAACTATGTTTCTCAAAATTTTTAGAAACTCAAACTCAATAAAAATTTCTAAAATTGCTTGAAGATAAGAACGAGACAAAAGAAAAAAAAATCCCGAAGCTAAAACCTGAGTTCTAAAGAATTTAAGCAAGGATCTTGAAAATCAGAAAAAAAAATAAATTTTCATATTTATGGAAAAAGTGAAATTCAGTTCAAATTTGCCACCTATTCGGTGCAGAAGATATTGCAATTTTCCAACTATGTCTCTTAAAGTTCTGAGAAACGCCGATTCAACAGAGACTTCTAAAATTACTTGAAGATAAGAACAAGACAAAAGAATAATAAAAAAATAAAATGTCCAGAAGCTGATTAACCCTAAGTTATTAACAATTTAAGCAAAAATCTTGAGAAACTGAAAGAGACATATTAAACTTCCATGTTTCTGGACACAGCAAATTTCATTTAAAATTCGCTATCTATTAAGCGCAAAAAAAACCTGCAATATTTATTTCTCAAAATTTTGAAAAACTTTAGATGATTCACTTTCCCAACTACACAATTTTGTAAAATTCTGAACTGAACTCTGAATTCTGAAGAAAAACTGAAGATAAAATCTGAATTCTTAAGAATTTTAGCAAAAAACTTGGGAAAATAATGGAGAAAGGTTAAATTTCTATATTTCTAGGCATAGCAAGAGTCATTTAAAGTGCAGAAAAACTTGCACTTTTCCAATGTTTTCTCAAATTTTTCTTCTGATATATCTGTGAGAGTTAAAAAAAAATCAGAAAACAGAAGTTAGAATTTAACTTCTGTTTCTCTCAAGAACTCGACTTCTGAAGGATTTAAGCAAAAATCTTGGAAAACTAAAGGAGAAATTGACGTGAACAGAAAGTTGCACTTTTCGAACTTTGCCTCTCAAAATTTTAAGAAACCACCTGAACAGAGACATATTTCTTGAAGATAAGAACGAGACACAAGAATATTTAAGAAATAATATTTTCAAAAGGTGAAGCTAAAATCTGACCTTCTAAGAATTTAAGCAAGGTTCTTAAAAAACTAAACGAGAAATGTTGAGTTGAATTTTAATATTTCTAGACATAGCAGGATTCATTTGAAATGCGCTACATTTTGAGGACATAAAAACTTGCACCTTTTCAACTTTGTTTCTCAAAATTTTGAAAAACACTAATCTAACAAACATTTCATAATTTGCCTGAAGCTAAAAACGGGACAAACAGATAAAGACAAAAAAATTTCAAGAAACTAAAGTTAAATTGTGAGTTCTTAAGAAATTAAGCAAAAATATTGGAGAACTAAGGAAGAAATGTTAGATTTACGTATGTTGACACATAGCAAGAGTCTTTGAAAATTCGCTACCTTTTAAGTGAAAAAAACTCGCATTCCTCTAATTTTGTTTCTCAAAATTTTGAGAATCGCTAATTGAGCAGAGACTTAAATTGCTGGATGATAAGAATGGGACTCAAGGATAATGAAAAAATAAAATTTCTAGGAACTGAAGGTAAAAATCTGTGTTGTTAAGAAGGAAAATTGAGGCCAAAATCTTAGTTTTTTTTTGGAATTTAAGTAAACATTTTTAGAAAATTAAGGGCATAGAAAAATCATTCAAAATTCGATACCCTTTAAGTGCAGGAAAACCTGCCATATTTTCACTTTGTGTTCACTTTTGTGTTTGCGTTGCAAAAAAAACTTTAACAAAACGTGAAAAAAGATAATGCAAAAAATTGAAATTAAAATGTGAGTGATTTTTTTTATCTAAGTTTAACAGAACTTAAATTTTGTTACTATGTAAGTGCAGAAAAAAGTTGCAGCTTTTCAACGTTGTTTCTCAAAATTTTGCAAAATATTAATCGAACAAACATTTCATAATTTGCCTGAAGATAAAAACGGGACAAAAGGATAAAGAAAAAATAAAACTTCAAGAAACTAAAGTTAAACTGTAAGTTCTTACGAATTTAAGCAATAATATTGGACAACTAAGGAAGAAATGTTAGATTTACATATGTTGACACATATGTAAATTTACTTACAATGTTTTAAAATTCGCTACCTTTTAAGTGAAAAAAACTCGCACTCCTCTAATTTTGTTTCTCAAAATTTTGAGAAAATCTAATTGAACATGCTGGAAGAAAAAAATGGGTCTCAAGGATAATAAAAAAATAAAATTTCTAGGAACTGAAGCTAAAAATCTGAGTTCTTAAGAATGTAAGCAAAAATTTTGGGAAACTAAGTAACAAGTGTTAAGTTTTATTTTTTCTAGACATATCAAGATCCATTTAAAATTGACGTTTCTTTAAGTAAAAGCGCTCTGTAATATTTACTCTTTATTTTTCAAAATTCTAAGAAATTTTTGACAAAACGCAAATGCGTTGTCCAAACTGAGGTAAAACTGTGGTAAAATTATTTTGCATTTTGGTTTAACACAATTTACAATTGGTCATTATTTAAGTGCAGAAAACTTACAGTGTTCTTAATTTGTTTCTTAAAATTAACGAGAAAGTTTGATTAAATAAAGACTTTCTAAAATGGAAATTAAAACCTTAGATATTTACGATTTCAGTAAGAATTTTTAGAAAGTTAAGGCAGAAATTGTGAATTATTGTATTTCTGACGATAGAAAAACCATTTTTACCCCTTTAAGTGAATAAAAATGCCTGAAATACTCAGTTTATTTAAAAAAAAAATTACTGAAACGTAAAAAAGTGTATGATGAATGCAAAAAAAGGTGAGGAAAGTTGAAATGTGATTCACTTTTTTCAATCTAAGTTTAATAAAATTCGCTACTATTCAAGCGCAGAGAAACTTTCAGAACTCTCACTTTGTATCCTAAAATTTTGAGAAAGTCCGATTGAGCAGGAACTTCTTAAAATTGAGGCTAAAGTCTTAGTTTCTTTAGGATTTAAATACATTTTTTTTAGCAAATTAAGGACATAGAAAAATCATTCAAAATATGATACCCTTCAAGTGCAGAAAAACCTGCAATATTTTCATTTTGTGTTTAAAAATTTTAAAAACATTAACGAAACGTGAAAAATAAAAATGCAAAAAATTTAAATTGAAATGTGTTTTTTATCTAAGTGTAAAACAGTTTAAAATTTGTTACTATTTAGTGCAAAAAATATTGCACATTTTCAACTTTGTTTCTCAAAATTTTGTGAAACACTAATTAAACAAATATTGCATAATTTGCCTGAAGATGAGAACAGGACAAAAAAATAAACAGAAAATAAAATTTTGAGCAACAAAAGTTAAAATATGATTTCTTAAGAATTTAAGCAAGAATATTGGAAACCTAAGAAAGAAATGTTAGAATTACATATGTTTACACATAGCAAGAATCATTTAAAATTCGCTACCTTTAAGTGAAAAAAACTTGCGTTTGTCTAACTATGTTTCTCCATATTTTGAGAAACCCTAATTGAGCAGAGACTTAAATTGCTGGAAGATAAAAATGGGACTCCAGGATAGTAAAAAAATAAAATTTCTAGAAACTGAAGCTAAAAATCTAAGTTCTTAAGAAGGAAAATTCTTAAGGAGGCTAAAGTCTCAGTTTCTCTTGGAATATAAGAAAAAAATTTTAGAAAATTAAGCACATAGAAAAATCATTCAAAAATTCGAAACACTTTAAGTGCAGAAAAACCTGCAATATTCTCAATTTGTGTTTTAAAATTTTTAAAACTTTAACGGATCGTGAAAAAAGAAAAGGCAAAAAATTAAAACTGAAATGTGAATTTTTTATCTAAGTTTAACACTGTTTAAAATTTGTTACTATTTAGGTGCAGAAAAACTTGCATTTTTTCAACTTTGTTTCTCAAAATTTTGAGAAACAATAATTGAACACCCATTTCATAATTTGCCCGAAATAAGAATGGGGCAAAGGGTTAAAGGAAAAATAAAGTTTCGAGAAACTAAAGTTAAAATGTGAGTTCTTAAGAATTTAAGCAAGAATATTGGAAAACTAAGAAAAAAATGTTAAATTTATATAGGTTGGCACATAGCAAAAGTCTTATAAAATTCGCTACCTTTTCAGTCAAAAAAAAACTTGCACTCCTCTAACTTTGTTTCTCAAAATTTTGAGATTCCTAATTGAGCAGAGACTTAAATTGCTGGAATAAGAATGGGACTCAAGGATAATAAAAAAATAAAAAGTTAAGAATCTAAAAACTTGCACTTTTTCACATTTGTTTTTCAAAGTTTTGAGAAACACTAAATGAACAAACATTGTATAATTTACCTGAAGATAAGAACGGGACACAAGGATAAAGAAAAAATAAAATTTCGAAAGACTAAAGTTAAACTGTGAGTTCATATGAATTTAATCTAGAATATTGGAAAACTAAGAAATAAATTTACATATGTTTACACATAGCAAAAGTCTTTTAACATTCGCTACATTTTAAGTGAAAAAAACTAGCACTCAAATAACTTTGTTTGAAGAAATTCTAATTGAACAGAGATTTACATTGCTGGGGGATAAGAATGGGTTCAAGGATTAAAAAAAAAAATCTAGAAACTGAAGCTAAAAAAGAGTCCCTAAGAATGTAAGCAAAAATCTTTTAAAAATCTCTACAAACTACGATAACACGTGTTAAGTTTTCTTTTTTGTAGACATATGAAAATCCATTTAAAATTGACTTTTATTAAATAAAGAAAATTTGCAATATTTTCACTTTATTTCTCAAAATTCTAAGAAATTTCGAGGAAAGCAAAGAGTTGTCTAAACTGAGGTAAAACTGCGTATTATTTTGAATTTGGTTTAACACAGTTTACAATTCGCCACTACTTAAGTTTGGAAAGGTTACAGAGTTCTTAATTTGTTTCTTAAAATTAACGAGAAAGCTCGACTTAATACAGACCTTCTAAAATGGAAGTTAAAACCACAGATATTTACAATTTCACTAAGAATTTTTGGAAAGTTAAGGAAGAACTAGTGAGTTTTTGTATTTCTGAAGATAGAAAAGTCATTCAAACTTCGTTTCCCTTTATCTGAATAAAAATTCAGTTTATTTTTTTAAAAAATTTCACAAAATGTGAAGAATTGAATGCAAAAAAATGTGAGGAAGTTTAAAATGTGAGCTATTTTTAGCTGAGTTTAAAATTCACAATTGTTTAAATCTACAAAAACTTTCAAATTTCTCAATTTGTATATCAAAATTTTGAGAAAGTTCGATTGAAAAGCGACTTTTTTAAATTGAGGTAAAACCTCAGCTCTTTGGAATTTAAGTAGGGATTTTTGGAAAACTAAGGAAGAAATGGTTAATTTATGCATATAGGAGAATGCAAAATTTGCTATCCATTAAGGGAAGAAAACCTGCAATGTTCTCACCTAATTTTTTAACATTTTAAAAAACCTTAAAACATTTAAAAATGCAAAAAATTGAAGTTGAAGTTGAAATGTGAGCCATTCTTTTTTAAATTAACAAAGTTTAAAATTCGCTACTATTTAATTGCAAAGAAACTTTCAGAGTTCTCCCTTTGTATCTTAAAATATTGAGAAAGGAGCAAAAATTCTTAAAATTGACGCTAAAATCTTGGCTTTTGGAATTTAAGTAAGAATTTTTGGAAAGTTAAGGACATAGAGATATCATTCAAAATTTGATACACTTTAAGTGAAGAAAAACCTGCAATATTCTCACTTTGTGTTGTAAAATTTTAAAAAACTTTAACGGAACGTGAAAAAATGTAAAAAATCGAAATTGAAATTAGAGTTTTTTTTATCTATATTAAGTTTAAAACAGTTTAAAATGTGTAATACTATTTAGTGCAGAAAACTTGCACTTTTTCAATTCTCTCAAAGCTCTGAGAAACACTAATTAAAGAAACATGTCATAATTTGCCTGAAGGTAAGGACGGGACAAAATAAAAATAAAAAAATAAAATTGTGAGAAACTAAAGTTAAAATGTGAATTCTTAAGAATTTAAGCAAGAACATTGGAAAACTAAGGAAGAAATGTTAGATTTACACATAGCAAGAGTCATTTAAAATTCGCTACCTTTTAAGTCTTTTATGTGACAGAAACCTGCACTCTATTACCCATGTTTCTCAAAATTTTGAGAACTCTAATTGAGCAGAACTTGCTGTATGATAAGAATGGGACTCAAGAATAATAAAAAAGATTTTTAGAAACTGAGGCTAAAAATCTGAGATCTTAAGAAGAAAAACTGAGGGTAAAGTCTTAGTTTCTTTTGGAATGTAAGTAAAAACTTTTAGAAAATTAAGGAAATAGAAAATTCATTTAAAATTCGATACCCTTTAAGTGCAGAAAAACCTGCAATATTCTCACTTTGTGTTTTAAAATATTAAAAGACTTTAAAGGAACGTGAAAAAGGAAAATATAAAAAATTTAAATTGAAATGTTAGGCTTGTTATCTAAATTTAACACAGTTTAAAATTTATTACTATTTCAGTGCAGAAGAACTTGCACTTTTTCAACTTGGTTTCTCAAAATTTTGAGAATTCCAAATTAAACTAACATTTCATGATTTGTCTGAAGATAACAACGGGACACAAGGATAAAAAAAAATCGAGAAACTAAAGTTAAAATGTGAGTTCTTAAGAATTTGAGGAAAAATATTGGAAAACTAAGAAAGAAATGATAGATATAATAGCAAGATTCATTTAAAATTCGCTACCTCTTACGTGAAAAAACCTTGCACTCCTCTAACTATGTTTCTCAAAATATTGAAAACACCCTAATTGAGCAGAGACTTAAATTGCTGAACGATAAGAATGGGATTCAAGGATAATAAAAAAATAAAATATCAAGAAACTGAAGCTAAAAATCTGAGTTCTTAAGAAGGGCGATTGAGGGTAAAGTCTTAGATTTTTTTTGGAATTTAAGTAAACATTTTTAGAAACTTAAAGACATACAAAAGTATTTCAAAATTTTTAGTTTCTCAAAATTTTCAGAAACGCTAATTAAACAAACATTTCATAATTTGCCTGAAGACAAAAACGGGACACAAGGATAAAGAAAACATTAAATTTTGAGAAACTAAAGTTAAAATGTGAGTTCTAAAGAATTTAAGCAAGAATATTGGAAAACTAAGAAATAAATGTTAAATTTACATAAGTTTACACATAGCAAAAGTCTTTTAAAATTTGCTACATTTTAAGTGAAAAAAACTCGCACTCAAATAACTTTGTTTGAAGAAATTCTAATTGAACAGAGATTTACATTGCTGGGGGATAAGAATGGGCTCAAGGATTATAAAAAAAAATTCTAGAAACTGAAGCTAAAAAAGAGTCTCTAAGAATGTAAGCAAAAATCTTTTAAAAATCTCTACAAACTACGTAACACGTGTTAAGTTTTCTTTTTTGTAGACATATGAAAATCCATTTAAAATTGACTTTTATTAAATAAAGAAAATTTGCAATATTTTCACTTTATTTCTCGAAATTCTAAGAAATTTCGAGGAAAGCAAAGAGTTGTCTGAACTGAGGTAAAACTGCGTATTATTTTGAATTTGGTTTAACACAGTTTACAATTCGCCACTACTTAAGTTTGGAAAGCTTACAGAGTTCTTAATTTGTTTCTTAAAATTAACGAGAAAGCTCGATTTAATACAAACCTTCTACAATGGAAGTTAAAACCACAGATATTTACAATTTCACTAAGATTTTTTGGAAAGTTAAGGAAGAACTTGTGAATTTTTGTATTTCTGAAGATAGAAAAGTCATTCAAACTTCGTTTCCCTTTATCTGAATAAAAATTCAGTTTATTTTTTTAAAAAATTTCACAAAATGTGAAGAATTGAATGCAAAAAAATGTGAGGAAGTTTAAAATGTGAGCTATTTTTAGCTGAGTTTAAAATTCACAATTGTTTAAATCTACAAAAACTTTCAAATTTCTCAATTTGTATATCAAAATTTTGAGAAAGTTCGATTGAAAAGGGACTTTTTTAAATTGAGGTAAAACCTCAGCTCTTTGGAATTTAAGTAGGGATTTTTGAAAAACTAAGGAAGAGATGGTAAATTTTTATATTTATGCATATAGGAGAATGCAAAATTTGCTATCCATTAAGGGAAGAAAACCTGCAATGTTCTCACCTAATTTTTTAACATTTTAAAAAACCTTAAAGCATTTAAAAATGCAAAAAATTGAAGTTGAAGTTGAAATGTGAGCCTTTTTTTTAAATTAACAAAGTTCAAAATTCGCTTTTAATTATTTTAATTTAATTGCAAAAAAACTTTCAGAGTTCTCGCTTTGTACCTTAAAATATTGAGAAAGTCCGATTGAGCAAAAACTTCTTAAAATTGACGCTAAAATCTTGGCTTGTTTTGGAATTTAAGTAAGAATTTTTGGAAAGTTAAGGACATAGAGATATCATTCAAAATTTGATACACTTTAAGTGAAGAAAAACCTGCAATATTCTCACTTTGTGTTGTAAAATTTTAAAAAACTTTAACGGAACGTGAAAAAGGAAAATGCAAAAAATTTAAATTGAAATGAGAGTTTTTTTTTATCTAAGTTTAAAATAGTTTAAAATTTCTAATACTATTTAGTGCAGAAAACTTGCACTTTTTCAATTCTCTCAAAGCTCTGAGAAACACTAATTAAAGAAACATGTCATAATTTGCCTGAAGGTAAGAACGGGACATAATAAAAATAAAAAAATTAAATTGTGAGAAACTAAAGTTAAAATGTGAATTCTTAAGAATTTAAGCAAGAATATTGGAAAACTAAGGAAGAAATGTTAGATTTACATATGTTTACACATAGCAAGAGTCATTTAAAATTCGCTACCTTTTAAGTCTTTCATGTGAAAGAAACCTGCACTCTATTACCCATGTTTCTCAAAATTTTGAGAACTCTAATTGAGCAGAACTTGCTGTATGATAAGAATGGGACTCAAGAATAATAAAAAATATTTTTAGAAACTGAGGCTAAAAATCTGAGATCTTAAGAAGAAAAACTGAGGGTAAAGTCTTAGTTTCTTTTGGAATGTAAGTAAAAATTTTTAGAAAATTAAGGAAATAGAAAATTCATTTAAAATTCGATACCCTTTAAGTGCAGAAAAACCTGCAATATTCTCACTTTGTGTTTTAAAATATTAAAAGACTTTAAAGGAACGTGAAAAAGGAAAATATAAAAAATTGAAATTGAAATGTTAGGCTTGTTATCTAAATTTAATACAGTTTAAAATTTATTACTATTTAAGTGCAGAAGAACTTGCACTTTTTCAACTTGGTTTCTCAAAATTTTGAGAATTCCAAATTAAACTAACATTTCATGATTTGTCTGAAGATAACAACGGGACACAAGGATAAAAAAAAAATAAAAATTTGAGAAACTAAAGTTAAAATGTGAGTTCTTAAGAATTTAAGAAAAAATATTGGAAAACTAAGAGAAAAATGATAGATATAATAGCAAGATTCATTTACAATTCGCTACCTCTTACGTGAAATAACCTTGCACTCCTCTAACTATGTTTCTCAAAATATTGAAAAACACCCTAATTGAGCAGAGACTTAAATTGCTGAACGATAAGAATGGGACTCAAGGATAATAAAAAAATAAAATATCAAGAAACTGAAGCTGAAAATCTGAGTTCTTAAGAAGGGCAATTGAGGGTAAAGTCTTAGATTTTTTTTGGAATTTAAGTAAACATTTTTAGAAACTTAAAGACATACAAAAGTATTTCAAAATTTTTAGTTTCTCAAAATTTTCAGAAACGCTAATTAAACAAACATTTCATAATTTGCCTGAAGACAAGAACGGGACACAAGGATAAAGAAAACATTAAATTTTGAGAAACTAAAGTTAAAATGTGAGTTCTAAAGAATTTAAGCAAGAATATTGGAAAACTGAGAAATAAATGTTAAATTTACATATGTTTACACATAGCAAAAGTCTTTTAAAATTTGCTACATTTTAAGTGAAAAAAACTCGCACTCAAATAACTTTGTTTGAAGAAATTCTAATTGAACAGAGATTTACATTGCTGGGGGATAAGAATGGGTTCAAGGATTAAAAAAAAAATTCTAGAAACTGAAGCTAAAAAAGAGTCCCTAAGAATGTAAGCAAAAATCTTTTAAAAATCTCTACAAACTACGATCACACGTGTTAAGTTTTCTTTTTTGTAGACATATGAAAATCCATTTAAAATTGACTTTTATTAAATAAAGAAAATTTGCAATATTTTCACTTTATTTCTCAAAAGTTCTAAGAAATTTCGAGGAAAGCAAAGAGTTGTCTAAACTGAGGTAAAACTGCGTATTATTTTGAATTTGGTTTAACACAGTTTATAATTCGCCACTACTTAAGTTTGGAAAGGTTACAGAGTTCTTAATTTGTTTCTTAAAATTAACGAGAAAGCTCGATTTAATACAGACCTTCTACAATGGAAGTTAAAACCACAGATATTTACAATTTCACTAAGATTTTTTGGAAAGTTAAGGAAGAACTTGTGAATTTTTGGTATTTCTGAAGATAGAAAAGTCATTCAAACTTCGTTTCCCTTTATCTGAATAAAAATGCCAGCAAAATTCAGTTTATTTTTTTTAAAAAATTTTACAAAATGTGAAGAATTGAATGCAAAAAAATGTGAGGAAGTTTAAAATGTGAGTTATTTTTAGCTGAGTTTAAAATTCACAATTGTTTAAATCTACAAAAACTTTCAGAATTCTCAATTTGTATATCAAAATTTTGAGAAAGTTCGATTGAAAAGCGACTTTTTTAAATTGAGGCTAAAACCTCAGCTCTTTGGAATTTAAGTAGGGATTTTTGGAAAACTAAGGAAGAAATGGTTAATTTATGCATATAGGAGAATGCAAAATTTGCTATCCATTAAGGGAAGAAAACCTGCAATGTTCTCACCTAATTTTTTAACATTTTAAAAAACCTTAAAACATTTAAAAATGCAAAAAATTGAAGTTGAAGTTGAAATGTGAGCCATTCTTTTTTAAATTAACAAAGTTTAAAATTCGCTACTATTTAATTGCAAAGAAACTTTCAGAGTTCTCCCTTTGTATCTTAAAATATTGAGAAAGGAGCAAAAACTTCTTAAAATTGACGCTAAAATCTTGGCTTTTGGAATTTAAGTAAGAATTTTTGGAAAGTTAAGGACATAGAGATATCATTCAAAATTTGATACACTTTAAGTGAAGAAAAACCTGCAATATTCTCACTTTGTGTTGTAAAATTTTAAAAAACTTTAACGGAACGTGAAAAAGGAAAATGCAAAAAATCGAAATTGAAATTAGAGTTTTTTTTATCTATATTAAGTTTAAAACAGTTTAAAATGTCTATTACTATTTAGTGCAGAAAACTTGCACTTTTTCAATTCTCTCAAAGCTCTGAGAAACACTAATTAAAGAAACATGTCATAATTTGCCTGAAGGTAAGGACGGGACACAATAAAAATAAAAAAATAAAATTGTGAGAAACTAAAGTTAAAATGTGAATTCTTAAGAATTTAAGCAAGAACATTGGAAAACTAAGGAAGAAATGTTAGATTTACATATGTTTACACATAGCAAGAGTCATTTAAAATTCGCTACCTTTTAAGTCTTTTATGTGAAAGAAACCTGCACTCTATTACCCATGTTTCTCAAAATTTTGAGAACTCGAATTGAGCAGAACTTGCTGTATGATAAGAATGGGACTCAAGAATAATAAAAAAGATTTTTAGAAACTGAGGCTAAAAATCTGAGATCTTAAGAAGAAAAACTGAGGGTAAAGTCTTAGTTTCTTTTGGAATGTAAGGAAAATTTTTAGAAAATTAAGGAAATAGAAAATTCATTTAAAATTCGATACCCTTTAAGTGCAGAAAAACCTGCAATATTCTCACTTTGTGTTTTAAAATATTAAAAGACTTTAAAGGAACGTGAAAAAGGAAAATATAAAAAATTTAAATTGAAATGTTAGGCTTGTTATCTAAATTTAACACAGTTTAAAATTTATTACTATTTCAGTGCAGAAGAACTTGCACTTTTTCAACTTGGTTTCTCAAAATTTTGAGAATTCCAAATTAAACTAACATTTCATGATTTGTCTGAAGATAACAACGGGACACAAGGATAAAAAAAAATAAAAATTTGAGAAACTAAAGTTAAAATGTGTGTTCTTAAGAATTTAAGAAAAAATATTGGAAAACTAAGAGAGAAATATAATAGTTAAAAGATATAATAGCAAGATTCATTTAAAATTCGCTACCTCTTACGTGAAATAACCTTGCACTCCTCTAACTATGTTTCTCAAAATATTGAAAAACACCCTAATTGAGCAGAGACTTAAATTGCTGAACGATAAGAATGGGACGATAAGGATAATAAAAAAATAAAATATCAAGAAACTGAAGCTAAAAAAGCTTCTTAAGAAGGGCAATTGAGGGTAAAGTCTTAGATTTTTTTTGGAATTTAAGTAAACATTTTTAGAAACTTAAAGACATACAAAAGTATTTCAAAATTTTTACTTTCTCAAAATTTTCAGAAACGCTAATTAAACAAACATTTCATAATTTGCCTGAAGACAAGAACGGGACACAAGGATAAAGAAAACATTAAATTTTGAGAAACTAAAGTTAAAATGTGAGTTCTAAAGAATTTAAGCAAGAATATTGGAAAACTAAGAAATAAATGTTAAATTTACATATGTTTACACATAGCAAAAGTCTTTTAAAATTTGCTACATTTTAAGAGAAAAAAACTCGCACTCAAATAACTTTGTTTGAAGAATTTCTAATTGAACAGAGATTTACATTGTTGGGGGATAAGAATGGGCTCAAGGATTATAAAAAAAAATTCTAGAAACTGAAGCTAAAAAAGAGTCCCTAAGAATGTAAGCAAAAATCTTTTAAAAATCTCTACAAACGACGTAACACGTGTTAAGTTTTCTTTTTTGTAGACATATGAAAATCCATTTAAAATTGACTTTTATTAAATAAAGAAAATTTGCAATATTTTCACTTTATTTCTCAAAATTCTAAGAAATTTCGAGTAAAGCAAAGAGTTGTCTAAACTGAGGTAAAACTGCGTATTATTTTGAATTTGGTTTAACACAGTTTACAATTCGCCACTACTTAAGTTTGGAAAGCTTACAGAGTTCTTAATTTGTTTCTTAAAATGAACGAGAAAGCTCGATTTAATACAAGCCTTCTACAATGGAAGTTAAAACCACAGATATTTACAATTTCACTAAGATTTTTTGGAAAGTTAAGGAAGAACTTGTGAATTTTTGTATTTCTGAAGATAGAAAAGTCATTCAAACTTCGTTTCCCTTTATCTGAATAAAAATTCAGTTTATTTTTTAAAAAAATTTCACAAAATGTGAAGAATTGAATGGAAAAAAATGTGAGGAAGTTTAAAATGTGAATTATTTTTAGCTGAGTTTAAAATTCACAATTGTTTAAATCTACAAAAACTTTCAGATTTCTCAATTTGTATATCAAAATTTTGAGAAAGTTCGATTGAAAAGCGAGTTTTTTAAATTGGGGCTAAAACCTCAGCTCTTTGGAATTTAAGTAGGGATTTTTGGAAAACTAAGGAAGAAATGGTTAATTTATGCATATAGGAGAATGCAAAATTTGCTATCCATTAAGGGAAGAAAACCTGCAATGTTCTCACCTAATTTTTTAACATTTTAAAAACCTTAAAACATTTAAAAATGCAAAAAATTGAAGATGAAGTTGAAATGTGAGCCATTCTTTTTTAAATTAACAAAGTTTAAAATTCGCTACTATTTAATTGCAAAGAAACTTTCAGAGTTCTCGCTTTGTATCTTAAAATATTGAGAAAGGAGCAAAAACTTCTTAAAATTGACGCTAAAATCTTGGCTTTTGGAATTTAAGTAAGAATTTTTGGAAAGTTAAGGACATAGAGATATCATTCAAAATTTGATACACTTTAAGTGAAGAAAAACCTGCAATATTCTCACTTTGTGTTGTAAAATTTTAAAAAACTTTAACGGAACGTGAAAAAGGAAAATGCAAAAAATTTAAATTGAAATGAGAGTTTTTTTTTATCTAAGTTTAAAACAATTTAAAATGTCTAATACTATTTAGTGCAGAAAACTTGCACTTTTTCAATTCTCTCAAAGCTCTGAGAAACACTAATTAAAGAAACATGTCATAATTTGCCTGAAGGTAAGGACGGGACACAATAAAAATAAAAAAATAAAATTGTGAGAAACTAAAGTTAAAATGTGAATTCTTAAGAATTTAAGCAAGAACATTGGAAAACTAAGGAAGAAATGTTAGATTTACACATAGCAAGAATCATTTAAAATTCGCTACCTTTTAAGTCTTTTATGTGAAAGAAACCTGCACTCTATTACCCATGTTTCTCAAAATTTTGAGAACTCGAATTGAGCAGAACTTGCTGTATGATAAGAATGGGACTCAAGAATAATAAAAAAGATTTTTAGAAACTGAGGCTAAAAATCTGAGATCTTAAGAAGAAAAACTGAGGGTAAAGTCTTAGTTTCTTTTGGAATGTAAGAAAAATTTTTAGAAAATTAAGGAAATAGAAAATTCATTTAAAATTCGATACCCTTTAAGTGCAGAAAAGCCTGCAATATTCTCACTTTGTGTTTTAAAATATTAAAAGACTTTAAAGGAACGTGAAAAAGGAAAATATAAAAAATTGAAATTGAAATGTTAGGCTTGTTATCTAAATTTAACACAATTTAAAATTTATTACTATTTAAGTGCAGAAGAACTTGCACTTTTTCAACTTGATTTCTCAAAATTTTGAGAATTCCAAATTAAACTAACATTTCATGATTTGTCTGAAGATAACAACCGGACACAAGGATAAAAAAAAATAAAAATTTGAGAAACAAGTTAAAATGTGAGTTCTTAAGAATTTAAGAAAAAATATTGGAAAACTAAGAAAGAAATGATAGATATAATAGCAAGATTCATTTAAAATTCGCTACCTCTTACGTCAAATAACCTTGCACTCCTCTAACTATGTTTCTCAAAATATTGAAAAACACCCTAATTGAGCAGAGACTGAAATTGCTGAACGATAAGAATGGGACTCAAGGATAATAAAAAAATAAAATATCAAGAAACTGAAGCTAAAAATCTGAGTTCTTAAGAAGGGCAATTGAGGGTAAAGTCTTAGATTTTTTTTGGAATTTAAGTAAACATTTTTAGAAACTTAAAGACATACAAAAGTATTTCAAAATTTTTAGTTTCTCAAAATTTTCAGAAACGCTAATTAAACAAACATTTCATAATTTGCCTGAACACAAGAACGGGACACAAGGATAAAGAAAACATTAAATTTTGAGAAACTAAAGTTAAAATGTGAGTTCTAAAGAATTTAAGCAAGAATATTGGAAAACTAAGAAATAAATGTTAAATTTACATATGTTTACACATAGCAAAAGTCTTTTAAAATTTGCTACATTTTAAGAGAAAAAAACTCGCACTCAAATAACTTTGTTTGAAGAAATTCTAATTGAACAGAGATTTACATTGTTGGGGGATAAGAATGGGCTCAAGGATTATAAAAAAAAATTCTAGAAACTGAAGCTAAAAAAGAGTCCCTAAGAATGTAAGCAAAAATCTTTTAAAAATCTCTACAAACGACGTAACACGTGTTAAGTTTTCTTTTTTGTAGACATATGAAAATCCATTTAAAATTGACTTTTATTAAATAAAGAAAATTTGCAATATTTTCACTTTATTTCTCAAAATTCTAAGAAATTTCGAGTAAAGCAAAGAGTTGTCTAAACTGAGGTAAAACTGCGTATTATTTTGAATTTGGTTTAACACAGTTTACAATTCGCCACTACTTAAGTTTGGAAAGCTTACAGAGTTCTTAATTTGTTTCTTAAAATGAACGAGAAAGCTCGATTTAATACAAGCCTTCTACAATGGAAGTTAAAACCACAGATATTTACAATTTCACTAAGATTTTTTGGAAAGTTAAGGAAGAACTTGTGAATTTTTGTATTTCTGAAGATAGAAAAGTCATTCAAACTTCGTTTCCCTTTATCTGAATAAAAATTCAGTTTATTTTTTTAAAAAATTTCACAAAATGTGAAGAATTGAATGCAAAAAAATGTGAGGAAGTTTAAAATGTGAGCTATTTTTAGCTGAGTTTAAAATTCACAATTGTTTAAATCTACAAAAACTTTCAAATTTCTCAATTTGTATATCAAAATTTTGAGAAAGTTCGATTGAAAAGCGACTTTTTTAAATTGAGGTAAAACCTCAGCTCTTTGGAATTTAAGTAGGGATTTTTGAAAAACTAAGGAAGAGATGGTAAATTTTTATATTTATGCATATAGGAGAATGCAAAATTTGCTATCCATTAAGGGAAGAAAACCTGCAATGTTCTCACCTAATTTTTTAACATTTTAAAAAACCTTAAAGCATTTAAAAATGCAAAAAATTGAAGTTGAAGTTGAAATGTGAGCCTTTTTTTTAAATTAACAAAGTTTAAAATTCGCTACTATTTAATTGCAAAAAAACTTTCAGAGTTCTCGCTTTGTATCTTAAAATATTGAGAAAGTCGGATTGAGCAAAAACTTCTTAAAATTGACGCTAAAATCTTGGCTTCTTTTGGAATTTAAGTAAGAATTTTTGGAAAGTTAAGGACATAGAGATATCATTCAAAATTTGATACACTTTAAGTGAAGAAAAACCTGCAATATTCTCACTTTGGGTTTTAAAATTTTAAAAAACTTTAACGGAACGTGAAAAAGGAAAATGCAAAAAATTTAAATTGAAATGAGAGTTTTTTTTTATCTAAGTTTAAAATAGTTTAAAATTTCTAATACTATTTAGTGCAGAAAACTTGCACTTTTTCAATTCTCTCAAAGCTCTGAGAAACACTAATTAAAGAAACATGTCATAATTTGCCTGAAGGTAAAAACGGGACATAATAAAAATAAAAAAATAAAATTGTAAGAAACTAAAGTTAAAATGTGAATTCTTAAGAATTTAAGCAAGAATATTGGAAAACTAAGGAAGAAATGTTAGATTTACATATGTTTACACATAGCAAGAGTCATTTAAAATTCGCTACCTTTTAAGTCTTTTATGTGAAAGAAACCTGCACTCTATTACCCATGTTTCTGTTTTCGAATTATGAGAACTCGAATTGAGCAGAACTTGCTGTATGATAAGAATGGGACTCAAGAATAATAAAAAAGATTTTTAGAAACTGAGGCTAAAAATCTGAGATCTTAAGAAGAAAAACTGAGGGTAAAGTCTTAGTTTCTTTTGGAATGTAAGAAAAATTTTTAGAAAATTAAGGAAATAGAAAATTCATTTAAAATTCGATACCCTTTAAGTGCAGAAAAACCTGCAATATTCTCACTTTGTGTTTTAAAATATTAAAAGACTTTAAAGGAACGTGAAAAAGGAAAATATAAAAAATTGAAATTGAAATGTTAGGCTTGTTATCTAAATTTAATACAGTTTAAAATTTATTACTATTTAAGTGCAGAAGAACTTGCACCTTTTCAACTTGATTTCTCAAAATTTTGAGAATTCCAAATTAAACTAACATTTCATGATTTGTCTGAAGATAACAACCGGACACAAGGATAAAAAAAATAAAAATTCGAGAAACTAAAGTTAAAATGTGATTTCTTAAGAATTTAAGAAAAAATATTGGAAAACTAAGAAAGAAATGATAGATATAATAGCAAGATTCATTTAAAATTCGCTACCTCTTACGTGAAATAACCTTTCACTCCTCTAACTATGTTTCTCAAAATATTGAAAAACACCCTAATTGAGCAGAGACTGAAATTGCTGAACGATAAGAATGGGACTCAAGGATAATAAAAAAATAAAATATCAAGAAACTGAAGCTAAAAATCTGAGTTCTTAAGAAGGGCAATTGAGGGTAAAGTCTTAGATTTTTTTTTGGAATTTAAGTAAACATGTTTAGAAACTTAAAGACATACAAAAGTATTTCAAAATTTTTAGTTTCTCAAAATTTTCAGAAACGCTAATTAAACAAACATTTCATAATTTGCCTGAAGACAAGAACGGGACACAAGGATAAAGAAAACATTAAATTTTGAGAAACTAAAGTTAAAATGTGAGTTCTAAAGAATTTAAGCAAGAATATTGGAAAACTAAGAAAGAAATGTTAGATTTACATATGTTGACACATAGCAAGATTCATTTAAAATTCGCTACCTTTTAAGTGAAAAATTCTTGCACTCCTCTAACTATCTTTCTCAAAATTTTGAGAAACCCAAATTGAGCAGAGACTTAAATTGCTGGATGATAAGAATGGGACTCAAGGATAATACAAAAATGAAATATCTAGAAACTGAAGCTAAAAATCTGAGTTCTTAAGAAGGAAAATTGATGCTAAAGTCTTAGTTTCTTTTGGAATTTAAGTAAGAACTTTTGGAAAGTTAAGGACATAGAGAAATCATTCAAAATTGGATACCGTTTAAGTGAAAATCTGAAATATTCTCAGTTTATGTTTTAAAGTTTATAAAAAACTTTAACGGAACGTGAAAAAGGGAAATACAAAAAATTTAAGTTAAAATGTGAGATTTTTTTTTACATCTAACTGCATTAGGTTAATTATTAAAATTTGCAGTGAACAGAACAGAAAAACTTGCAGTGTTCTCAATTTGTATCTCAAAATTTGAAAAAAGTCCGATTAACAGAGACTTCTAAAAATTTAAGCCAAAACATCAGTTCTTTAAAAAAAATTTTTGGAAAATATTTAAAATTCGTTGCACTTTAAGTGAAGAAAAACCTGCAATTATTTCACTATTTCTAAAAATTTTAAGAAAATTTAACGAAACGTAAAAAAGTGAGATGCAAATTTTCTGAAATGTTTTTGGAAAAATATAGTTTACATACTGAAATAATAATTACGATCAAATATACCAATTAAAAAAATTTGAATTAGCTCAATTATGCTTCAGACGGCTATTTAAAAAATCATCTCTAAACAGGGATTCCTTACGTGTCAGTTGCCCAAAATACTGTTACGATCGCAGCAACGCCGCATGGGAGGCGGGGCAACGCATGGGAGCGTGTTGGTTGGTGGAGCTTCGCGACCTATCCGCGCTGCGGCATGGCTGACACGAGTGATTTATTGCTCGTCTGGCTTAATCTAGAAGGCAGTTGTTTACAACGGTTTTTTTTTTATATGTGAGATTATTCAAGAATTCTTATAAAGAACTTTCTAGGTTTTTCTGTAATTTTAGGATTGTATATAAGATGCGCATAGAGCGCCCGAGTAGATAGTCATATTTTAATCGAGCTATAAGTAAGCTAAAGTTACGAAGCGATAATAGAAGGCTATAAAGTGTTAAGTACTGAGTTATTTAGTAGTCGAGTGTATTTGTGGAATAAATAAATAGTGTTTTCGTATTAAATCGTTACACTGGAATTATCGAACCCCGAGTTCGCAACAATTGGTGTCAGAAGTGCGATTCCAGTGGGAATTTGAGGACCAATATTACTGAACGTGATATTACTGTAAGTGAGTGCTTCATTGCCGGACATTACCTGTTTATGCCAGTGACTAGAAGCCAGCATCAAGCGATGGAGGATCAACTTGCCGCCCTGCTGTCCCTTATGCAACAACAAAGGGAAGAACAGGAAAAACGTGATCAAATTCAGGAGCGACGTTATAACGAACAAAAAGAAGAACAAGAAAGACGTGATCGAGTACAGGAGCAACGTTATCAACAACAGAAAGACGAGCAGGAAAGACGTTATCAAGAACAGAAGGAAGAACAGAAACGGTTTAAAGAAGAATTAGTGAACCATCTCGCAGCTAGGGAGCAACAATTGGAAGAAAGAATAATGCAATGCGTTAACGAATCCGTTAACGGCGTGAACGAATCCATTAACGGCGTTAACGAAGGACTCGAAGCTGTCAATCAGAGGGTTCTCGAGCTAGAAAAGAAATTCCGGGAACAACTTGAGGACGACACCGTGTCTACAGAGAGTTTTAGCACAGCCAACGCTAAAATTAAGCCTCCTGATTATGACGGTACTACGGCCTGGGAAATTTATAAAACTCAGTTTGAGGCAGCTGCAAAAGCTAATGGTTGGTCCGAGCCCCAGAAAGCTACATCATTAGTGGTAGCACTTCGTGGAAAAGCGGCTGAGTTACTCCAATCTCTGTCGGCAGCGGATCAAAGTAATTATGCGGCTTTAGTACACACTCTGCAACTACGATTTGGGAATGAGCACAAAGAGACCGTGTTCCAGGCCCAGCTGAGGATGAGGCAGCAAAAGTCAGGTGAATCCTTACAAGAATTTGAGGCGGACATAGACAGACTTATTCACCTGGCATATCCATCGGCCCCTGAATCTTTTCAAATGCAATTTGCCGCCGAAAGGTTCATTGAGGGAGTTCGCGATAGTGACATGAGATACCACTTACGTCTAGTAAGGCCCAAGGATATCAGCGAGGCACTAGTTCGGGCCCTGGAATTCGAGGCGTCACGAGTGTCATCTAGTTCATCTCCACGTGTAAGAATGGCAACTTGCAATGAAGAGGCGAATACGTCTATGGCTGAATCCATGGCCAGTTTACATAAAGCGATGAAGGATATGGCAGTCAATATGCAAGCCCTGTTAGAGAGAACTCCTCGATCAACAGACAATCGGGGCATAAAATGTTTTAACTGCGGCAGACTGGGTCACATCAAGAGTAACTGCCGTAATAGGGCAAGAAGTCCGTCGCCGTCGTTTAGAAGACCAAGCGGCGACCAAGACCGCCCTAGGTCCCAGGAAAACTAATTCCGGTCAATGCAAGGGGGCAATTGACCGGGGCCGCTAAGACCCCCAGGATCTTTAAAGTCAATAATTTGGGTGGCAAAAGTCTCACAGTGGCCGGACGCATTAAAGGCCAGAAGATCCAGATTACCATCGATACAGGAGCAGATGTGACCATTGTAAGGCCAGATAAACTTTTCGGATATACCATACAACCATTGCCCAACCCTATTATGTTAAAATCAGTCACTGGAGAATCTTGCTCTATAGACGGAGAAGCCGATGTCACCATCATTATTGGAGAAAGACTTGAAGTTCGGCATAAAGTGTTGGTTGCCAGGATCAAAGACGAGTTTATTTTGGGAATGGATCTCATCAGGAAACATGGATTCTCCTATGATCACAAACAGAATATTCTCACGTTTGGAGATGAGGAGTTTGCATTAACCAATGGAAATGTGGAAACTAGTATCCGTCTACTGGTGGTGGAAGATGTAAAAATTCCTCCAAATTCAGAACAAATTATCACAGTGACTTCTGAAAATGATCCTGGGTGGTCCATAGGACTTATAGAACCTAACCTGGATTTGACGACTGAAATCATGGTAGCCCGAACTTTGACCGACACGAAGAAGACTATGCCAGTACGAGTTGCCAATATTGGAGAAAGGACCATCAAGCTAAAAGAAGGAACAGTTCTTGCCAATTATGAGCCTGTACAATGGGTATGCAATTGTGTCGAAGCAGAGACATCCAAAATTATATCTTCTAACCAAGCTTCCCCAGAAGTTATTGATGCTTTTAAGCGACAGTGGAGTCACCTGTCAAAGGAACAACTTCAGTCTGCTATAAAATTTGCTATGGATGAATCTGATATGTTTAACTTCAAGAGCAACGACAGTCAAACCGATTTAGTTGTCCATAAGATCAACACAGGAGATGCCCAGCCAATACGACAACATCCACGAAGGGTCCCTCTGGCTAAACAACAGGAAGTTAACAGTTTGCTGAATGAAATGTTAAAGGAGGGCGTCATAAAAGAATCATCTAGTCCATGGTCGTCGCCTGTGGTTCTTGTTAAGAAGAAAGATGGTTCAACGCGGTTCTGTGTTGACTACAGGAAACTTAATGATGTAACCAAGAAAGACAGCTACCCATTGCCACGTATAGACGACACCTTAGCAACTTTATCGGGATCAAAGTGGTTTTCCACTCTCGATTTAAAAAGTGGGTACTGGCAAGTAAAGATTGCTCCCGAAGACAAAGAAAAGACTGCATTTTCTACTGGTTCTGGACTATACCAATTCACTGTTATGCCTTTTGGATTGTGCAATGCTCCATCAACTTTCGAGCGACTAATGGAACTTGTCTTGAGGGGGCTGACTTGGAAAACTTGCCTGGTATACTTAGATGACATAATTGTCATGGGACGTGATTTCGACGAGCACTTGAAGAATTTAAGAGAAATCTTCAACAAGTTACGGAATGCTCACCTGAAGTTAAACTACAAGAAATGCAGCCTGTTCCAGAAGCAAGTCGAGTACTTGGGGCATACTATCTCAGAACAAGGCATTAAAACTAGCCATAGTAAAATATCTGCCATTAAAGATTGGCCAGTTCCCCGAGACAAACACGAAGTAAGGAGCTTTTTGGGACTATGTACTTACTACAGGAGATTTGTAGAGGGATTTGCCGACATCGCAAAACCGCTGCACAAATTAACGGAAAAGAAAACACCGTTCTTGTGGAACCACGAATGCAGTCAGGCGTTTGCAAGGCTTAAAGCTGCCCTCTGTTCTAGTCCTATCTTGGCTTACCCTATAAAGGACGGACTCTTTATTTTGGACACGGATGCAAGTAACTGTGGTCTAGGTGCAGTACTCTCTCAAAGACAAAACGGGCAAGAGAAGGTCATTGAATACTACAGTAAGACTTTAAGTAAGCCAGAAAGAAACTATTGCGTCACTAGAAAGGAGCTGTTGGCCATCGTTAAAGCAGTCGAACATTACCATCGCTACTTATATGGAAAAAGGTTCCTGATTAGAACTGACCATGGAGCCTTGAAATGGTTATTACAGATGAAAAACTCTGAAGGTCAAATAGCCAGATGGATAGAGCGCCTGCAGCAGTACGATTTCCAAATTGAACATCGACCAGGAAGGTCTCACGGAAATGCCGATGCATTGTCTAGACGGCCATGTAAAGAAGATTGTCGGCATTGTCAAAGAACTGAGCAGCGTGAGGGACTTCCTTCTGTACGGAGAACGTCGGTGGAAATAAACGATGGCTGGACCACACAGACCCTTCGAGAAGAACAAATGAATGATCCAGATATTGGACCCATCCTCTCTGCAAAGACTGACGACAAGAGACCAGAATGGCAAGAAATTGCTGGTAAAAGTCCAAACCTGAAGGCGCTATGGGCCCAGTGGCACTCTCTTAAAATAGAAAATGGATTACTGAAGAGAGCGTGGGAGAGTCCGGATGGCAAGACCGTAGTCAGTCAGTTGGTTGTTCCTGGTAGCAGAAAATCGGACGTACTACAGGAAATGCACGACGGAACCAGTGGAGGTCATTTTGGGGTCAATAAAACCTTGGCCAAAATTAAAGAGCGGTTCTATTGGGTGAACTATCATGAAGACGTCGAATCTTGGTGCCGCAAGTGTGAAGTTTGTTGTGCCACAAAAGGACCTCGAACAAGATCACGGGGCCGAATGGTACAGTACACTGTGGGTGCTCCATTCGAGAGGGTAGCAATTGATGTCGCGGGGCCGTTTCCTCAGACTGAGTCGGGCAATAAATACATCTTGGTCGCCATGGATTACTTCACTAAATGGCCTGAAGCATACGCCCTGCCTAATCAAGAAGCAACGACTGTGGCAACGGTGCTAGTAAATGAAATGTTCTGCAGATTTGGAGTCCCTCTCGAACTTCATTCTGATCAGGGCCGAAATTTTGAATCGGCTGTTTTCCAGAAGGTCATGGAACTTCTCGGAATTCGCAAGACCAGGACAACTCCTTTGCATCCACAGTCGGATGGGATGGTAGAGAGATTTAATCGGACCATGGAACATTACCTGTCTAAAATGGTGGCAGATCATCAGCGTGATTGGGACCAACATCTACCTCTCATGTTGATGGCATATCGAGGCTCTACGCATGAAGCCACTGGTTATACTCCGGCGAAAGTGATGTTCGGAAGGGAAATGAGGCTTCCTGCGGATTTGATGTATGGAACACCAGAAAAAGAGTCGCTCAGCTCTGAGAATTTTGTGGCGGAGCTTAAGGAGAGGCTGAACAATGTTCATGAGCAAGTCAGGAATAAACTGCGGATATCCAGTGATCGAGCCAAAGCAAGATATGACTTACTAGCTAACTCCCGCGGCTTCCAGGATGGTGATTTGGTGTGGCTATACAATCCGAGGCGAAAGGTGGGGAAGTCGCCCAAACTTAGCCAAAATTGGGAAGGACCTTATACAATTATAAAGAAGATTAATGATGTGGTGTATAGGATCCAGCGGACCCCTAGGTCAAAGATGAAGGTCGTTCATTTGGATCGATTAGCACGATACCATGGAACTCTATCTGTTCGGGACGAACAGACTTAGGAGGAGGGCAATGTTACGATCGCAGCAACGCCGCATGGGAGGCGGGGCAACGCATGGGAGCGTGTTGGTTGGTGGAGCTTCGCGACCTATCCGCGCTGCGGCATGGCTGACACGAGTGATTTATTGCTCGTCTGGCTTAATCTAGAAGGCAGTTGTTTACAACGGTTTTTTTTTATATGTGAGATTATTCAAGAATTCTTATAAAGTACTTTCTAGGTTTTTCTGTAATTTTAGGATTGTATATAAGATGCGCATAGAGCGCCCGAGTAGATAGTCATATTTTAATCGAGCTATAAGTAAGCTAAAGTTACGAAGCGATAATAGAAGGCTATAAAGTGTTAAGTACTGAGTTATTTAGTAGTCGAGTGTATTTGTGGAATAAATAAATAGTGTTTTCGTATTAAATCGTTACACTGGAATTATCGAACCCCGAGTTCGCAACAATACGAAGATCATCCTCATCTTCTTGTCTCATTTTTCTTTGCTCTCTTATGAACACGTAAAACGCGGGTTCAATGAATGTCCCTCAAGGGGACGTGTTTCGAGTATTTGAAATTCTTAAACCCCTTCGGTTCAAACCGAAACGATTATACCAAGGAATGAAAAAAAAAATATTTAGCCCGAAATTGTCATAATTTGGGTCCAATTTGAGCCTGTTATTGTGGGGCGTTCGCCGATGGTATTTCTTATTTTTGCTTAGCATGGAGGTATATATGAATTTCGTGCCAACCGCAAGAAAACGAATAAAAAACGCTGATGAGGTTTGAGTATAGACAATCTATCTATTTCTTCCAAAATGGGTGTAGGCGAAGCGGAGGGTCAGTAGGCTTTTAGATTTGAAAAATTCGACATGGGTGCAGAATGACTTGCTTCTTCGGGGTTCTGACAGATACAAGTGTTACTTGAAAACGGATGTGTGAACTTTTTTATTCAAACCTTTTTTTGCACACCGGATGTCGTACCAAAAAAAACATTTCTTCATCCCTTGAAGCCAATTTATTAAAAGGTTGCTCTGTTTGCATACAAACAAAATTACCTGGCCTAATAATTTGACTCATATTCAAAAACTGTATGGGCATATTATATTATCTAAAAATACAGATGTAAGTCCTCTAAAGAATTAAAAAATCAAATTGCACTCGGCTCTGAAATTGCCCCCAAAAACTAGCGACAAACCCTTGCATTGCACTCGCCCCACACGTCAATTACCCTTGGGATGATTGGCCATAAGTACTGGCCGAAAAGGACGTGCTCCGATTGGTGGACGGGCACGCGCTAATAGGGCGGAACTCCCCGACAAAAGGACCCATCGCCCATATAAAAACCCAAAAGTTGCAGCCCGGGTGTTTAGAATCCACCTGACGACCCCTGGTGCACCATCAAGTCCTTCAGCGTTCTTCTTTGACCGCATATTTCTTTTACGCGAAGTTTTTTACCTGGTGCGAAGCGCGAATAGTTAGTGATGGAAAACCCAGAGCATTATTCTACTTACCTCTATTTTCCTGCGTCCGCTCCTGAGATCTTGCCGCAGGACTGCTGGAGTTCTTCACCAGCTCCCAGTTACGACAGTCTAAGCGACGAGGGCTTTCATCAAGCCTCCAGTCCTGAAAGGGGTGGCATCAAAGGAAAGGTGTCCCCTCAGATCCTGAGGAGGAGGCGTCTGGCGGCCAATGCCAGGGAGCGAAGAAGGATGCAAAACCTCAACCAGGCGTTCGACCGTTTGAGGACTTTCCTGCCTCAATTAGGCCAAGACCGGCAGCTGAGTAAGTTCGAGACCCTCCAGATGGCACAGACTTACATTTCTGCCCTTTACGACCTTCTAGATCAAACACCTGGAGCAAGATAAGTTTTATTTTCTATTACGTCAGTGTCTGTTAGTAAATTATAAGCCAAAGATATTATTTTTTTATGTTTAGCTGTTTATTATTACTTTTGTACTTAATTCGGTCCTTAGTCTTTTCTTGTCCGTCCGAAGAAGGTTAATTTTAAACTGTTGTTAGCGTATTAAGTGTTATCTAGGTGTTTAGATAAGTGGATTTTTCTTGAAGTATTTTATAGAGCAAGCAGTATTATAGTTAGGAACTCAAATTCCTGTAGTAGTAATTTATGAACTGTAAATATATTAGTTACATCAGCATAGTGCCAAATTATGTGTCATATAAGTGTATCATAATGAACTAGTGAGATAAGTGTACTTTAAATAAATGCAGTTTTATTTTTATTAACAACTTTTATTTTTGAAATAAATACACATGTATATGTAGGTATGGTATACCCACAGGTGGGTATACCTACCTAATCTAACCATAAACCAAGTTAGTATCTACTAGAAAAATAATAAACTCTATACAAAACAGCATTTTCTATTTGATTGGATAAGGCCAGGCAATCATCTCTTCACTTTGCTAGAGTGCCAACCATTCGACCACCCTGAATACTTAGACCAAAATGTTTTAAATTGAATTAATAATTTAAAAAAAAATACAATCTCATTTAAGCCAATTACAAACGACAATCAGTAGCATCAATTTCCACAAACGTCATGAAAATTAAATGGTTTTGAATAAATTTATATGCTTTCAAATCCTCTTGAATTAAAAATCGACACACTGTATAAAATGTATGCGTCTTTTCTCCCTCTGAGACACCCGGTATAAAGAAACTACCAAATTTCCTCCGCCATCTGTTGGATATTTTTCTCAACAATACACTTAGTGGCGGCGCGCCATCTCTTGGCACTAGATGTAACTTGTGTAAGGTTATGAAGTAGATCACCCTATCAGACTATATCCGTCCTTCTTTCTTTTGAGTAATAGACAAAGACAGACGACACGACATGTCAATCGAGAATTTCGTTCTGTCACTTATTTCTTGTTTTATTAACCTCCAATTTTCAAAATAAACAAACAATTTTTCATAGGAAAAAGTTTAAAAACCGGCTAAATAGTTTCTTTTTAGGTGAAGTTTGCTCAAAATTAACGGCAGAAGTCATGGAAATAGACTTGGAGCAGTCTGATGAAGACTACGTCATTCAGAGGGCGAAAGAGGCCCTCAAAGAGAACCCGTATGCGGCTAAAGCTTGGATGCTCACGGCGAAGTCTTTGTACCCCAATAATTTTGGTGTTCAAGTAAGTACACTTCATATTTCACCACATCGAACTATATAGCTGCCTTTCATCCTCACCTTAACTTCCATTAAGGCTTAATGCCCGTATTTATAGTCGACACTTGAGTGACACTTTGGTCTTGAGGGTCACTTAGAACCAAATCGTGTTCTATAGTGACATTTTGCGATGACTTGAGTGCCAACCATCACTTAAGGGCAAGGAATACTCAAGTGTGGTATCTCGGGCACTCAAGTGTTCCTTACGTCAAGAAAGTAAGGCTAGAGAACATATAAAATTGTGTGTTTGTGTTGTCATTTTACATTTTGTTGCCTTTGTTGCAATACACTTTTATAGATAGATTTAATTTAGTATAGCTAAGTATAGAGAACTTATTTAATTAATTATTAACAAATAAGATAAAGAGGTTTTGAAAGAACACTTATTTTATTTATTTTAATAGCTCAATTTACTTTTTCAAATATAATTTTTCCAGCTCTACAAGCTCCATTTTGGCCTTATGAAGTTCTTGTTGCTGTATAATGGATTCTACAACTCTCCTTATTCGCAAGTTTTTTTCTTCACCTATTGCAGAATCTATCATTTAAAAATTTTCTTTGATCCCAATAGTTTAGGAGTAGGTTTGGAATCTTACTTTAAGCATTTTAAAAAATGAATATCAAATCAGCTAACAGCAGGAGACCAATTCACGCACACCCGCAAAGCACGGAGGCAACTCAAACAAAACAGCTTAAAATTTCAAAAATTTACAAACTACCTATCCATTTCAAATTGGCGCCAGCGATACTCCTTTCGCCAGTCATAAAATTACTGGATATTGAGGCTAAATCAATAAATTTCATTGTAGCCAATATACGAGGCTGAAAAATCCCCAGAAACAGACACTTTCTGAAGTGTCCCTAAAGTCTCACTTGTCTTGCACTATAGAACAGCCATGGTAAGAAACACTCAAGTGTCACTTCTAAAAGTGTCACTTAAGTGGCTCTTTTCTAGTTGACTATAAATACGGCCATAACACTTACTATACATTTACACTTACTACATTGAATTCTCTATCTTCCTTCCATCCTTATTTTCATTAGAGCTTACTCTAGCTATCTCTAGCTGTCACTCAACTCTAGAGTGATGCGCGCGATAAAGCTTCATAGTTTCTCAAGTTTCTATGGCCTTCCTTATTGAGCAGATTGGAGACTCTGGTCAATATTAGGTATTATAGAATTTCAATGTTTTTAAAATTTATAATGAAGAAGGCATTAAATTGAGTTGTTTCAAGCAAAAAAAATGGCAGCCGAATCATATTTGTGAGCAACGGCCATGTACATTGGCTCTGCGGGGCTGCTGCTCCATGGCCTTATACTGTGCAGGGATATTAAAGTAGCTGCAATCTTGAAGCCCAAGAAGAAGAGAAAGGTTGTTAAGCTTTGAAGATCTAGAAAAGTTAGATGAACGATTGAATGACAAACTGTAGATGATCACTTCAGAAAGCAACCCAAAAAATCAAAGAAGGCAAAACCAGTTCCTCTTCAGTAACAGTTGTTGAGGTCAAGCGCTAAAAACCTAAGATGATAGATCTTAATAGATAGATAGATAGATTGATAACATCATTTATTTGGAGAAAAAATAATTACAAAGAATTATTGTGTTCAAACATGTAAACAATATTACTACCTAAACTCCATCATTTTTATAATTCTGGAAATAATCAATAAAACAAACCATATAGTTCCACTTTAACAAGGAGATTCTAATGAGTAGAATCCTTATAAAGGCATCCTGTGTCTCACATGCATATGATTAAAAAACTTTATGCACAAATATTAGCCCTTCACTTATTATTGTCGTCAAGTAGGTGTTGGAAATTTGACTTTGACATTTTTATCTTATCTTCTTAGCATGTGCTAAAAGGAGATGGTATAAAAACAGAAGGTTTCAAAGGTAACTAGATAACAAAAATAACTGAATGGGTAATATGTAGATTGTTCTCTGTTAAGGTCAATCTGTGTTGTGGGTACCTACATATAGTGACTGACCTAGTAATATGGGAGGGACCAACTACATAGCGTTCAAATAGAAGAAAATTTTAGAGACATTACATGCTCAAATATTGAAATGGCCGGAAGAGTCAGTAGTGAGGTCAGTACTGAGTTTTTTCTAAACATAGTTCTACAGCTAGTTAGGGGGCGTAACTTAGTGATTATTCTTAAGGCCATCATTTCAGGCAAACTCCATGGCAAAGTTATACGAGCATCTCATAAGCAAGGCTGGAAGCAGAGATAGTCGAGAGGGCTCCTCTCTTGGATTTGCAGTTCAGCTTCAGAGCAAAAAGGTCAACAATAGATGCATTAAAACTTGTAATGGATAAGGCAATCCACACTAAACCTAGAGGACAAGGAGAAAGATGGTGTGCTCTGATCACCTTAGACAACAGGAATGCTTTTGCTGATGGAGGTGTGAAATACAACAATCTCTAGATGCAAAAAAACTGGCTTCGTGAGCATTCACTAAGCCTTGCACCAGAGAAAACAGAGGTGGTAATTCTAAATGGCAAAAGAGATAAAAAATATATATCTTATAGATAACACCTAAAAAGAATATTAAGTATGTAGGGGTGCTTTTCGGAACCAACCTGTGCTTTTCAGAACACGCTGCGACCATGACACGGAGCAGCATAAGGTAACTAGGCTCTTTGCAAAAGCTAATGCCCAGCCTGAACAGGCCATCATTGCAGAAAAGGCTAATGTTGTACAAGCTGGTCCAATCATCTTTACTGTATGCAGCCCCGATTTGGGGAGGCATTAAGTATTGGTAAAAAAAATATTACACTATGTTCATCAGGGGAGGCAAGTTATCTCAGAGGCCATAAAAGCAGAAGCTAGAAAACGCACTTTAGAGAAATGGCAAACAAAATGGGACACCACTACCGACAAAGGACAGTGGACGAAGAAACTGATACAGAATATTGAAAAGGGGATAGAATGTAAACACAGAACCTCAAACTATTATTTGACCCACTTTGGCAGCTTTAGGACATACATCCACCGCATACAAAAACAACAAATATCTGCAACTACTGTGGGGACGTGGATACAGCAAAACACTGCTTCTTCCACTGCCGGGCGCTTTGTAGTTCAAAGAGAGAGACTGTCAGGTCTGATTGAAAACCTAGCCCTGGGAAATCTCATTAACAGAATGCTAGAAAGCAGGGAAACCTGGCAGGCAGCCAACAAGATCATTTGGGAAATCATGAAGACCAAAGAAGCTAAAAAAAGGGAATAGCAAATATGCTTTCTAGCTTACAACGAAATATCAGCTAAAGTAAAAACTGCTTATCATCTGAGAAACCTGTGAAAATCTACGTGAGAAAATGTCATAAATACAAGACCCCCCCCCCCCCCTGGAGCTGTGATGAATACACAGTTCCATAATAGGCAGTCTTCAATGTACCAACAGTGCTTAGTCAGGATTCTCAGGGCATAACATGCAGACGACAGCCTGGCATCCAAACTCTCAATGTGCAACCGGTATGACAAGTCCCCGTCCAACTGCATGCCCAGGAGTCTGGTACAACTAGTTAACAATATATCCTTCTCATCGAGCTTTATACTATCCACACGCGGCAACTGTGCATTAGTAGTTTTAAAACACATACATTGAGTTTTATCAACATTTAAAACTAGTCGATTTCGAGAAAACCAATCCTCCAACTGATTGAAGTGTTGCTCACATAGTTGTATCATCCGCATAGTTGACTAATTTACAATTTTGAGATGTAATGATTATAGGAAGATCAAATGTGGGGTTTCTTGGGTAGTCGGTTACCCAAGTTGAGTAGCCAGACCGACTACCCAAGAAACCCAACATTTGCTCAACTTGGCGGTCAAGAACAGTCTCTCCGCTATAGGAAGATCATTAAGAAAGATTGTGAAGAGAAGAGGCCCAAGCAACGGCTTTTGTTATTTGGCCTTTTTAAAGTTAATTTGACCAAACCTGAACTAACCTAGCCAAAGGAAAAACAGAACTGAACTAACCTATCCAACAAGGCCCATATGTTGCGTAGTCATCTGCTGGTTATGACATTACATAAATGTTAACTTTTTTTAAAATATTTTTGGCATATTTATCCACACATTTTTTTTCTTAGATCTACTAAATTTGATGCTCTCATTGTTGTCAATTTTAAAAAAACCATCAAAATTTCGTAATAGTTAATATCAGCCAGCACCACGTGACTATAATGTTGTGCACATACTATTTTTTTTAAGTGTCTTATGGACACCACCATAACAAATGTTTTTTTTTTTCAGTTTGAGGCATACTTGATTGAAAAGACAGCCGGCAACGTAAAGGAAGCCGCAAAATGTTTCAGTGATATGTAAGTGGGTACCCACAGTACCTATATACAACTTTCTTTATACTACTGCGATTTTTGAAGGATTGGCAAATTTCAACAAGCATCGGATCTGTGGAAAGAAATTGAAAAAGTAACCAGCGCCTTGCGCTGCGAGACCGAAAACGAAGACCCCGAAAAACAGTTTCTTTGCGAAATGTTCAAACACATTTCCTCCGAGGTTCAACACAAACTGCTCGTCTTCACCGCTGATCATTGCGAGGACACCATGGAGCACTGCAGATTGTTGCTGTTGCTATTGCAGAGATTCCCAACTGCGATTTCTAGTTATGGCGTAAGTATTTCGCATGTTGGGCTAAATTTCCTTTAGTTGGTAAGGAATTTCAGCCAAAATTAGTGGACACTCTAATGTCAGCCGAAAAACATAGCGTCGATGGGCACTATCCAATAAACCCTTACAGGCGGTTGCTAGTTTGCGAGTTACTTCCCCTTCTTGCCAAACAAGAAAACAAACTGGAATTAAGTTCCAAATTGTTGCTTAAACTGCTGAACAAGGCTGTTGAGTATTATCTGTGTTGTCTAGGAAGGTCAAGCAACAATTCCCTGCAGGTGTGAGGCTAAACAGTAAAAAAGAGTTTGATTATGCGTTTGTCGGTTTTTAGGAAACTGAAAACAATGCTGGAAGTATCTGGGCGAAATTGTTTTCGGTTTTGGAATTTATAGGAAAGCAGTTGAACTGGGGAAGTCACCTAACTAATTTTACTGTTAATTGGTAGCTATTTAGGGTCAATTGAATATTTGAAATAATCTACAATAATAGCGTTTATGCAGGTCGAAAGAAGGGTATTGGCAAAATATTTTAATCTACTCTCAGATGCGCCCTAAAGCCATTACTAGCGACGACAGACAGTTAACATATTGCTTGTCTATATTTTTTCTATATTGCCTTTATGAGTACACCATTAGTTTGACACCGGAACAGGCGCCAGGTCAAACTGCAACCAAATATCTTCTTGTTGAGGCCTTTCTAGGTGGGCCCTTTCTTATTTTAAAATCAAGGTATAAGTAAAAAATAAATTTTAGATCCTACATTGCCAAATCCACTATCCGAGCCCAAAAGCAAAAAACGGAAAAACGACTCTGACATAATCCACAGCACTACCCCGTATATATCCGTGGAAAGGCCCGAACTAAAAGTGCTGCAAAGTAACTTTGTGGTGTGCAGTAACTGCTGGGAATTCATCACTTCTTTCGATAATTTACACAGAGGTAATACCTCTCAATGAAAGTATTAATACATAACCACTATTGTGATAATTATTTATAGAGTTTCTACGAATATACTCCCACCTAAAGCTTGACTCGTGGTTATCTTCCTTCGTGATAGACTACGCGATTTACAAGGCACGCTACGATGAGGCTTTGATGTATTTACAAAAGCTGACTGATGCAAGTATAGCTTTGCAGAAATACATTCGACTGGCCAGTATTTGCTACATCAATAAAACCTACAACGTGAGTACACTTAAGGAACGTGCATGTTTCTGTAAGGTCGAATTGTTGATACTTGACAGAAAAAATCGGATCACTAAGGTGGCAGGAAAATGAAATAAAATTGTTTATAGTCCATGTAAAAACTGAAGAAAATGCAAAAAAAAATTAGTTCTGTGATAATTCCTCTTTATTTTTAGTCGTGTTTAGAGCCGATTTTGCTGTCTCTACCCCTGCTGCCGCCTACCAATCCTGGTCAACTTAGCAATAGCCTCATAGTGGGAGGAAATCAGCGCCATATTCACTATTTGCCTCTAACCAAACTGGCAGTACTCCAGTTTTTGGTGAAGGTGCTTTTAAGGTCTATCAAGGTAAGTTCGACAAGTCTTCTTTGGATATAGCGCTTTCTGCGCTTTCTAGACATCCTGGTGAATGCGCTTTGTATTACCGTTTCATAG
Source organism: Taphrorychus bicolor (assembly GCA_951812265.1). Taxonomy (NCBI): domain Eukaryota; kingdom Metazoa; phylum Arthropoda; class Insecta; order Coleoptera; family Curculionidae; genus Taphrorychus; species Taphrorychus bicolor. The sequence continues at coordinate 14,671,870 of OX638302.1, forward strand.
AAAATGTATGTGTTTTGACGTTGCTTTGACAAGTACACGTATCGATTAACTTATGTAAAACCATTGTGTTTTAATCTAATAGTGTAACTTGTCCTAAATCCAATGGATGATATGAATGAACTGAAGAGAGTGGAAGGACTAATCATGTCTGGCTCTAACTTCGCCTCCAAGCACAATATGCACAATTTGAATAGAGCACTTGAATAGAGCACTATTTGAAAAAGAAAACAAAACATTAAAAATTCATCTTAAAAGTTCGTTAGAAAATTCAGATTATTAATCCTGACCGGTAAAATCAGTTAAAAAGTAACGCAAACCGTTTAAAAATGTATATTTAGAGTCTCTGGGGAATCTCTCAAAAATGTAGATTAAAACCTTGTGAGCAAATTCAGATTGGGTTTAGGGTCAAAAATTACGCAGAGCTTCTAAAAATATAAATTAAGAGAAGTGCAGCTAGAATTAAGAATAAAATTGTTTAAAAATGACCAACTTCATGTAAAAATAACAATTTTGAAGTTATTGAAAAGGTCAGGCCAGGATTATGACCAAAACACGTGAAAAATAAATCAAAGTGTGTAAAAATACACATTTGAAGGGTTCGGAAAAATTAAAATTAACATTGTGGTCAAAATCAGTTAAAAATTATAAAAAATGTCTAAAAATGCAAATTTGCAGTCTTTGCAAAAATTCGATTTAGAATTAGGTCTGAAACCGATTTAAAATGACCCACCTTATCTAAAAAATGCAAATCTTGTTTGAAATGCTTTTTGAGAAAGGTAGGCTACAATTGAAACAAGAACAGAGAAAAATGGTTCGAAGTGTGAAATGACAACATTGGAGGATTTAGAGAAATTCTAATTAAGATTAAGGCTAAAATCGGTTAAATAATTCTTGGAGCGTCTAAAAATGCAAGTTACAAGTTTCTTTTTTTGGGCAAAACCGGTTAAAAATAACTTACAACGTCAAAAAATGCCAGTTGGGAAATTGTGAAAAAATCAGGTTGGCATTTGGGTCAAAACCATATTATATAATCGACTAAATATCGGCGATAATATAAATTTCGATTTTACCGGGTGTTCTTTTTAAGTGCGTATACTATTGCTCACTTGAAAACGGCTAACGTTTAATTGATTTAATTTTATTTTATTGCCTTTGGGCATAATCGATATATCTCTTTATATATTGTTACGGGATACGGGTTCCAATAACTTATCGTCAATTAACTACACACTTTTATTTACTTTTAACTATTACAACACGATTAAAACACAATTACTCTCTACTAACAATTCGCACTCTTCGCTTATCCGCTTATTTTTACTACACTGTACTATCCATTCGATCCCATCTCGCGCGGCTCGCTGGTTTATATACCTGGCCTGAACATACTCTCGTACTTTCGAGAACGGAAACGACTGTTCCCGGTTCTCGTTTATTCTAGATGGGGTCGCGGTCGGCGCTCGGCGTTGCCGCTTCGGCCCGAATCTCTGTGGACTGACGGTCGGGCGTAACATTGCCCCTTTCTTAACTCTGATCGGCCCGATCAGACTGATCAGAGAAATCTCCACGTCTGTAAGTCTTTAACCGTTCGAGATGAACCACTTTCATCTTTGCTCTAGGGGTACGTTGGATCGTACTCTCCATAGGTACGTTACTCACTGGATTATACAGCCAAACCAAGTCACCTACCTTAAATCCTGCAGAATTCGCTGATACTTCATAGCTGGCTTTCATCTGATCGCTGGCAATCTTTATCTTTGGCGTCACCTTTCGATGGATTTACTTTAACCTTTCTCGAAGTTCGTCGGAATAGTTCTGGACATCTTGCAATTCTTCTGGTGATCCGTAGACTAAATCTACCGGAAGACGAAGTTTTTACCAAATATAATCTTGGCAGGGTTATATCTCCTGTCGCTGCACGTCTGTAAGCCATCATTAGAAGATGGAGAAATTTAGATAACTCCTAAATCTTCGAGGCGGAAAGTTCATTTTTTACTACTTACTTTTGGGTGAAGCCTCATTCACTTTTGGGCCCGATTCGTTCGTTGTTGGAGAAGGAATTTCGCACTACTCACAGTAAAATTACTGCGAATAACAATTTACCCTAGAAAGGGCTCGGACGAATCGACCTGGTTAACGTTTCGGCAACTTGTCTGCTGCCTTCTTCAGAACTATCTAAAAAATAAAGCTTTAAAAACTATGAATTACAAAAAATTATACCTATTAAAGTGTTTTGTCTTTGAGTATTTGTGTGTGAGATTCTGAAAATTGCTTTTTGCTTTTGATATGAAAATAATATGAAATATTATATATGAAATATTGTCTTATCAAATGACATTTTCATATCAAAAGCAAAAAGCAATTTTCAGAATCTCACACACAAATACTCAAAAACAAAACACTTTAATAGGTATAATTTTTTGTAATTCATAGTTTTTAAAGCTTTATTTTTTAGATAGTTCTGAAGAAGGCAGCAGACAAGTTGCCGAAACGTTAACCAGGTCGATTCGTCCGAGCCCTTTCTAGGGTAAATTGTTATTCGCAGTAATTTTACTGTGAGTAGTGCGAAATTCCTTCTCCAACAACGAACGAATCGGGCCCAAAAGTGAATGAGGCTTCACCCAAAAGTAAGTAGTAAAAAATGGAGAAATTTGGAAGCATTGGTCCGCTACCATATTGCAAAGGTATTGTTCCATGATTTGTTTGAAACGCTCGACCATGCCATCTGATTGTGGACGGAGCAGAGTTGTCCTTGTTTTGCGGATTCTCAAAAGTTCCATGATCTGCTTGAAAAGTTGCGATACAAAATTCCTTCGGGTCCGAATGCAGCTCTAATGGTACGCCGAATCTACTGAAGAATTCGTCAACCAAGACTCTTGCCACGGTGTTAGTTTCCTGATTTGGTATTGCATAAGCTTCAGGCCATTTACCGAAATAATCCTTAATTATGCTAAGATGTATTTGTTGCCACCGTCCGTTTCTGGAAAAGGACCTGCCACGTCGATAGCAGATCTTTCAAATGGGGCGCCAAAATTGTATTGCTTCATTTGTGTTTCTTTGGGGTCCTTTTACGGAGCAGCAGGTATCACAATTTCTGCACCACTCTTCGACGTCATCTCGGCAAATCACCCAGTAGTACCTTTCCCGAATTCTATCCAGGGTCTTATTCACTCCAAAATGGCCTCCAGACACTCCATTGTGCATCTCTCGCAAGACATTAACCCCACAGCATTATCCAGTAAATAAATAATTTTTTTATTAAAATGTATTTATTTATTATAATATTATTTAATATAATAAATAAATTATATATACAAATTTTAATTTATTATAATATTAAAAGCAAAATCCAGTAACCAAAATGTTGGGAATAATGATGTCCCTGGTTGAGCTTCAGGTACACGGTACCAAGACGAGTTTATTCAGCATGTAACGATTCTATTAAAACAAAATTACGTATTGTTGCAGAGAGATTAAACTGAACTGCTGAAACGTATTTGATGGATGATACATGATAAATAATAATAGTATCCCAAGAGTCCACATGAAGACCCAATGAACTTAATGCTCTGGGAGATTGTATCAATCAAAGATCGCAAAAGAACATGTCATTCTTTAGTAATTGGTTGTAGGTCAAAAATTGCTTTTAAATGTTTTTGGATTATAATCTTTTTGTTTTGATATCTTTCACACAATAAGTTCTAGGCACTATCATAATTTGCCTCTGATAGTTCCAAAGAACTTAAGACATTGTGACATCTCCTTTTATGCAAGATTTGAGGTACCAGAATTTTTCAACTTTTGATAATGTGGTTGAACTATGAATCAAAGATTGATATATGTCTGCAAATTGCAGCCACTGATCATAACTTCCCGAAAGCTCTAGTAACTTAAACTTTGGCAAATTAAGCATTACTTATAGGAGAAATGGTACTATGGGAAGTATGAACAGTTTTAGATGAAATATCTAACAAATGATTATTTATGATTGATCTGGCACGGCCATCTGAAACAAAGAATTCATCTTCAAATGTAATTCTATGCAATGAATGATTTGTTGATTTGTCAAACAATTCTAAATCCGACTGGACTATATTAAACTGTGGCCATAATAATTGAATCTTATCTAGCCGCGCTTATAGCTCGTAGATTCTTCTGTTGTCAGAAAAAGCACCAACACATAAATCACGAGAATGCTTTAGCTGCTCTCTGTTCACTGTAGAATTATGTGAATTGGATGATTCATCATGGTCATATTCTTCGTGACTCCTGATTGAAATGAAAATTAAATTAATGCAATATTAAATAATACTACAAAAATCTTCTATAAGAAAAGCGAATAAAATTCTTTTTTCACTACTAGCTTTAATACGGACCGTTAAAGGCCAGCAAAATGACTGTAAAGTAGGTTTTCTTGTTTTGCTTATAAAAGAATTGAACATAAGCGGTCTATAATGACAACGTTATGGCCGATTATTTGCCGGTAAATAAAGCTGTCAGTTGTCAGGAGCATTAGGCGCCGTGATATCGTCATAAATACCATTTTGTTTATCGGTTTTTTTATCGGTTGCCACAGTAACGAAGCCTCCATATCGATTTGAAGACGCGCCTGTTCTTAGTAATAAAATATGCGGAGCGCTATCTTACTAATTTAGACAATTTTCTGTTGTAGATTTATTGAGTCTAGTAGTGGAAAAAATCGTATATCCACCGCGGTTGTGAACTACTTATGACCCTCACGTCTTAGATCCTTCAGCGCTTCGGGATTTAAACTTGACGTTCGGGTCATAATAATGTACTTCACAACCTTGGTTTATAATATACTATTTTACACTGTAAGTCTCGTACAATTCCTACATTGTACAGTAGAAAGCTGAATATAATAGCGAATAATGTAGCGCAATACTAAAATAAACAAATAGCACAAGAGAATAATAAATATAAATCAACTCTCTTGAATAAGTGCGAGCGTAAAACACAGAGTTGGAGGTAGCAGGTCAGCTGATTCGTAAATAACTATGTATTTATTGTATCTATCGCACACATTGAGAGAAGTCGTGACATCTATCAGCGAAACGCAAACAAATCCAAAAAGAAATGGTCTTTTTAACGTACGAGTGCCGAATTTCGACTCTGCATATTCAAATTTGATGCTTACTAATTCTTCCCCCAAGTAGCAAAGTAGCGAAACCCTAGGACTTTCCAGCCTATTGAGAGGGGGTATTATTTGATGTTCCTTTGCGCTATACAAGTGTGTATAAGGAGCTACGGAGTCTGCTTCTGTCGCCAAAACTGCTATCTCTCTTAGTCAAAAATAAAGTTGTGGGTACTTACAAGTTGCTAGCTGAATGGACTGTATAGCTATGATTCTGTGATATGGATGACTGCTGTGGTGCTGTGATACTTATCCTGCTCGTCTGGACCAAAAAAAAAAAAAAAATGCTCGAATGAATACCTCATTTGCACTGCAAAGACGAGTTAACCTCAAATGGCATTTCATTTCAATGTCGCAAACTCCTTCGATAAACTGCTGGACTGATAGATGGTCAAGGAAATTAGAGGGAGCCGCAGAATACGTTAATCTTGTCAAATGCTCAATGTGCGGTACAAATTCCTATAGGTTTTCGCCTGGCTTCTGCTGCCTCATCCGTAGTTCTGTCTGGTAGATTATTTCGCGATGATCATTATCCAACCTCCGCTCTAACGCCGCGACAATTGCGTTGTAATTACACTTTTCAGTGGACGACAATGTAGGCATGATGTCTGCAGCTTTTCCTCTCAAAGCTACTAAAAGTTCGGTAGCCTTGTCCGAATCTGTCCATCCATTTTTAACTGCTGCCGCCTCAAATTAGTCTTTATAAATGCTCCAAGAAGAAGTGCCGTCGAAATATGGAGGCCTAGTAATGTTTAGTCGCTCAGCGGTTGAAGTTGCGGCCCATTGCGACGTGTTTCCCAGATCCGCCACCGTTCTTCTATCTCCGTCATTTTAATTTCTACTTCATGTTTGACTTCATCCACGTCTTGTTTGACTTGATCTACGTCTTGTTTGACTTCAGTCATTTTGGTTGAGACAAGTTCTTGCAACTCGCGACGACAATTCGCAGTGTTCGCTTGTCCGCTTATTTCGCTTTATGTACCCGGCCTGAACAAACTCTCGTACTTTCGAGAACGGAGTAGACTGTTCCCAGTTCTCGTTTAGTCTAGATGGGGTCGGCGCTCGGCATTACCGCGCTTCTGCCCGAATCTCTATAGATCGACGGTCGGGCATAACAATGTTATAATCGGGCGTAACTGAAAGTGAAATATTTCAATCATATCATTGATAATTCATAACTCGGTGTCTCGATTGCAATAATCGAATGATGAAACAGTTCAAAAAGTGGGCAATGGATTTAACGGTTTCAGAGGGTTTCTGGTGAATGCGTGTTTGTATCTACTATTCTTGTAGAGAAAATTAGTATTTTGTAGGAGTTTATATAAATATTTAAAAATTTTAGCTAGAAACTCTTCTGCTTCTAGTGGAGCTCTGTTTGGATCGAGTTTGCTTATTGTCCAGCCGTCTGATCACTTTTTGCTATTTTAGAAGGGACGCGGTCTCTATTCTTTCTAGACATCCTGGTGAATGCGCAATTGTACTATTCTATAGAAAATTAGTATTTCGTAGGTGTTTATATGAATATGTATTAATATGGCTAGAAACTCTTCTGCTTGTAGTGGAGAACTTTCTGGTTCGAGATTGCTTATTGCCTAGCCTTCTGTTTCTGTTCACTATTTGTTATATTTCAGGAGAACATGGGAAAGCACGATTACAGCGAACTATCAATCGGCCACATCTTCGTCTTGGCGCAGCTAGATTGGCCGCAAGAAGAAGACTGTATCCCTCCTCTTCTAGAAGAAATTAAACAGCACCGATCGTTCCAGTACCATCTGTTTCAGGTAAGTTTCCAAATTATTTTTTTTTTGTTTTACACCCTCGAAATATCTCCCCGTTTAGAGTTATATCATCAATGTGGACATTATGGAGGAGCTGACGTATTTGTGGACTCACCAAGGTGGTCAAGTGCACTTGGAAATATTGCCGAATCTGGGGTTCGTTTTAATAGCGAAATTAACGAAATACTATTAAAAACCTGTATGTTATAGAAGTCAAAGACGTATAGGGACGAGAGGGGCTGATAAGGGAGCAAAGGAGGAACTGAGACAGGCTATAAGGAGGCAAGTGGCCCGTAGCAATGAAAAACTAGATGACTTGATAGTGAATTTTTTACGCAATGAAAGAGCGCTGATCCTTCAGGCTCTAATGTAATCATGAAATATTTCACACTGTGATCAGTCGATTGACTAAATATGTTTAAGATAATACTGTTTTAATGCATTGTTCCCTGCTCAGAAAGTATAAAAGAAAAGCTCAGATGTCAAATTGGGAATTTAGTGTGTTTTTTTTTTTTGTTTTTTTTTTTTTTTTTTTTTTTTTTTTAATTTTATATCTATGTATTAATATCTATTTTGCTAAATTATATTATCTTCTGGGGTAATTAATGGGTTAAGTGAGGAATCTGCGATTCGACTTCGCCCTTTGCAGTTCGTTTTTTGCTGCGTTTTATTGTTTTTTTTTTAGATTTACGTATGTAAGATTGAACTGCAATAAAGTCATTATTATTATTATTATTATTATTATTATAATTTTTGTATTATCAAAAATAAAGTTTTTTTCCACGACACGGCAACACTGCTTGTAAAACTTATTCGCCTTTGAAGCGCATTCAGCTGACACCGTTCGTTCGCGCTGTTCTCCTAATAAAACCAGGGAAGATGGTCGCGAGAACTCGCGGTTTCCCACTTCTTCGCAGCATCCGAGGTCCGCTTATCTTCCGTAGTTTTGCTGGACCTAACCGCCTAGTTGTCAAATCGCCTCCCCTCGCTTTATCCTCAACTCTCATCGTTCTATACATCAACCAGTCAACGCGAATTAATTAATGAAGTGACGGCAACGCTGCTCGTCGTTGTCCAGCCATGCCAATGGTTAAATGTCCATAAGTGGGCAGGGGCAATCCCTCCTCCCTCTTAATTTTTTTCCGAATCCATAATTGAAGTCTACGAGTTCTACGACACCTGTCAGCCGTCTATCATCCGTGGCAGCGTTACGTCACAAGATCGCGAAATGTATCAGGAGATCAGACGTTTGCCGCAGGTTTTTCGTTAGGCGATGTTGGCGGTGTCACTGGAGAGAGACAACCATATGATCGGTTAATGGGAGGTATATGAAATGTTGAGAAACAGTGCGGGAGAGGTGGAATTTGCGGGGTAAACGAACGAGCACGTCAGCGGGGCTCGGGCCGGGGATCGGGGATCATCGAGGCGCCTCGTGTGGGAGTGGGGAAAGCACGTAGGGTGTCCTTTGGCGCCACCTCTTAACAGGCTTACAGAGAATTATAAGGTGTGTTTTAATGCATAATGCAACTGGAGAACTTAAAGCCTCTAACTAGACCTTAGTGGTTATTATTCACTTATCCAATTACCTATAATCATTGCCGTCTTCTAGCTACATTCTTATTGAACCAGTTAATAATAATTATTATACTGTTACTCGTAAAGAAATTCTATGGAAATCTTTAGTTGTAGTTGAATAAGGAAGTCTTGTAAAAATTGGAAATATAGATTTCTATTTCATTTATCTCAATTATTATGTATTATAACTGCACTATAGTTGTGTGGGTATGGCTTTAGTTAGAATATTGTTACGAATTAGCTTACTAAGTAAGGTTGTTTCAGGATGTTATGGTGAATGACAATTTTTCAGTTTCAGTAGTTATTTGTATTTTACTTAAAAATGCAATGGAGTACCTTTTCGTTTAGGGAGAGAAAAAAGACATCAAGAAGAGGAAAAAAATCAGTTGGATTTGCTAATTCGTCCGAGGTTATGAAAATTAAGATTTGAAGAGCGGTGGGATGTTGTACAGAGCAGGAGCAGGCGACATCCACCAGCGTATTAGATCTAATGGGTACTGCATGGCAGATGTCTCTCAGTTCGAGAAGCAGTGCACCATTGCTCTGCACCTCGCAGGTTATCGGAACCAAAACGAAGTGTAAAGAGTAGGTGGTCACCAATTTGTCGATCAACCCATCTGCATACTAGTTTCGGGATCTACCCCTCATCAGTACAGCTTTGGCTGGTGGACAAATTAGAGATCGTGAGTTCGTGGCTTAAAGACAAAAATCTACGGACGAGCGGTGAGATGTGGTACAGAGCACAACAAACCTATATAAAAACTTGAAAAACTAGGTACCTATAATTATTTAAAAACATTCAGTTTTGGGCCAAAATTGTTTCCTGTTACATTACAATTGTGGAAACGTAAGAAAACTTCATTTTGTGTGTCAAAATTACCTCGAAAGAGTAAAAACATAAAGAATGAGATTAGAAAAATAAAAAACAGTAATAGTAAAGTAAGAAATAAAAAAAAACAAAATTAAAAACTAGAAAGAGTAAAAAATCTAGAGCAATTGGGAAATTATAGAAAAAGTATGTCCAACAGAGGCAGATAGGGGCATAAATCTAAAATTTTTCTAAAGTTAGGCTATACTGTTTAGAAGCTTTAAAAAAGTTGCTATATAAAGCTTCGCACCAAACTTTTTATTTAAAAAAAAATATATATTTGGGCTCTTTTTAGAATTTCTGTTTCGGGCCAATAAAGAGTCAGGTAAAGAATCAGGAGAAACACAGTTTTGGGCCAAAATTGTCTCAATAGAAATAATTTACATTAACCTTGGAAAAGTTCAAGCTTGTGAAAAATTACTTGTAAAAGATGAAAAGAAGGCAAATTGCAATATAGATATATTTTAACAAAATATTAAAGAAAATAATTTAACGAAACGTGACAAGTAATCAGAATAGGAATCAGATTTGAATAGTAAAAGAAAAATAAGAAAAGAAAAGAAACACAAGTTAAAAACTTGTAATTAAAAATTTGTTGAAAAGAAAGCGTAGGTAGTCATCAATTTGTCGATCAACCCACTACTAGTTTCGGGTTCTACCCCTCATCAGCACAGCTTTGGCATGTAAATCAACTTTTTTCGACACCATACAAAGACACCAGATTTGATAAAAACCGGAAGAATATTGTAGGCACATTTACAGCAACATTGCACTGAAAAGAAATCGGATCCCGCGTTTAGGGTTATATTAGAATTATATCCTTCTCTGTCACACAAGCCTACTAGCCGCAGAGCAATAAAGATAGATAGCCAGATTGTTGTTTTATTAGTCTGAGATAATAACCATAGTCGAGTTCGGTATAATTACATTTCAAGCGATCGGGTTATCAGTCTATCTCACTCTAGCTTGTTAAGATTTTGGGAGATGGTCTGTGTCCGGAGCGGTCGCATGGAATTACCGAACTCGGCGACAAGTACGCCACTGTGCTGTTCAAAGTTATTTTAACCCATTACGGCTCCTCACGACTCGTTTGAAAATACCGTCAAATTACCGATACAAATTTCACGAAATAACGCGAAATCGATACCAAAATGTTTCTTTGAATTTTCCGATTCCAACAAGTGTAAAATCAAAGTGGTGCTGTGCGAATTTGTGCTTGAAAGCACGCGTTGAAAGTTGAATTAAAATGACAGCTCCGCGGGAATGGTTCATTGAGGCGGCGCGCGCTGCGGTTAGCGGCCATTTTGAAAAAATCATCTGCCATGTTGCAGATACTGCTTTTTGGTAAACGACAAAGTAAATAATGATAATCAATCAAGGTAAGAATTTTCATTTTTCTGACTGTTTTGATATAAGGCGTGTTTATTTGAAAACGTCATTTAGTTGGTTGTGAGATGTCAAAAGTAAAGAATGAACGAACAAAAGTCGGTGATTGTAAAGAAGGAGCAATTTACAAAACTCGCCAGGGGCATTATTCTATAGAAAAGAGTGAAAGTGAAAGTGAGAATTTTGACAACCTTGATTGGTCAAAAAATTCTGCGGACGAATTCCATTGGTCAGCAATTTTCACTTTCACTCTTTCACTCTTTGCTATAGAATAAGCGTCCAGGTCATCTACCAGGTAAGTCAGTCACCTGCTTAATCCATTGAATTGCTAGATGGCCATCACATGACCAGCTTAACCGTTAATTTTGATATCATTAGAAAACTCAGGTTCAAATTACCCGATTTAAGTGAAAAAATTGTTGGATGCTCGAGTTTTACAAAAAAAAAAATAGAAAATGAAGGTATGGAAATACGGGGTGTTCATTATAAAACTTCATCTAGCAGGCTATGAAATTTTGACAGAAGAGGATGACATAATCAAAATAAACGGACTTTTGTTTCTACATCTTTTTCTTTTGACATTTCACAGCCAACTAGATGAAGTTTTATAATGAACACTCCGTACATTATTACCACAGTATAAGGAATAATACATCATAGGTATCAATCAGTAGCATCAGTCCGTCGAAAAATCAATACTCCTTTCCCCTTGTCTGCCCGGCCACCGACAGTGCACCACCAAACCGGTTTTGGCAGTGCATCGATGGTGCTTGAGTGATACACAGTGTCCCCAGCTCGGCGGTAAATTTAATTTGCGGGCATATTACATAGTGTCTTTTAAAAATGTCAGCGCTGCGAAAGTCGTTTAAGAGAAAGAATGACTTTTTAGATCAAGAAAGGTAGATATGTATTAAATTTGTATAAATCCGAAATAATATAACACAAAAAATAATGTATTACAAAAATGATCTCCTAATAAACCCATTATTTATTACATTATCTATCTAGAAATAAGGTAAAATTATCCATAATCAAAGAAATAAAATTACGTTTCAAAAAGACCTCGTAGCACGCTTCTAGAAAGATTCCATCCAACGGCAGCTATATCGTATTTACAAGTCCCTCGTAACTACTCGAGAAAACTGCCGGGTGCAGGTGCGCGCGTTACGCTTTAGTTTTGGGAACATCAAAGTGCCGACACAAACTGACGATATTGATGTAATGTATGATTCCTTATACAGTGTTATTACTCATACTTTGAAGTTGTCTCAATTTCTTCTTTTGTAGCCACAACAGAAATTACAATTGTAAAATTCAGGGTTTTCCATTTTTAAGATACAATTTCAGTAACAAAACATTTTAATAACTTAAAATTTTGCATTTCTTTATTAGTTGCTAGTGGCTGACCGATAAAGATGGCACTGGTGTCAGGTCGCATATGAAAGATGAAGTTTGTTGACATTTTTAATGGAAATGTTGCCAAGTCTTTTTCTTGGAAATTATTTTAACTTAAAATTTAATACATATTAGGATTAATAATATATTAGGATTAATAATAATTAGGATTAATAATGCTGGTTTGTACATATGTCATATCAGTTATCTGTCGGCAGTTACTACAAGTCCGTTTCAAATAGATATTCGATAGATACTCGTGAGGGCCCGCTTTTTTTAATTTTTAGCTCAGGTTAACTGCGGTTAATTCAGATTACGCCTGGTTAGTTCAGGTTAGTCCCCAGTTCTAGTTTCCTGGTTAGATTAGTTCAGTTACACTTTTTACGTTTAGGTTAAGTTAGCTCAGGTTAGTTCAGTTCTACTCCTCATGTTAAGGGTACTTACCTAGAGAATTTTATAAAAAGGGCTTTTTTGAATTTTTAAATTAGGTTTTCATCGGTTAGTTTAGATTAGGTATGGTTACTTCAGGTTAGTCCAGTTCCAGTTTTCCTAAGAGGGTTAGTTCAGTTGCACTTTTTTACATTTAGGTTAGGTTCGGTTAGTTGAGGTTAGGCCTGGTTAGTTCAGGTTGTAGTTCCATTTAGTCCAGTTAGTCCAATTCTAGTTCCATTTAGTCCAGTTAGTCCACTTCTAGTTTTCCTGGTTAGGTTAGTTCAGTTACCATTTTTTCTGCACATAGGTACCCAGCCACAGGGTTTGATTGGTCATATTCGCAAAAGTTATGTTTTAAATTAATAACTCTTTTCAATTTTTCTAATATTAGTTATGTATGTACTGGTGAAAGTAGCAGGATTAGGACAAATAATACACCTCTTCTTTATCGGAAAATGGCCAACGTTTCGACTATTTATTCGACTTCCTTCCACCAAATAAATAGTCGAAACGTTGGCCATTTTCCGATAGAAAAGAGGTGTATTTTATTTGCCTTAATCCTGCTATCACCAGTACATACAACTCAAGGACGCGAATTACACAGCGAGTACATCATTAGTTATGTACCTAATTTTCTTTTTCTACGACTGCCTCGAAAGTGAACAAATACGCACTATTAACTACCGTTGAAAATTGCATATTGCAAATAGCATGCACAACGTGCACACTGCGCACGCTCTCGTACAGAAGCATGTGCAAAGTCCACTTTGACAAACTTCTGATTGCTTTGCACACGCCTTGCATATATTTTATAATACGAATAATCATTTATGAAGCAAAGGCGTAGTCGTATAAAAAGTATAGTGTGCAGCATGTACGAAAATCACTCTTCCCACTCTTGTGACATTGTATCACTCGCCTACGGCGTGGGGAAGTGCAATTTTTTACACTAGTTGCACAATATACTATTTTCTACGACTGCCTCGAAAATGAACAAATACGCTCTACTAACTATTGTTGAAAATCGGATATTGCAAAAAGCGTGCGCAAAGTGCACATTGCGCACGCTCTTATTCAATACTCGGAGGAATGTTCAAAGTCTCTACATCAATAGGTACTTGAGGGAGCTGACATGTTATAGTCTTCATTATAGCACAAGGAGAGTAAAACTTTTAGACCTATCAAGTTTTGAATTAATGGTGATATCAAGCATGCTATTTGATTTTACAATATTTTGATTAATACCAATTACATTCAAATTCATTTGATATGTTGGTAAATTTAGCCTTTTGCTTAATCTCTCAGTGATAAATGAGGTTTGACTTCCACTGTCAAAGACCACTCTAGCCTGAATAGGTGCATTATTTTCTGAAAACAAAGTTACAACAGCAGTGGCTAAGAGGAAGTGAGACTGATCAGCTGACATTGCCGACAAAGTGAGAGGTTCATTAGCATAACTTGATGTGTCCAAAGGGCTTTGTGAATTTTTACCTTGAGGGCCACGAGGCACAGCACCTTGATTTGTAAAGGATTGTTGAGATTGTGGTACATGAAATGACAACTGAGGTCCACGCTCTTGGATATTAAGAGATGAGATATTTTGAGCAGGAGGTCTTGCTAAATTTACGTTGCTAGTGGGAGAACACTCACCTTGATGCAACAAAGTGTGGTGTGCCTTTGAGCAAATATTACATTTTTGCGATGTGCATTGTTGAGCCCTGTGTTTGTTCCCTAAACAGTTGAAGCAAAGTCCTTATGAATTTACAAATTGTCTCTTCTGAGATGAATCCAAGTTCTTAAATTTATTACATGTATAAATTTTACGATTATTTCCATTACCGAAATAACAACTTGACTTATTTATAGATGCGTTTGTGTTCGTTAGTAGTGAAGTTATTGGACGTGATGAATTCTGAGAATAATTATTATTCATTTTGTTGACACTAACTGATGTTGACTTTGGTGTACGAGAAGGAAAACTGTTCAAATCTCTCTAAAACTAAACAGCGTCCTTCCAATATGTCAAAAAACTCATTTATTGTGGGAAGCTGAGATCTATCTCTTTCCTCTTCATAAGTTTTCCTAGAGCCAAAATCTAATTTTCTACTCAAAACATTTACCAAAAATAGATCCCAAGTATCCACAGGAGCCTTTAACATTTTCAAGGATTCAATATTTCTCTTACAATTTGTAATAAACTCCCGCAAATTCTGTGAAGTGCATTTTGGCATATTTTGATAGTCCAATAGAGCATTTAAATGAGTGTTTATAATTGCCAACTTATTTTCATACCTATCTTTAAGCACTTTTATGGCTATATCAAAATTGTCATTTGTCAATTCCAAGGTGTCTACCAATTTCAAAGGCTCACCCCTGAGATAGCTCTTCAGATAAATAAATTTTTGAATGTTAGTGAAATTACTATCATTTAAGATGAGAGCTGAATATAACTCCATAAACGAGGTCCATTGAGAAATATTACCTGTGAAAGGAGGTATTGAAATCTCTGGTAACTTGACTCTCTGTCTCGGAGAACCTCCCACTGAGATGAAACTAGGTGTAACACAGGAAGTTGAACTAGGTGCTAAACTATTTAATTTATCAATCTGAGCATGAATTATTCCTAACATCTGCATACATTTATCCTCAATGTCTAATCTGTTTTCCTGGTCAAGATTATCTGTGTCTAAATCTTCAATTTGGTCTTGAACCTGACAATATTCCAAAAAAGCCTTATCCAGCATATCCAATCTAACTTTAAAAACATGAACATTAGTTTCTATGTCTAAATTAGAATGGATCCAAGTTTGAACCCTAGTAATAGCCGATTTAATATGGGTTCTATCTCTTTTTAGAGCATCCATTTTAAAATATTTTACTCTTTACCGAGTCCGTTAATTATCTAAGTATATTCCTTAAATATTTTACTATATTTATCAAAATCAGGACAAAATAGAACCTGAAGAGGAGAACTTACTCCAACATAAAATTTTAAGAAAAGTTAAAATATAAAATATTCACTCAAATATCGAGGTCAATCCAGAGTCAAATGTAGCTCATTCAAACAAAACTACCAACCCAGAGCTCAAAGAATAACAACTACTACAGCTACAGAAGCTTGGAAAAATCTTACCAGTTCAGAGTTCACTCTCGAGTTGTACTGTCACTTTTATCACTTACGATGAACCAAAAAGGATCCAGATACTTTTTCCTCCAATAGAGAACAGAAGACTGGTTCGGCTTCGGCAAACCTCAAGTTGGATGTGCAGTTCGGTCAAAGCAAACTTTCTTCCTGTTTTTTTGAATCTGGGAATCACTCCAAACTTGTGCTCAAATTCAACTGCGCCACTTCTTATATAAATGAGATTTAATATCCGGCTCGAAGGACCAAAAATATGGGCAAGCTTTATTCACTTTTACCCGCATTTAACAGGGATAGTGGCTTTTCACTATTCTTCGATGTATATTTTCTTTAAATAAAAAGCGTCTCGATTAACTTTTGCTTTTGAAAAAATTTGCATTTATGTAAATGGAAAATTCACTATTTACAAGATTTTATGGCTATCTAAAGTAAATACAAAAAAAGGGGGTTTTAATAGCAAATTAATTATAAAGAGTGAGAGAGAGAGCGAGAGAGAGAGAGAGAGAGAGAGAGTCGAGTCGTCGAAACCTAAACACTTGCAGAGTTATAACGAGAATGACCGTAAAAATTACATTTCGCCTATTTAAAGTGGTGACATGTGGCTAAGGGAAGATAGGCAAAGGACCAATTGTTTTACGCATAAGCACCTAAGGGTGAGTGTATTGGGTAGTTTATTGAGCGTTTGTAAAAAGACATATGGAATTCCTTGAAGTTAAAAATAGACTGAAGAACAGTTCTAAGCGAAATTAATCTATGCATTTTGGACCGAAAGAAAGCTGAATTGTTGTGCTTCCACAACATTTTCCCCCCGCGTTGAAGTCTTGGCTTCAAAACTCCTTTGAAGTAATTAGTTTTCTTAAATTACAATTAAAAATTAAAATAATAAAACTTAGCTAACATTAATCGCAAAAATAATAAAACTTAATTAACATTAATTGCAAAAATTTACTTAATCAATCGAATCAGCGAGAAATCAATCTAAGAGTTCTTTTGAACAGTTTTCCTTGATACACTCTATTTTATATTCAGGAAGTGGGCTGACTTTAGATATGGATCTTTTAAAGATACCAGTAGAAGTTTGTACTTCCACAACTCTTACTTTACCATCTGCTCCGGGATACGTCTTAACTATTCTAGCCAGAGGCCACTGTAGAGGAGGCAGTCGGTCTTCAATAAGTAGAACCAAATCATTAATTTGCAAGTTTTTAGAAGGTGTTAACCACTTGGTTCTTGATTGTAAATTCTGAAGATACTCTGTACTCCAACGTTGCCAAAAATGTTGTTGCAATCTACAGCAATGCTGATAAACGGAAAGTCTATTCATTGGAACTTCAGACAAGTCAGGTTCTGGAAAAGCAGTTAGGCTTGTTCCAATTAGGAAGTGACCTGGAGTCAAACATTGAAGATCTGAAGGATCAGAAGAAAGAGGACAAAGTGGTCTGGAATTCAAAACTGCCTCTATCTGACACAAAACTGTTTGAAATTGTTCAAGAGTCAAATTTGAATGACCAATTATTCTCTTCATATGGAATTTAGCTGATTTTATATTTCCTTCCCACAATCCTCCCCAGTGGGGACTTTTGGGTGGAATAAACTTCCAAGTAATATAAGTTTGAGACAGATATTCTTCTATGATATCAAGATTTTTCTAGTTTTTAAGAAATTGGTATGCATCGTTGAGCTCATTTCTGGCTCTTTGCAAGTTTGTGCCTTTATCACTAAGAATAATAGTGGGGTTTCCTCTCCGGGAAATGAATCGCTTTAATGATATAAGAAAGTGTTCAGTGGAGAGGGAAGAGAGTACCTCTAAATGTACAGCCTTAGTAACCATAGATATGAAAAGAGCTAAGTATACCTTGTTCATAACTGCTTTACGAAGTGAAGATGATTTAATTAAAAAAGGGCCAGCAAACTCTATTCCAACTTGTTGGAATGGCCGAGTTATAGTTACACGAATCTCTGGTAAGTCTACCATTTGCTGATGCGCAGACTGAGCTCGAAACCGAAAACAAATAATGCATTCTCGAATGACCTTTTTTACAGTGCGTAGTCCATTTAGAGGCCAATATTTTAATCTTATACTGGTTAAATCGGTTTGAGGTCCCGCATGACATAATCCAATGTGTTCATATTTCAATAACAAAGCGACAACATAGTTGTGTGATGGCAATAAAATAGGGTGTTTCTGTGGTTCAGAAATAGTTGCATTGCATAATCGACCACCAACACACAAAAAATCTGATTCATTCAAAAAAGGCTTCAAGTGTAACAAAGACTTATTAGAGAGAGGTTTATTTTGTAAAAGCTCTTTAATTTCCTTACTGAAATGCATTAGTTGAAGATTTTTTACTATTTGGTTCATGGCCACTCGAAGTTCAGTGACATCAAGAGGACCACTTACAAGCCTTTTTTTACATTTAATTGCAATAAATCTATTACAATATGCAACAATTCTTTGAAGACGTGAAAACAAAGAATACCGATTGAAAAGGTCAGTCCAAAAGTCATGTTTAAACTTTGGATCTATTGAGATATTTAGTGACATTTTTCTTTCCTCAGGTAAAGCTAATTTCTTGGCCTTTGGGGTGAAAATTTGTTCACAAATCGGATGCTGATGCAGAAATTTAGGACCCTTCCACCATAAGTCACATTCAGAGAGAGAAGTAACAGAAGGGCCCCGAGATAAATAATCAGCAGGGTTATCCCTAGTAGGAACGTGATACCATTTATAGTTTGCAGTTAAAGATTGAATTTTACTTACACGATTTGACACAAAAATGCTCCAACGAGAAGCATGAGAACTAATCCAAGCTAGCGCTATCTCAGAATCAGTCCAGAGCAGTACACTGCTTATACAAAGTTTTTCTTTGTATATGGATACAATTCTTTCCATCAAACTTGAAAGAAGTAACAAACCGCAAAGTTATAGTCTTGGCAACGAAACGGTTTTCACTGGGGAAACTCGAGACTTTGAGCAAACCAAATTGCAGCTCACCGAGTTGTCGATATACACTGCTCTTACCACCGTAAGCTTTAAGGCTTGCGTCTGCAAATCCATGTAACTCCAAGAATTTAATTTTACTCCTTGTCATAAATATGGGACGAAAAACCTTAATTTGAGACAACCTAGGTAAACCTTTAATAAATTCAAGCAATTCTGTGAAGATTGTGCCTTCTAAAGGTGCGTCCCAACTGACCTTAAGCAACCAAAGCTTTTGTATTAGCAATTTGCCTGTTACCACTATTGGGTTTATCAATCCTAACGGATCAAAAATACTAGCTAAGAGAGACAATGCTTTTCGCTCTGTCAAAGGGACAGAAAAAGATTCAACAGCAGGAGGAGCTGTAATTATAAAACTGTCACTCTCAGCATGCCAGGAAAGACCCAACACTTTATTGAGTGAGTCATGAGTTGAACAATTTAGATGAGTCATCGAGAAGTTTTGTCCATTATGCGCCAACAATAACTTTGAGTTTGAAGTCCATTTGTGCAATTTTAATTGAGGGGGATTTAGCAGAGAGTGCAGTTCATTGTAAGTATCCTGCAATTCCTGGACACTGTCACACGAGTAAAGAATATCATCCATATAAGTTTGAGTCAAGAGCACTTCTGCCCCTAATGGGAACTTATCTTTAGAACAAACTGCAAGTTCCTGTAGAGATCTAGTTGCTAAATAAGGAGCACAAATAGTGCCATATGTTACTGTTTTCAATTGTGCATTGCAAAGGATATTCAGGACTATCTCTCCAAGTAATAGACTGCAGAAAACGATGATGAGGACTAATGGTTATTTGCCGATACATTTTTTCAATATCAGCGGTAACTGCAAATTTTCCCAACCTAAATCTACAGAAAATATCAAAAAGATCTGGTTGCACTTGATATCCTTTGAAGGAGACACTGTTCAATGAATAACCCGAGGAAGTCTTAGCTGAAGCGTCAAAGACTACCCTCAACTTTGTTGTTAAACTGTTGTCTTTTAATACACAATGATGGGGCATAAAATAACGATTTTGTCCTTCTTCAGTTTGTGTTTCCAAAGGAACTATCTCGGCATGATTGAGAGATACATATTCTTTTATAAAGTTTTTATATTCTTCAAAAAGTTGAGGTGATTGCTTAAATCTCCTTTCTAAATTGAGAAAACGTTTGAGTGCCATTGAATATGAGTTTCCAAGTTTCAGATACTCATCTGGAGTTTTCAACAATAAATCAACTTGACACTTTCCATCCTCAAGCAATATGAAAGATGACCTAAATTGTTTTTTAGCTAACTCAATTTCAGGACTAATAATAGATATTTGTGGTCCTCTAATATCCAAAATTTTGTTAACAACGTGTCTAATTCGGAAAAATCATTTTCATAAAGATTTTTATCAACACTGGAATTAGTGCAATGTAAACTAGAAAATTATTGGCTTGTAAAAAGAGAGATACTTTGTTTAGGGAATTGACGTAATGAAGGGGCCGATCCTAGTAGTATCCAACCCAAGTGAGTGTTTTGGAGAATGGGTTTCTTTTTTCCTAAATTAATAATTTCAGCAAACATCATGTCTGTATAGCAAGATGCATTTAAAAGTATGTCCACATCGCCTGGGACAAAAAATAAAGGATCAGCTAACTCTAAAGTCATCTAGCTATCAGCTAAGTCTCTACATCAATAGGTACTTGAGGGAGCTGACATGTTATAGTCTTCATTATAGCACAAGGGAGAGTAAAACTTTTAGACCTATCAAGTTTTGAATTAATGGTGATATCAAGCATGCTATTTGATTTTACAATATTTTGATTAATACCAATTACATTCAAATTCATTTGATATGTTGGTAAATTTAGCCTTTTGCTTAATCTCTCAGTGATAAATGAGGTTTGACTTCCACTGTCAAAGACCACTCTAGCCTGAATAGGTGCATTATTTTCTGAAAACCAAGTTACAACAGCAGTATCTAAGAGGAAGTGAGACTGCTCAGCTGACATTGCCGACAAAGTGAGAGGGTCATTAGCATAACTTGATGTGTCCAAAGGACTTTGTGAATTTTTACCTTGAGGGCCACGAGGCACAGCACCTTGATTTGTAAAGGATTGTTGAGATTGTGGTACATGAAATGACAACTGAGGTCCACGCTCTTGGATATGAAGAGATGAGATATTTTGAGAAGGAGGTCTTGCAAAATTTACGTTGCTAGTGGGAGAACACTCACCTTGATGCAACAAAGTGTGGTGTGCCTTTGAGCAAATATTACATTTTTGCGATGTGCATTGTTGAGCCCTGTGTTTGTTCCCTAAACAGTTGAAGCAAAGTTCTTTTGAATTTACAAATTGTCTCTTCTGAGATGAATCCAAGTTCTTAAATTTATTACATGTATAAATTTTATGATTATTTCCATTAGCGAAATAACAACTTGACTTATTTATAGATGGGTTTGTGTTCGTTAGTAGTGAAGTTATTGGACGTGATGAATTCTGAGAATAATTATTATTCATTTTGTTGACACTACCTGATCTTGACTTTGGTGTACGAGAAGGAAAACTGTTCAAATCTCTCTAAAACTAAACAGCGTCCTTCCAATATGTCAAAAAACTCATTTATTGTGGGAAGCTGAGATCTATCTCTTTCCTCTTCATAAGTTTTCCTAGAGCCAAAATCTAATTTTCTACTCAAAACATTTACCAAAAATAGATCCCAAGTATCCACAGGAGCCTTTAACATTTTCAAGGATTCAATATTTCTCTTACAATTTGTAATAAACTCCCGCAAATTCTGTGAAGTGCATTTTGGCATATTTTGATAGTCCAATAGAGCATTTAAATGAGTGTTTATAATTGCCAACTTATTTTCATACCTATCTTTAAGCACTTTTATGGCTATATCAAAATTGTCATTTGTCAATTTCAAGGTGTCTACCAACTTCAAAGGCTCACCCCTGAGATAGCTCTTCAGATAAATAAATTTTTGAATGTTAGTCAAATTACTATCATTTAAGATGAGAGCTGAATATAACTCCATAAGCGAGGTCCATTGAGAAATATTACCTGTGAAAGGAGGTATTGAAATCTCTGGTAACTTGACTCTCTGTCTCGGAGAACCTCCCACTGAGCTGAAACTAGGTGTAACACAGGAAGTTGAACTAGGTGCTAAACTATTTAATTTATCAATCTGAGCATGAATTAATCCTAACATCTGAATACATTTATCCTCAATGTCTAATATGTTTTCCTGGTCAAGATTATCTGTGTCTAAATCTTCAATTTGGTCTTGAACCTGACAATATTTCAAAAAAGCCTTATCCAGCATACCCAATCTAACTTTAAAAACATGAACATTAGTCTCTATGTCTAAATTAGAATGGATCCAAGTTTGAACCCTAGTAATACCCGATTTAATATGAGTTCTATCTCTTTTTAGAGCATCCATTTTCAAATATTTTACTCTTTACCGAGTCCGTTAATTATCTAAGTATATTCCTTAAATATTTTACTATATTTATCAAAATCAGGACAAAATAGAACCTGAAGAGGAGAACTTACTCCAACATAAAATTTTAAGAAAAGTTCAAATATAAAATATTCACTCAAATATCGAGGTCAATCCAGAGTCAAATGTAGCTCATTCAAACAAAACTACCAACCCAGAGCTCAAAGAATAACAACTACTACAGCTACAGAAGCTTGGAAAAATCTTACCAGTTCAGAGTTCACTCTCGGGTTGCACTGTCACTTTTATCACTTACGATGAACCAAAAAGGATCCAGATACTTTTTCCTCCAAATGAGAACAGAAGACTGGTTCGGCTTCGGCAAACCTCAAGTTGGATGTGCAGTTCGGTCAAAGCAAACTTTCTTCCTGTTTTTTTTGAATCTGGGAATCACTCCAAACTTGTGCTCAAATTCACCTGCGCCACTTCTTATATAAGTGAGATTTAATATCCGGCTCGAAGGACCAAAAATATGGGCAAGCTTTATTCACTTTTACCCACATATAACAGGGATAGTGGCTTTTGACTATTCTTCGATGTATATTTTCTTTAAATAAAAAGCGTCTCGACTAACTTTTGCTTTTGAAAAAATTTGCATTTATGTAAATGGAAAATTCACTATTTACAAGATTTTATGGCTATCTAAAGTAAATACAAAAAAAGGGGGTTTTAATAGCAAATTAATTATAAAGAGTGAGAGAGAGAGCGAGAGAGAGAGAGAGAGAGAGAGAGTCGAGTCGTCGAAACCTAAACACTTGCAGAGTTATAACGAGAATGACCGTAAAAATTACATTTCGCCTATTTAAAGTGGTGACATGTGGCTAAGGGAAGATAGGCAAAGGACCAATTGTTTTACGCATAAGCACCTAAGGGTGAGTGTATTGGGTGGTTTATTGAGCGTTTGTAAAAAGACATATGGAATTCCTTGAAGTTAAAAATAGACTGAAGAACAGTTCTAAGCGAAATTAATCTATGCATTTTGGACCGAAAGAAAGCTGATTTGTTGTGTTTCCACAACATTTTCCCCCCGCGTTGAAGTCTTGGCTTCAAAACTCCTTTGAAGTAATTAGTTTTCTTAAATTACAATTAAAAATTAAAATAATAAAACTTAGCTAACATTAATCGCAAAAATAATAAAACTTAATTAACATTAATTGCAAAAATTTACTTATATCAATCGAATCAGCGAGAAATCAATCTAAGAGTTCTTTTGAACAGTTTTCCTTGATACACTCTATTTTATATTCAGGAAGTTGGCTGACTTTAGATATGGATCTTTTAAAGATACCAGTAGAAGTTTGTACTTCCACAACTCTTACTTTACCATCTGCTCCGGGATACGTCTTAACTATTCTAGCCAGAGGCCACTGTAGAGGAGGCAGTCGGTCTTCAATAAGTAGAACCAAATCATTAATTTACAAGTTTTTTGAAGGTGTTAACCACTTGGTTCTTGATTGTAAATTCTGAAGATACTCTGTACTCCAACGTTGCCAAAAATGTTGTTGCAATCTACAGCAATGCTGATAAACGGAAAATCTATTCATTGGAACTTCAGACAAGTCAGGTTCTGGAAAAGCAGTTAGGCTTGTTCCAATTAGGAAATGACCTGGAGTCAAACATTGAAGAACTGAAGGATCAGAAGAAAGAGGACAAAGTGGTCTGGAATTCAAAACTGCCTCTATCTGATACAAAACTGTTTGAAATTGTTCAAGAGTCAAATTTGAATGACCAATTATTCTCTTCATATGGAATTTAGCTGATTTTATATTTCCTTCCCACAATCCTCCCCAGTGGGGACTTTTGGATGGAATAAACTTCCAAGTAATATAAGTTTGAGACAGATATTCTTCTATGATATCAAGATTTTTCTGGTTTTTAAGAAATTGGTATACATCGTTGAGCTCATTTCTGGCTCCTTGCAAGTTTGTGCCATTATCACTAAGAATAATAGTGGGGGTTTCCCCTCCGGGAAATGAATCGCTTTAATGACATAAGAAAGTGTTCAGTGGAGAGAGAAGAGACTACCTCTAAATGTACAGCCTTAGTAACCATACATATGAAAAGAGCTAAGTATACCTTGTTCATAACTGCTTTACGAAGTGAAGATGATTTAATTAAAAAAGGGCCATCAAAATCTATTCCAACTTGTTGGAATGGCCGAGTTATAGTTACACGAATCTCTGGTAAGTCGGCCATTTGCTGATGCGCAGACTGAGCTCGAAACCGGAAACAAATCATGCATTCTCGAATGACCTTTTTTACAGTGCGTAGTCCATTTAGAGGCCAATATTTTAATCTTATACTGGTTAAATCGGTTTGAGGTCCCGCATGACATAATCCAATGTGTTCATATTTCAATAACAAAGCGACAACATAGTTGTGTGATGGCAATAAAATAGGGTGTTTCTGCTGTTCAGAAATAGTTGCATTGCATAATCGGCCACCAACACACAAAAAACCTGATTCATTCAAAAAAGGCTTCAAGTGTAACAAAGTCTTATTAGAAAGAGGTTTATTTTGTAAAAGCTCTTTAATTTCCTTACTGAAATGCATTAGTTGAAGATTTTTGACTATTTGGTTCATGGCCACTCGAAGTTCAGTGACATCAAGAGGACCACTTACAAGCTTCTTTTTACATTTAATTGCAATAAATCTATTACAATATGCATCAACTCTTTGAAGACGTGAAAACCAAGAATACCGATTGAAAAGGTCAGTCCAAAAGTCATGTTTAGACTTTGGATCTATTGAGATATTTAGTGAAATTTTTCTTTCCTCAGGTAAAGCTAATTTCTTGGCCTTTGGTGTGAAAACTTGTTCACAAATCGGATGCTGATGCAGAAATTTAGGACCCTTCCACCATAAGTCACATTCAGAGAGAAAAGTAACAGAAGTGCCCCGAGATAAATAATCAGCAGGGTTATCCCTAGTAGGAACGTGATACCATTTATAGTTTGCAGTTAAAGATTGAATTTTACTTACACGATTTGACACAAAAATGCTCCAACTAGAAGCATGAGAACTAATCCAAGCTAGTGCTATCTCAGAATCAGTCCAAAGCAGTACACTGCTTATACAAAGTTTTTCTTTGTATATGGACACAATTCTTTCCATCAAACTTGAAAGAAGTAACAAACCGCAAAGTTCTAGTCTTGGCAACGAAACGGTTTTCACTGGGGAAACTCGAGACTTTGAGCAAACCAAATTGCAGCTCACCGAGTTGTCGATATACACTGCTCTTACATGGATACAACCACCGTAAGCTTTAAGGCTTGCGTCTGCAAATCCATGTAACTCCAAGAATTTAATTTTACTCCTTGTCATAAATATGGGACGAAGAACCTTAATTTGAGACAACCTAGGTAAACCTTTAATAAATTCAAGTAAAGCAAACCAAATTGCAGCTCACCGAGTTGTCGATATACACTGCTCTTACATAGATACAACCACCGTAAGCTTTAAGGCTTGCGTCTGCAAATCCATGTAACTCCAAGAATTTAATTTTACTCCTTGTCATAAATATGGGACGAAAAACCTTAATTTGAGACAACCTAGGTAAACCTTTAATAAATTCAAGCAATTCTGTGAAGATTGTGCCTTCTAAAGATGCGTCCCAACTGACCTTAAGCAGCCAAAACTTTTGTATTAGCAATTTGCCTGTTACCACTATTGGGTTTATCAATCCTAACGGATCAAAAATACTAGCTAAGAGAGACAATGCTTTTCGCTCTGTCAAAGGGACAGAAAAAGATTCAACAGCAGGAGGAGCTGTAATTATAAAACTGTCACTCTCAGCATGCCAGGAAAGACCCAACACTTTATTGAGTGAGTCATCAGTAGAACAATTTAGATGAGTCATCGAGAAGTTTTGTCCATTATGCGCCAACAATAACTTTGAGTTTGAAGTCCATTTGGGCATTTTTAATTGAGGGGGATTTAGCAGACAGTGCAGTTCATTGTAAGTATCCTGCAATTCCTGGACACTGTCACACGAGTAAAGAATATCATCCATATAAGTTTGAGTCAAGAGCACTTCTGCCCCTAATGGGAACTTATCTTTAGAACAAACAGCAAGTTCCCGTAGAGATCTAGTTGCTAAATAAGGAGCACAAATAGTGCCATATGTTACTGTTTTCAACTGTATGCATTGCAAAGGATATTCAGGACTATCTCTCCAAGTAATAGACTGCAGAAAACGATGATGAAGACTAATGTTTATTTGCCGATACATTTTTTCAATATCAGCGGTAACTGCAAATTTTCCCAACCTAAATCTACAGAGAACATCCAAAAGATCTGGTTGCACTGATATCCTTTCAAGGAGACACTGTTCAATGAATAACCCGAGGAAGTCTTAGCTGAAGCGTCAAAGACTACCCTCAACTTTGTTGTTAAACTGTTGTCTTTTAATACACAATGATGGGGCATAAAATAACGATTTTGTCCTTCTTCAGTTTGTGTTTCCAAAGGAACAATCTCGGCATGATTGAGAGATACATATTCTTTTATAAAGTTTTTATATTCTTCAAAAAGTTGAGGTGATTGCTTAAATCTCCTTTCTAAATTGAGAAAACGTTTGAGTGCCATTGAATATGAGTTTCCAAGTTTCAGATACTCATCTGGAGTTTTCAACAATAAATCAACTTGACACTTTCCATCCTCAAGCAATATGAAAGATGACCTAAATTGTTTTTTAGCTTACTCAATTTCAGGACTAATAATAGATTTTTGTGGTACTTCCTCTAATTCCCAAAATTTTGTTAACAACGTGTCTAATTCGGAAAAATCATTTTCATAAAGATTTTTATCAACACTGGAATTAGTGCAATGTATACTAGAAAATTCTTGGCTTGTAAAAAGAGAGATACTTTGTTTAGGGAATTGACGTAATGAAGGGGCCGATCCTAGTAGTATCCAACCCAAGTGAGTGTTTTGGAGAATGGGTTTCTTTTTTCCTAAATTAATAATTTCAGCAAACATCATGTCTGCATAGCAAGATGCATTTAAAAGTATGTCCACATCGCCTGGGACAAAAAATAAAGGATCAGCTAACTCAATACCCGGAGGAATGTTCAAAGTCTCTACATCAATAGGTACTTGAGGGAGCTGACATGTTATAGTCTTCATTATAACACAAGGGAGAGTAAAACTTTTAGACCTATCAAGTTTTGAATTAATGGTGATATCAAGCATGCTATTTGATTTTACAATATTTTGATTAATACCAATTACATTCAAATTCATTTGATATGTTGGTAAATTTAGCCTTTTGCTTAATCTCTCAGTGATAAATGAGGTTTGACTTCCACTGTCAAAGACCACTCTAGCCTGAATAGGTGCATTATTTTCTGAAAACCAAGTTACAACAGCAGTGGCTAAGAGGAAGTGAGACTGCTCAGCTGACATTGCCGACAAAGTGAGAGGGTCATTAGCATAACTTGATGTGTCCAAAGGGCTTTGTGAATTTTTACCTTGAGGGCCACGAGGCACAGCACCTTGATTTGTCAAGGATTGTTGAGATTGTGGTACATGAAATGACAACTGAGGTCCACGCTCTTGGATATGAAGAGATGAGATATTTTGAGAAGGAGGTGTTGCTAAATTTACGTTGCTAGTGGGAGAACACTCACCTTGATGCAACAAAGTGTGGTGTGCCTTTGAGCAAATATTACATTTTTGCGATGTGCATTGTTGAGCCCTGTGTTTGTTCCCTAAACAGTTGAAGCAAAGTCCTTATGAATTTACAAATTGTCTCTTCTGAGATGAATCCAAGTTCTTAAATTTATTACATGTATAAATTTTATGATTATTTCCATTACCGAAATAACAACTTGACTTATTACAACTTGATTTATAGATGCGTTTGTGTTCGTTAGTAGTGAAGTTATTGGACGTGATGAATTCTGAGAATAATTATTATTCATTTTGTTGACACTAACTGATGTTGACTTTGGTGTACGAGAAGGAAAACTGTTCAAATCTCTCTAAAACTAAACAGCGTCCTTCCAATATGTCAAAAAACTCATTTATTGTGGGAAGCTGAGATCTATCTCTTTCCTCTTCATAAGTTTTCCTAGAGCCAAAATCTAATTTTCTACTCAAAACATTTACCAAAAATAGATCCCAAGTAACCACAGGAGCCTTTAACATTTTCAAGGATTCAATATTTCTCTTACAATTTGTAATAAACTCCCGCAAATTCTGTGAAGTGCATTTTGGCATATTTTGATATTCCAATAGAGCATTTAAATGAGTGTTTATAATTGCCAACTTATTTTCATACCTATCTTTAAGCACTTTTATGGCTATATCAAAATTGTCATTTGTCAATTCCAAGGTGTCTACCAACTTCAAAGGCTCACCCCTGAGATAGCTCTTCAGATAAATAAATTTTTGAATGTCAGTCAAATTACTATCATTTAAGATGAGAGCTGAATATAACTCCATAAACGAGGTCCATTGAGAAATATTACCTATGAAAGGAGGTATTGAAATCTCTGGTAACTTGACTCTCTGTCTCGGAGAACCTCCCACTGAGCTTAAACTAGGTGTAACACAGGAAGTTGAACTAGGTGCTAAACTATTTAATTTATCAATCTGAGCATGAATTAATCCTAACATCTGAATACATTTATCCTCAATGTCTAATCTGTTTTCCTGGTCAAGATTATCTGTGTCTAAATCTTCAATTTGGTCTTGAACCTGACAATATTTCAAAAAAGCCTTATCCAGCATATCCAATCTAACTTTAAAAACATGAACATTAGCCTCTATGTCTAAATTAGAATGGATCCAAGTTTGAACCCTAGTAATAGCCGATTTAATATGGGTTCTATCTCTTTTTAGAGCATCCATTTTCAAATATTTTACTCTTTACCGAGTCCGTTAATTATCTAAGTATATTCCTTAAATATTTTACTATATTTATCAAAATCAGGACAAAATAGAACCTGAAGAGGAGAACTTACTCATACATAAAGTTTTAAGAAAAGTTCAAATATAAAATATTCACTCAAATATCGAGGTCAATCCAGAGTCAAATGTAGCTCACTCAAACAAAACTACCAACCCAGAGCTCAAAGAATAACAACTACTACAGCTACAGAAGCTTGGAAAAATCTTACCAGTTCAGAGTTCACTCTCGGGTTGCACTGTCACTTTTATCACTTACGATGAACCAAAAAGGATCCAGATACTTTTTCCTCCAAATGAGAACAGAAGACTGGTTCGGCTTCGGCAAACCTCAAGTTGGATGTGCAGTTCGGTCAAAGCAAACTTTCTTCCTGTTTTTTTGAATCTGGGAATCACTCCAAACTTGTGCTCAAATTCACCTGCGCCACTTCTTATATAAGTGAGATTTAATATCCGGCTCGAAGGACCAAAAATATGGGCAAGCTTTATTCCCTTTTACCCACATTTAACATGGATAGTGGCTTTTCACTATTCTTCGATGGACTGTACATGTATATTTTCTTTAAATAAAAAGCGTCTCGACTAATTTAAATTCAACAATAGGTTATATTTCTTTTTACACAAAAGGGAAGCACAATTTGCATTTATGTAAATTGAAAATTCACTATTTACAAGATTTTATGGCTATCTAAAGTAAATACAAAAAAAGGGGGTTTTAATGGCAAATTAATTATAAAGAGTGAGAGAGAGAGAGAGTCGTCGAGACCTAAACACTTGCAGAGTTATAACGAGAATGACCGTAAAAATTACATTTCGCCTATTTACAGTGGTGACATGTGGCTAAGGGAAGATAGGCAACGGACCAATTGTTTTACGCATAAGCACCTAAGGGTGAGTGTATTGGGTAGTTTATTGAGCGTTTGTAAAAAGACATATTGAATTCCTTGAAGTTAAAAATAGACTGAAGAACAGTTCTAAGCGAAATTAATCTATGCATTTTGGACCGAAAGAAAGCTGAATTGTTGTGTTTCCACAACAGTCCCTGAAGTGATTTTTTTAAATGCGCAAAAAGGTCCTTTGCAAAAGTGCCCTAAGGGCGGCTTTTACAACTACCAGTAAAACTTCAGTTTGAAGTTAAAACTCTAAATATGACGTAGATCGCATTGTTTATCTGTCAGGTAACAACGCAATCTACGACATTACTGGTGCTTTAACTTCAAACTGTAGTTTTACTGATAGCTGCAAAAGTCACCGTAAAAGTCGATTAGTGAAAGTGTATAGGAAGTTCTTCTTTCGTTTGTAGGAAGAGAAAGACCATCCAATAGAGGATAAAACTGTAGTAAATACTCTGATGGGCCCAATTGCTCTAAAGCTATAGGCGACCAAAATTGGAAATTGATGAGGAAAAGACTTATTTGCTCTTTTTTCGGACACCCACAAGTTAAAGTAGATATATTGCAACTTTTCTAGATCTAACAGTTTTGGTGACCTCAATATTTATTCATTTTACAAAAAAAAAAAATTTCCCTTTGAATAATACATTTTCCAAAAACCACCACTAATCAAAGAGTTTATTAAATATTAAAATTTTGAATTTCCGCACATACTTATGTCTATAGTTCATCAATTTTCCTTTTAAAGCTTTTTCCCAAACCCACATTTTCATTAAATTCGGCTCTGTAGGTTCGTACTCACTTATTCGAGGAGTATAGTGCGCTCTTTGTCCGACGCGAAGCGCCTCTATCTCGCATCCTCGTCACCGCCTGCCGCCTACCACACATTCCATACGCTCTTTGTATATTGTGTACGGGGTCACGTAATAATACGAGCGCCGCACTAGTCCGAAAAAATGCCGAATTTATTAGTTATTTTATTAAAATTACTATAGCTCGTTTCCACAAATCGGGGTTTCAGTTTTGGGGCTTTTTCGAGAAAATTTTTATATAACGGAGCAGGATCCCAGAAAACACCAGGAAGTGACGTTCTACGGAGCGAATTTTATCTATAATCCACTCTAGCCCGTAGGAAAGTGCAGAATATTGCACGAAAGACGCCCAAAAGCCCGAAGATCCCGCTTTTCTTGATCGCGAAACCCTCGAAGACAACGTCTTAATTTAAAACCCACATAAACAATACGTCATGACTAGGTATTAATATACAGACTTCTAATGAATGTAATCATCAATCATAAACACTAGTTAGCGGTAGAATAAAATTGTTCTGTTTACTTAAAACGGCCACTAAATAAACCGAACGCTTTTTTTTTTATTTCTAAAGAGCCCTCAAATATCGATTTAAAAACCTCTAAAAGGATAATTTTTTTTATGGAAGAATGCATTGTAAAGTGGCATTTAAAAACTGGGGGAAAAAGGTAGAAAAGCCGCTGTAACTTGAAATTTCTGCGTTCCTAGTCGGAACTGTTCTAAATTTGCATATATCCATATTTGTTTTACCCAAATTGATTTGTTTATTTTATTTTAATGTCACTTTGTTTCTGGTTACAAATAATACAGGTCCCATCGCGGTTTTTTTTTTATTTTTAATTTAAAAACAAGTCTCGCAATTTGCCCTTTTTTAATCAGATTCTAAAGCTGAAGGAAATTAAAAAATTCCAAGAAGCTTTAAAAACTGTGTTAAAACTCTTAACAATTATTGTTCGTTTTATATAATAAAGCGATCGTTAAGGACGATTTATAAAACTGAATAAATAAGCGGGGATGGGATAAATGTTTAAAAACTAAATCCCTCGGAATTATTACGAGGCTGCCTATCAGGATAGCAGAAACGTTACCAAGGATGTAGTTCTATACACTCGCAGTCGAGCTTAACCCAAATAATGATATCTATTCATACAGGTGCAAACTTTGTTATGTAGTTCTAGGTATAGGAAAAACATAGATGCAGGTGGTGGCAGTATACTAACCTGAACTAAGCCGCTCTTTCGTGCTTTTGTAGTTGTAATATCGAGAGAGATTCAGCAGGAAGCAGGCAGGCGTGTTCCCTCCGGTTTGTGATGGTATATAAATGCTACAAAAGCCTTTAAAAATGAGAACAAAATATTTAAAAAGTGGTTGGGTTAAATACACTCTTAAAAAGCATTACTATATCTTACCAAAGGATTATTAGATCCAGAAAGTCTTCCGCAGAAGAACTTCATTCGTATAGTGTTTGGGGCAAAATTACTTTAAAGACAGAGTGGTACCTATTTACTCCAGGGCCTTACTTTAGGCCAATCCTAAATTTATAATCTCTGATAAGGTAACTAACACTATTTCCTTAATCGTTTTACCAGCTCGAAATACTCTAAAAAATGGCCTCGTCTGCCTCATGAACTGGGCTAACCTGAACTACTATAAGCACAAGGTCTGAATGGTCAAAACCAGCGAATAAAAAAAAAACACTAAGGAAATATCTGCAATCTAAATTTAAAATTTAAATTTAAAGGTTAGAGCTATGCGAAAAACTCATAATCCACCATTGTTTGCAATTTTTTTAATTTATCAATTAATTGGCAATAAATTACAATTCTAGTAACGACATTTTAATACTATTTTTTTGCTTTAGTAAATCCAACTGTTTTCGAGTTATTTGCAAAAATTCCAAATAAAAGCACACAATTTTGGGCGCCTTCTGGGTTATAAAATGAATACGTTTAGCATTCGCAATTCGTGAAGTTATTTAGTTTTTTCAAAAACTATCAATAATGTTTTGAAGAAACCTTCTTGGTTAATAATTTTCGTGTAAAAAACAAGATACTTTTTCGTAAAATAAAAAAAAAATTGAAATTCGTCGATACCCTGTATTTTATTAACGGGAAGATTTCGGACCCAAGTTCACATGAACTTTTGTCATTAATCTTGACGTAGAATACGCTTTCAAAGGTTGTTGCGTTAATTTAGAGTCATCCTGTATAATAAACTAGCTCATCGCCGAAAATTAAAATTTAAAAATGCCGTATGGGCCTCACGACTTCCTGTCGTCTGCCTGAAATACATTTAGTGTATCTCTCTTGGATTCAGAGAAAATTGCAATTTTTTGTTTATCAGTTTTTTTTTTGTAACAATAAGGTAAAAAAATGTCGATAAATTTGTAGAACACGTACTATTTGTACGCATATTTTTTGTGCTTTGTTATTTTTTCCTATTTCAAATTGTTTTCTCAAAAAAAATAAATAAATAAAAATTGTAATTTTTGTAAGGGATAACCTGCTAAAACTTTTCTGTTCAACTGATCTATCTAAAATGTTTGTATGGTATTAGAGCTAATAAGCGAAGCCTAACAGTGCAAAACAGAAGCGTTCTAAAATGAAAAGCGGCCTGCCTTTAATTTTTGTTGACTTTCACGTTTTGTTGACCTCTACTTAGTAATTTTTTTTAACTTTCCTGCATATTTTTGCGTAAAAAAGTAGAGGTCAACAAAACGCAAACAAATTAAAAAAAAAAGTGAAAAGAGACCCAACATGAGCCAGAACGTGACAGAAATAGAGAAGGGAAAACACAGACTGAAAACACAGTCCAATGAAATACGAAATTATTTTACATGTGTATGTGAAAACAATGCAGACAAATATAAAAAACTAACTTATTTTAGAAAATAACGCTAAAATATTTATTGGTTTTAAATAAAGAAAAATTTGCACACATTTTTGCTAAAAAAAAATGTTAATAAAAAGTAAAGTTAACCCTTCTTATGGGGTTTAGGTAAAACTCATGTAGATGAAATATAACAGTTCAGAAACAGAACTAATTGCAAGTTGTCGCTATACTGTTATTTGGTTATGGAAAATTATCATAAAGAAATTAGTATTTTACTTGTGTGTAAACAATGGAGACACTTATGGAAAACACATTTTTCCTACAAAAATTATATAAATTCCTCCTGCTCTGTTTTACACTTTTTCTGTAGTTAAAGTTTTAAATAGTTCAATCTCGTTTAAAAAATTATAAAATTTTTGCTGAGAAAACTTAAACTGAATTTGACTAAAATCCGACTTGAATCTCCGATATGAAACTCTGAATGTAAGAAAATTTCGACGAAACATTTTCAATTTCAATTTAAAAATTCAGGCTTTGAACTCAGAGTTAAACTAAATTCCGCTATTAAACACAGAATATAACTAAATTCCGACTTTGAACTCGGAATTAAAAAGAATCCTGATTTTTGATACAAAATTTAACAAAATTCCGATTTTAAACACGATATTTAAGATTTTTTGACTCTGATCCCGAACTTAAAAAAAATCCTGATTTTATACTCAAAAATTACCTTAAATTTAAAAATAACTCAAAATTTAACAAAATTCCAACTTTAAACACGAAATTTAAATTCCGACTATAAATTCGAAATTTTAAACAAAATTTTACTTTGAATTCAGAATTTAATTAAATTCCGACTCTGAACTCGGAATTTAACCTAAATTCCGACAGTGAACTTAAAATTTAACCAAATTGCCATTTTAAACATGGAATTTAACTAAATTCCGACTATGCACTCGGAATTTAACAAAATTTCCGCTTTGAACTGAGAGTTTAATTAACTTCCGACTTTAAACATGGAATATAACTAAATTCCAACTTTGAACTCAAAATTTAAACAAATTCCGACTTTAAACACAGACTAACTGAGTTTCAACCTTAAACAATGAATTTAACTAAATTCTTACTTTAAAGAGAAAATTTAACTTAATTCCACTTTTAGACACAGAATTTAACTAAACTCAATTCCGATCTTGAATTTCTAAACTGAAACAAATTTCAACTTTATACCGACAATTTAGCTAATATCCGACTTTGAACTCAGATTTTAACCTAAATTCCGACTTTAAACTTGAAATTTAACCAAAATCCGACTTTAAACATGGCATTTAACTAAATTCCTACTCTGCACTCGAAATTTAACAAAATTTCCACTTTGAACTCGAAGTTTAACCAAATTCCGACTTTAAACACAGACTAACTGTTTTCAACCTTCCACAAGGAATTTAACTAAATTCCTACTCTAAAGCAAAATTTAAAATTCCACCTTTAAACTCAGAATTTCACTAATCTCTGACTTCTAAACTCAGAATTTAACTAAATTCCGATCTTGAATTCAAAATAAAACAAATTTCCACTTTGTATAGAGTATTCCGACTTTCAACTCAAAATTTAACTAAATTTCAACTTTGAACTCGAAATGAAACCAAATTCCGGCTTTAAACATGGAATATAACTAAATTCCAACTTTGAACTCGAAATTTAACCAAATTCTAACTTAAAACACAGACAAACTGAATTTCAACCTTAATCAAGGAATTAATAATAGTAGTATTTAATTAGCAAAAAATTTAACTAAATTCTTACTTTAAACACAAAATTTAACTGAACTCTGCTTTTAAACTCAGAATTTAAATAAATTTCGACCTTGAACTCGAAATTGAAACAAATATCAACTTTATACAGGAAATTTGGCTAAATTCCGCCTTTGAACTCAGAATTTAACAAATTTCGAATTTCGACTCAAATCTAACCAAATTCCGACTAAAACACGAAATTTGTGTAATTTTTTACTTCAAAATCAAAATTTAACTAAACTCTGACTTTGAACTCAGAATTTAATTAAATTCTGACTTTAAACTGACAATTTAACTAAATTCCAACTTTGAACTTAAAATTAAACCAAATTTATACTTTATAGAAGGAATTTAATTAAATTCTGACTTTTAACTCAAAATGTATCTAAATTCCGACTTTGAACTCAAAATTTACCCAAATTCCGAATTTAAACACGTAATTGAACTGGATTACTTATAATTTAATTAAAGTCTGGCTTTTTAAAATAAAATAAAAAAAAAAATTTAAAATCAAAATTGAACCAAGTTTCAACTTTAAACTCAGAATTTAACTAAATTCCGACTTTGAACTCAAAATTTACCCAAATTCCGACTATAAACCCGGAATTTAACGAATTTTCATCTTTGCACTAAATATTTAACTAAATTCCGACTTTGAACTCAGAACTTACTAAATTCTGATTTTAAACTCAAAATTGAACTAAATTGCAACTTTAAACTCAGAATTTATCCGAATTCCGACTTTGAACTCATAATTTAAGTATACTCTGACTTTAAACTCAGAATTTAAGTAAATTTCGACCTCGAGCCCGAAAAGGAAACAAATTTCAATTTTATATAGGGAATTTCACTAAGTTCTGACTTTGAACTTAAAATTGAACCAAACTTCTACTTTATAGAAGGAATGAAGGAATTTAATTAGAGTCTGACTTTGAACTGAAAATTTAACTACATTCTGATCTTTAAATCAAAATTTACCCAAATTCCGACTATAAACCCGGAATTTAACGAATTTTCAACTTTGCACTAAAAATTTAACTAAATTCCGACTTTGAACTCAGAATTTTCTAAATTCTGATTTTAAAATCAAAATTGAACCAAATTTCAACTCTAAACTCAGAATTTAACCGAATTCCGACTTTGAACTAAGAATTTAACTGAACTCAGAATTTAACTAAATTCCGACCTCGACCTCGCAAATGAAACAAATTTCAACTTTATACAGGGAATTTAACTAAATTCCGACTTTAAACTCAGGATTTAACTAAATTTCGAATTTCAATTCAAAAGTTGACTAAACTCTGACTTTGAACTCAAAATTTAATTAAATTCTGACTTTAAACTTAGAATTTAACTAAATTTCAACTTTGAACTAAAAATTGAACCAAACTTCTACTTTATAGAAGGAATTTAATTAAATTGATGCTTTTAAAGGAGTATGGTGGCCTCACTGACTTATAAGTGGTGAAGGATTTTGTGGGGTTTGCCAAAAATATACTTACAGGTATCTTCTGTGTATATTGTCGACGTTTCGACATCAATGAGGTCATCATCAGGACAATTGCACAATTCTCGTTACCTCCGCATTGACTATTACTATTCAACCTGGTCATATGAGTAAAAAGATCCAATAGTGGACATCGAACAATGACAAAGGATCAACAATACTGCCTTGTGTGAACTTCTGCCTTGAAATGTGAATGCGGAGGTAACGAGAATTGTGCAATTGTCCTCTATGAGGTCATCCTCAGGACGTCCTCATAGAGGCCGAAACGACGACAATATACACAGAAGATACGTCTAAGTGTATTTTTGGCCTACCCCAACAAATACTTCACCAATTATAATTTAATTAAAGTCTGGCTTTGAACTCAAAATTTAATTAAATTCTGATCTTTAACCCAAAATTTAATTAAATCCCGACTTTGAACTCAAAGTTTACCCAAATTCCGACTATAAACACGGAATTTAACGCATTTTCAACTTTGCACTAAAAATTGAACTAAATTCCGACTTTAAACTCAGAATTTAACTAGATTTCGAATTTCAATTCAAAAGTTAACTAAACTCTGACTTTGAACTCAAAATTTAATTAAATTCTGACTTTAAACTTAGAATTTAACTAAATTTCAACTTTGAACTTAAAATTGAACCAAACTTCTGCTTTATAGAAGGAATTTAATTCAATTGATGCTTTTAAAGGAGTATGGTGGCCTCACTGACTTATAAGTGGTGAAGGATTTGGTGGGGTTTGCCAAAAATATACTTAGAGGTATCTTCTGTGTATATTGTTGAAGTTTCGACATCAATGAGGTCATCATCAGGACAATTGCACAATTCTCGTTACCTCCGCATTAACTATTACTATTCGACCTGGTCATATGAGTAAAGAGATCCGGTAGTGGACATCGAACAATGACAAAGGATCAACAATACTGCCTTGTGTGAACTTCTGCCTTGAAATGTGAATGCGGAGATAACGAGAATTGTGCAATTGTCCTCTATGAGGTCATCCTCAGGACGTCCTCATAGAGGTCGAAACGACGACAATATACACAGAAGATACGTCTAAGTGTATTTTTGGCCTACCCCAACAAATACTTCACCACTTATAATTTAATTAAAATCTGGCTTTGAACTCAAAATTTAATTACATTCTGATCTTTAACTCAAAATTTAATTAAATTCCGACTTTGAACTCAAAGTTTACCCAAATTCCGACTATTAACACGAAATTTAACGAATTTTCAACTTTGCACTAAAAATTTAACTAAATTCTGACTTTGAATACAGAATTTTCTAAATTCTGATTTTAAAATCAAAATTGAACCAAGTTTCAACTTTAAACTCAGAATTTAACTAAATTCCGACTTTGAACTCAAAATTTACCCAAATTCCGACTATGAACCCGAAATTTAACGAATTTTCAACTTTACACTAAAAATTTAACTAAATTCCGACTTTGAACTCAGAATTTTCTAAATTCTGATTTTAAAATCAAAATTGAACCAAATTTCAACTTTAAACTCAGAATTTAACCGAATTCCGACTTTGAACTCAGAATTTAACTGAACTCAGAATTTAACTAAATTCCGACCTCGACCTCGTAAATGAAACAAAGTTCAACTTTATACAGGAAATTTAACTAAATTCCGACTTTAAACTCAGAATTTAACTAAATTTCGAATTTTAATTCAAAAGTTAACTAAACTCTGACTTTGAACTCAAAATTTAATTAAATTCTGACTTTAAACTTAGAATTTAACTAAATTTCAACTTTGGACTTAAAATTGAACCAAACTTATACTTTATAGAAGGAATTTAATTAAATTGATGCTTTTAAAGGAGTATGGTGGCCTCACTGAGTGGTGATAAGTGGTGAAGGATTTGTTGGGGTCTGCCAAAAATATATTTAAAGGTATCTTCTGTGTATATTGTCGACGTTTCGACATCAATGAGGTCATCATCAGGACAATTGCACAATTCTCGTTACCTCCGCATTAAGTATTACTATTCAACCTGGTCATATGAGTAAAGAGATCCGATAGTGGACATCGAACAATGACAAAGGATCAAAAATACTGCCTTGTGTGAACTTCTGCCTTGAAATGTGAATGCGGAGGTAACGAGAATTGTGCAATTGTCCTCTATGAGGTCATCCTCAGGACGTCCTCATAGAGGTCGAAACGACGACAATATACACAGAAGATACGTCTAAGTGTATTTTTGGCCTACCCCAACAAATACTTCACCACTTATAATTTAATTAAAGTCTGGCTTTGAACTCAAAATTTAATTACATTCTGATCTTTAACTCAAAATTTAATTAAATTCCGACTTTGAACTCAAAGGTTACTCAAATTCCTACTATAAACACGGAATTTGACGAGTTTTCAACTTTGCACTAAATATTTAACTAAATTCCAACTTTGAACTCAGAATTTTCTAAATTCTGATTTTAAAATCAAAATTGAACCAAATTTCAACTTTAAACTCAGAATTTAACTGAATTCCGACTTTGAATTCAGAATTTAACTAAATTTCGAATTTTAATTCAAAAGTTAACTAAACTCTGACTTTGAACTCAAAATTTAATTAAATTCTGACTTTAAACTTAGAATTTAACTAAATTTCAACTTTGGACTTAAAATTGAACCAAACTTATACTTTATAGAAGGAATTTAATTAAATTGATGCTTTTAAAGGAGTATGGTGGCCTCACTGAGTGGTGATAAGTGGTGAAGGATTTGTTGGGGTCTGCCAAAAATATATTTAAAGGTATCTTCTGTGTATATTGTCGACGTTTCGACATCAATGAGGTCATCATCAGGACAATTGCACAATTCTCGTTACCTCCGCATTAAGTATTACTATTCAACCTGGTCATATGAGTAAAGAGATCCGACAGTGGACATCGACAATGACAAAGGATCAAAAATACTGCCTTGTGTGAACTTCTGCCTTGAAATGTGAATGCGGAGGTAACGAGAATTGTGCAATTGTCCTCTATGAGGTCATCCTCAGGACGCCCTCATAGAGGTCGAAACGACGACAATATACACAGAAGATACGTCTAAGTGTATTTTTGGCCTACCCCAACAAATACTTCACCACTTATGATTTAATTAAAGTCTGGCTTTGAACTCAAAATTTAATTACATTCTGATCTTTAACTCAAAATTTAATTAAATTCCGACTTTGAACTCAAAGTTTACCCAAATTCCGACTATAAACACGGAATTTAACGAATTTTCAACTTTGCACTAAAAATTGAACTAAATTCCTACTTTGAACTCAGAATTAATTTTAATAATTCATTTTTTTTATTATATTTATTTTAAATAATTTTTTAAAAATTCTGATTTAAACTCAAAATTAATCCAAATTTCAACTTTAAAATCAGAATTTTACCGAATTTCGACTTTGAACTCAGAATTTAACGATTTTCCGAAGTTTCGATTTTGAACTCGACGTTGAACCAAGTTCCCACTTTCAGATCGGTGGGAATCAAAATTTAGCTAAAATAACCTACCTCTTTCTATTTTTTTTTTGTTGAAGTAACCAACAAACAGAGCTCTAATTTGTCGACCGTCCGAAATTGCATTGAAGAGGGGTAAACGCCGAAACTAGTAGCCCTGAGATGAGATATTGGAGACCACTTTTTTTTTGGTCATTCTAATTAAAACAACTTCTTGTTTTGAGATTCCTACTTCCAGAGTAACCTTTACTTCCTCCTCAAGTAGTACCTTGAGCTTCTTTTTTTCCTCCTTTATAGCTTCTTCCTGACAACCTCTTTAGAAACACCTTCAATGCATTCCTCTTGTTTATAGGCATTTCCTTCATAGCCGTTACTGCAGTTATCACTTTTTACCTTCTTATTCAACAGCTGCTATGACTGTTTTTTGTCCTTGCCTTCCTTCTTCTTTGTAATAACACGCTTCTTGACCACTTTTTAATTTTTTTCTCCCAATGTCAAATACTTTCGAAAGGTATTCAGCTAAATGATCGAATTCTTCGACACCTTCTTCAATAGTTATTGTAGATTCTAGCAGCTTGCCTTCTGCTTCAACGGTGACTATTTTGAAATTTTCTTTGTTCTTACTTTTTTCTTTGAATCTCCTTTAATTACTATTGTGTTTTCCAGAATCTGTTCTGACTGGTTTTTCATGTTCATGCTCTTCAGAAACTTTGTATTAATACAAATTGACCTCTTGAGAGCGAATAAATCAATAGCAACGCCAACAATAAATAGGCAGGTTCCGGGGTCGACTGCGTAATACCAAGTTTACACCCAACAAACACTCTCAGTCCAACCCATCGTCACTGCGGCAACTCCTTGTCTTCGTAGCTGTCAGTTTTCGCGCACAGAGGGACTCCTTTTTGATCAGGAGAGCAGAAGATTGAAGAGAGAACGACAACACGGCAAAAAGCAGGACGACGAACGACGCACCAGCCTTGTATCAATAGCGTTGCACCCATCTGCACAATTGTACCACAATTAGTACAACACGTTCCTACATTGCATGCTCGTACAATCTTCGAAGTTACCATTATTTTGTCTGCCAAATTCCTTGGCACTAGTTCACGTCAGCTGAAGCTTGTGTAATTCAACATAAAAATTGTTATTTTTTCCAACTGGTAATATGACAAGCCATGTTTGACTGTTAAAAAATTTGCTAATCGCACGAAGAAAACTTGTTGGCTTATGGTAAGATTTGAATACACAAAAATCACAATTTTATTAGTACATTTTTGTCTGAGTCAGTACATTTTATTGGAATTGCCAGTACAATTCTATTTGCCGACGTAAACAACGTCGAGTGCTCGTCAGTTTTCTGCGATCTTGACACCAATTTGGTTCTAGAACATAAGATCAAAAGGTATTTTATTAAAATGTAGTTTAATAATCTCGACAAAGATCGTTTTGATGTGTGTACTCCTCAGAAAGCAACCTTTTTTTTCTTTATTAGTTAGTGCCTTCAATGGTGAGAAATCGTTCTAGAAAGTAGAGTTACCAGGAAAGCTAAATTATGTTTTTAATATTTTTCTTTAATACATCTAGTATTAATTTAATATATTATTGATTACCTACTGAATCTTATTGTTATTATAAACTAAAACTAACTTTTATGACGGTGTAATTATAATAGTTTGGTACCTAACAACCTGCCTAAATAAAGTCGATAAGCAAGTTTTGGCATCCCAAATGTGGAGTCTGAGTCGCTTTGTTAGAGAAACTTCGGGGTGTAGGTAATAAATAATATATTATTAAACATGATCCTCGGGTTTCCAGAGGCGCCTGTGGATTTCCGGCCACATATGTGGAGGAATTTTACACGTATGACGTAATCACGGTTACACATGGTTGCTAAAACTCGAGCGCACGTATCAGGAGAGCAGAAGCCACTCGACGGTCTTTTCTATCCTATCTGTGTGCGTTATGTATAGCTAGTAAGTTAATAATTATTTGTAAAACGGTAACTTTTTCGTTAAAATTCTGAATAATGTTTAATATAATTTTTTACCTGGAAACCATTACATCCCTTGTCATTGTGGAGCAAATTCCGACTAGTGATACTAAACCTTTAAACTAAACAATTTAATGAAATTTACGTTTTACCTAAATCAGCCCAAATTTGCCATTTTTGCAAAATTTTGTTTTTTTAAGATCTACAGTTAGAAATGAAGTTTGTTTGCTTGAAACTGACATTTAAAGGCATTTTTTTTTTAACAAAAACGTTTAAACATTTTATTTCGATCGATCCCATAGGATGTTTATTTAGATAAATTAAAAATCAATTATGAATAAATGGCAGAAAAATTAGCAGTGAATTTTGACGCAAATTTTAGACGCCTAAAGCTCATTTAAAGACATGCTACAGAGAGTAAAAAAAAATGAATAAAAATTAATGGTAATAGATTTTATGGTTAGTAAAATAGCAATGTGTTAAAAAGTTTAAATTATCAGTTTGCATCAATGCATCATCACACACGATTTTGTAAGAGTTTTTTCTAACCACGTAACTTAAAAATACTATTTGGTTACTTATTTTTGCGATTATCATCTAGACCATCGGTTTGAGCGAAACAAAACGGAAGATATATAAAAGTAAAGACACTCAATGTGGATTCTAGAAATTTGTCTAAAAGAATCAAAATGTAAAAACAAAATATTTGTTGTATACATTAGAACTCAAAACCCTTAAATCCGTAATACCATGCA
This sequence comes from Taphrorychus bicolor, assembly GCA_951812265.1. Taxonomy (NCBI): domain Eukaryota; kingdom Metazoa; phylum Arthropoda; class Insecta; order Coleoptera; family Curculionidae; genus Taphrorychus; species Taphrorychus bicolor. Next base: position 14,715,043 of record OX638302.1, read on the forward strand.
TACAGAACTACATTCCAAAAGTCGCCGTTTGTAGCAAACACCCGGCATTCGAAAAAATGTTTTCTTTTACACGCTGTAGATCGAAAGAAAAGCATTTTTGGGCACGCCCTTGTATGAAGTTTTTCTCTCAAACTGCAAGCTCAGCATTCACTAATTTATTCTTGTTTTACTATCTGTACAGAAACCTCCTGTATAAATCAATAAAATTTAATCAGTCGGTTTGATTTATTGATTTACCCAATATAAAAAATTTTTATGCAAAAATAAGAAAACAGAACTGTCTTACCCAACTTTCCTTCTTTATTATGTAATAGATAATAACTAGTTAAAATTCAATAAACCTGAACTAATATTATCAAGTTTGTACTCAAGAAAAGTAATTTTTGTCGCTTCTAGGATCACAATTTATTGATAAACCTGAACTAACAATCTAATTATGTATTCAAGAAACATCATTTTTGTCGTTCCTAAGATGACGATTTATTGATAACAATTATTTTTTAATTTTATTTGTAGTTTTTTCAGTTTTAATTTGTATAAATGTAATAAATTACGTGGAAAAACCGATTTTTTTTATTTAATAAAACACCATTCTTGTTCCTTATTGATAACCTTATAACCTAAAAATCAATAACCCTGAACTAACAATCTTAAGTACGTATTCAAGAAAAGTAATTTTTGTCGTTCCTAGGATCAAGATTTATTGATAACAATTCTTTTTGAATTTTATTTGTAGTTTTTTCAATTTTAATTTGTTAATGTAAGCTACGGGGAAAAACCGATTTTTTTTTATTTAACAAAACACCGTTCTTGTTGCTATAACCTTAGAAACTAAAAATCAATAAACATGAACTAACAATCTTATATGTATTCAAGAAGTCATTTTTGTCATTCCTAGGATCACGATTTATTGATAACAATTTTTTTTTTATTTTATTTTTAGTTTCTTCAATTTTAATTCGTCGGCATACGTTACGACATAAGTTACGCGGGAAAACCAATTGTTTTTATTTAACAAAACACCGTTCTTGTTGCTTATACCTACGACCTTAGAACTTAAAAATCAATAAACCTGAACTAACAATCTTAAGTATGTATTCAAGAAAGGTTATTTTTGTCGTTCCTAGGATCATGATTTATTGATAGCAATTTTTTTTTAATTTTCTTTGTGGTTTTTTCAATTTTAATTCGTCAACGTAAGTTACGTGGGAAAAGCGATTTTTTTATTTAACAAATACCGTTCTTGTTGCTTTATTGATATTACTTTATTTTATGTAAAAATAAGAAAACAGAACTGTCTTACCCAATTTTCCTTCTTTATTATGTAATAGATAATAACTAGTTAAAATTCAATAAACCTGAACTAATATTATCAAGTTTGTACTCAAGAAAAGTAATTTTTGTCGCTTCTAGGATCACAATTTATTGATAAACCTGAACTAACAATCTAATTATGTATTCAAGAAACATCATTTTTGTCGTTCCTAGGATGACGATTTATTGATAACAATTCTTTTTTAATTTAATTTGTAGTTTTTTCAGTTTTAATTTGTATAAATGTAATAAATTACGTGGAAAAACCGATTTTTTTTATTTAATAAAACACCGTTCTTGTTCCTTATTGATAACCTTTTAACCTAAAAATCAATAACCCTGAACTAACAATCTTAAGTATGTATTCAAGAAAAGTCATTTTTGTCGTTCCTAGGATCAAGATTTATTGATAACAATTCTTTTTGAATTTTATTTGTAGTTTTTTCAAATTTAATTCGTTAATGTAAGCTACGGGGAAAAACCGATTTTTTTTTTATTTAACAAAACACCGTTCTTGTTGCTTTTTTAATAACCTTAGAAACTAAAAATCAATAAACCTGAACTAACAATCTAAGTATGTATTCAAAAAAAGTAATTTTTGGTCGTTCCTAGGATCACAAATTATTGATAACAGTTCTTTTTTTAATTTTATTGTAGTTTTTTTCAATTTTAATTCGTCAACGTATTTAAGTTACGTGAGAAACCGATTTTTTTTTTATTTGAATTTTCAACAAAACACCGTTCTTATTGCTTTATAGATAACCTTAGAACCTAAAAATCAATAAATCTCTTTTTATTTAAGAAAACTTGTTGGTTTATTGATAATCATAGAATTTAAAAATCAAGAAACCCACACTAACAATCTTAAGTATGTAATCAAGAAAAGTCATTTTTGTCGTTCCTAGGATCACGATTTATTGATAACAATTCTTTTTTATTTTATTTGTAGATTTTTCAATTTTATTTCATCGACTTAAGTTACGTGGGAAAACCGTTTTTTTTTAATTTAACAAAACACCGTTCTTGTTGGTTTATTGATAACCTCAGAAACTAAAAATCAATAAACCTGAACTAACAATCTTAAGTATGTACTTATTTAAGAAAAGTCATTTTTGTCATTCAAAAAACCGATTTATTTTTATTTAACAAAACACCGTTCTTGTTGCTTTATTGATAACCTTAAAAATTAAAAATCAATAAACAAGAACTAACAATCTTAAATATGTATTCAAGAAAAGTAATTTTTGTCGTTCCTAGGGTCAAGATTTATTGATAAAAATTCTTTTTGAATTTTATTTGTAGTTTTTTCAATTTTAATTCGTTAATGTAAGCTACGGGGGAAAACCGGTTTTTTTTTTATTTAACAAAACACCGTTCTTGTTGCTTTTTTAATAACCTTAGAAACTAAAAATCAATAAACCTGAACTAACAATCTTAAGTATATATTCAAAAAAAGTCATTTTTGTCGTTCCTAGGATCACGATTTATTGATAACAATTCTTTTTTTAATTTTATTTGTAGTTTTTTCAATTTTATTCGTCAACGTAAGTTACGTGGGAAAACCGATTTTTTTATTTATTTTTTGATAACCTTAGAAACTAAAAATCAATAAACCTGAACTAAATATCTTAAGTATATATTGAAGAAAAGTCATTTTTATCGTTCCTAGGATCACGATTTATTTATAACAATTCTTTTTTTAATTTTATTTGTAGTTTTCTCAATTTTCGTCAACGTAAGTTACGTGGGAAAAACCGATTTTTTTTATTTAACAAAACACCTTTCGTGTTGCTTTATTGATAACCTTAGAACCTAAAAATCAATAAATCTGTTCCTAGGATCACGATTCATTGAAAACAATACTTTTTTAATTTTATTTTTAGTTTTTTCAATTTCAATTCGTCAAAGTAAGTTACGTGGGAAACCCGTTTTTTTTATTTATTTTTTGATAACCTTAGAAACTAAAAATCAATAAACCTGAACTAAATATCTTAAGTATATATTGAAGAAAAGTCATTTTTATCGTTCCTAGGATCACGATTTATTTATAACAATTCTTTTTTTAATTTTATTTGTAGTTTTCTCAATTTTATTCGACAACGTAAGTTACGTGGGAAAAACCGATTTTTTTTATTTAACAAAACACTGTTTTTGTTGCTTTTTTGATAACCTAAAAATCAATAAACGTGAACTAACAATATTAAGTATGTATACAAGAAAAGTCATTTTTGTCATTCAAAAACCGATTTATTTTTATTTAACAAAACACCGTTCTCGTTGCTTTATTGATAACCTTATAAACTAAAAATTAATGAACAAGAACTAACAATCTTAAGTATGTATCCAAAAAAAGCCATTTTTGTCGTTCTTAGGATCAGGAATCATTGATAACAATTATTTTTTAATTTTATTTGTGGTTTTTTTAATTTTAATTCGTCAGCATAAGGTACCTGGAAAAATCGTTTTTTTTTTTAACAAAAACACCGTTCTTGTTGCTATAACCTTAGAAACTAAAAATCAATAAACATGAACTAACAATCTTATATGTATTCAAGAAAAAACAATTCTTTTTTAATTTTATTTTTAGTTTCTTCAATTTTAATTCTACGCCATACGTTACGACATAAGTTACGCGGGAAAAGCAATTGTTTTTATTTAACAAAACACCGTTCTTGTTGCTTATACCTACGACCTTGGAACTTAAAAATCAATAAACCTGAACTAACAATCTTAGTTAGGTATTAAATTCAAGTTATTTTTGTCGTTCCTAGGATCATGATTTATTGATAGCAATTTTTTTTTAATTTTCTTTGTGGTTTTTTCAATTTTAATTCGTCAACGTAAGTTACGTGGGAAAAGCGATTTTTTTATTTAACAAATACCGTTCTTGTTGCTTTATTGATAACCTAATAAACTAAAAATCAATGAACAAGAACTAACAATCTTAAGTATGTATTCAAAAAAAGCCATTTTTGTCGTTTCTAGGATCAGGATTCATTGATAACAAATATTTTTTAATTTTATTCGTAGTTTTTCAATTTTAATTCGTCAACATAAATTACCTGGAAAAATCGATTTTTTTTTAACAAAAACACCGTTTTTGTTGCTTTATTGATAATTTTAGAAACTAACAAGCAATAAACCTGAATTAACAATCTTATATGTATTCAAGAAAAGTCAATTTGTCATTCCTAGGATCACGATTTATTGATAATAATTCGTTTGAATTTTATTTGAAGTTTCTTCAATTTTAATTCGTCGACATAAGTTACGTGGGAATACCGACTTTTTTTATTTAACAAAACACCGTTCTTGTTGCTTTATAGATAACCTTAGAACCTAAAAATCAATAAATCTAAACTAGTATGTATTCAAGAAAAGTCAGTTTTGTCGTTCCTAGGATCACGATTCATTAAAAACAATTCTTTTTTAATTTTATTTTTAGTTTTTTCAATTTTAATTCGTCAACGTAAGTTACGTGGGAAAACCGATTTTTTTTATTTAACAAGACACCCTTCTTGTTCCGTTATTGATAACCTTAGAAACTAAAAATCAATAAACCGTAACTAACAGTCTTAAGCACGTATTCAAGAAAAGTCATTTTTGTCGTTCCTAGGATCACACTAAGTCACACTTTATTGATGACAATTCTTTTTTAATTTTATTTGTAGTTTTTTCAATTTTAATTCGTCAACGTAAGTTTCGAGGGATAACCAATATTTTTATTTACCAAAACAGCGTTCTTGTTGCTTTATTGTTGATAAACTCATAAACTAAAAATCAATATACCTGAACTAACAGATTTTTGTTATGTGAAACGAAAAACAGATAGTTGGGATTTTATTAAATTCTTGAATATTATCGCCGAAAATGTTTTGCATATAAACCCAGTTTCAACTTTCAATTAAAGTTCGTGATTTATTGATGAGAACATGACATATTCATCACAAAATCATTAAACCTGCAACAACGGAGTTTTTTATGTGAAATAAAAGAAATAAATTATATTTAAAATTTTATTCAATAATTCATATTGTTTATCAACCCTTAGATGCGGATTTACTGATAATAGTTCGGCAACTTGAAAATCAATATAAATTAACTAACTCGCTCGTGATCTGAACTAACATTATTAAATTTCTATTCAATAAAAATTATATTTTGTCGCGCGTAGATTATAGCCCATATATATGGATCCATAATAGTGGATAATAATGGATTTATAGCCCGTCTCCTTCACCATTATATCCAGAATCCAAGTAGCGATTTGCTTATGGTATTCTTTTTTCTTCTGCAATGCGTGGTAATTTTCTCTTTTTTACTGATGAACTGATATTTTTTTTCACAATAAAATTTTTTTAATTTGTTTCTGGCCAGCATCCCAAAATTAATTAAATAAACTTTATTTGTACAAGCATTTTTTATTCTGAAGCTGATTTGGAGCAGATACTGAATCGCACTCGTAACAAAAATTTAGCATTGCTGATTTATTGATGTTCGAACTCGAGACATAATCATTAACCTGAACCATCAGATAAGAAAACGCTTTGAAATTATATCTAAAATGTGATACAAGAAAATTTTTTTTTTTTTAGATTTAATTGATAGAGAAATTTAATAAAAAAATCAACGTTCTTTTGAATAGCGAACTATATATACGCAAGATATTTTAGAAATTTAAGAAAACTGAATATTTTTTTCACCTAAGTATCTTGATTTATTGATAACGTAACAAATTAAAAATCAATAAACCTGGGCCAGCATTTTTATTTTGTAGATTATTTTTTGTATCTTCTCAAGGATTTTGATTTTTTCAATAAAAAGTTGAAAAATTAACAATTAATTAGGTAACAGGATCATCGATAAAATCGGAGAATCATCCACGTAAGATGTAATTGATTTTAACTAACTCTTTTGCTTAATTGCTGACGCTAGGTACGACAACATACAGAGACTACAAGGTTAGATCAGTTTAGTTCTGGTTACCCGAACTGATGATGTCAAAATTCAGAGATCGAGATACCATCGCATTGACACAAATAAAATCATTCCATAACAAAACAGCATTCAAAATAATATAAATATAACCCATTCACTTATTTTTGTCATCCAGTTACCATTGAAATATTCTTTTTATATTTATCTCCTTTCCGTATATGTCGAGAAGATACGATAAAAATTTCAGAATTCTAACGCCTACTTGATGCCAGTAATAAGTGAATGGCCTATAGATCATATATATTGGCCATTGGAACAATAGAACTGAACGAGATTGCGGCACAGAAGAGATGGGGGGTCGGAGGCCCTTCGATTCAATATCTGCTTCGCCACGTTCACGTTGAAAGTCGATGACCGTAATCCTTTCCAGCTATACCATCACGAAGTTCTGCAATCCTAATCGTTTGGAGGCTCTAAAGGCGGTCCTAGGGGGTTGGACGAGGCGTAGCCCCAAATCCTGTGTGGGTCGCGACACAGCACTCCTTCGCTTGCAAGGTCGCAGATAAAGGCGGTGTTAACAGTCCCAAATACCTACTTTTACTTTAATTAACTCGTCCAGCCAAAGGCATCAATGAGTTTTATTACGGTTGTGTTGTTCACAACAGTTACCTGATGATAATTAGAGCTTTGGGTCTATTTTTTGTCTTTGTACAGGTTTATTGAAGGTTGGGGCTCTCCCCTCGAGCTTGGTAGACACCTAAGTAGACAGCACTAAGCTCATTACAGGAGCTTAAAGCTAACCTAAACTCTAATTTTGTCACTATTCGGCGTTTTTTACCCATAAAATGACCAAAAAAGACTATTTGTAGCAAGGAATGCTAGATCCTATTGCTTTACAACAAAAATTTGGCCAAATGGTGACTATACGTTTTAACGTGGCTAAATGGTGACTAAACGTCAAAATAAAACATTAAAATAAAAAGTTTAAACCAATCATGTTAAAGACTAAGAATAGAAAAATATGAACAGTTAAAGAAGAGTAGGAAATAAAAAACCTGAAGTAAAAACTGTGAAAAGCAATTGGAAAATTATAGAAAAAAATATGTCTAACAGAGGCATATAGGGGCATAAATCTAAAATGTTTCTCAGTTTAGGCAATATGGTTTAGAAGTTTTAAAAACGAACTTTCGGACTATATTTTTTGTTTTTAAAAAAAAAAACATCTAAAGAGTGTAGAAATTTATGTTAGAAGCTAAAATTGCTTAATACGCACACTGTTTTTTTTAATGCAAACTTTTACGTTTTTTAGAGAATTTTGTCTTTAAAATACAAAAACAGGCAGAAGTGATTGAAATCTTCTAGTTGGTTGTTTTTGGTAACATTAATAATTGGAACAAAATGAGTGAAATATGACTAAAAATGCCTCTTCAAAAATGACCTTTTTCTACGTTTGATCAATTGTAATGTAATTGGAAATTTTGGTCCGAAAACGAAACTCATTTAGCAAATTTTTGTAAGCTTTAATGATTCTGGTCCTTTACTAAATTTTACTAAAAAAATAAGACCGAAAGAAGTAAGTAGTTACTAATTAAATAAAAAGTTGTTATAATGATTGATTTTCTAGGTAAAGGCGACCGTGAATCATTTCAAATAATACATTGAATGACGTTTAATGCGTTTAAAAAATAAACGAAATGCGTTTAAAAATGTAAAAAAATCTAGGTCCGTATTTAACAAAATTGAGTTGCTAACGATAACTCAGTTATTAAATGTTGCATAATGATATACTATATGCCGTTTTGTGTAGATAAATAATGTATTGCACTTTCTAGTTAAAAATCTTATTCAGTCACGAATAATTCACGAAATACAAGAAGTTTTCACCACTGAAAATGTGCCAACCTCAAAGCAGAATCTCTAAGAAGCTCAACCAAAGACAACTTTTACCAAAGCGACCTTCTAACTCTTACGGTTTCGGAGATAGCAATGGTGGGAACACATAAAAAACACCGTGTATATCTGCGACCTTTGTAGTTATGACTGAACGAAATATTTTAGTCCGACTCTGCACCCAAACACGCACCTAGTCGAATGGTAACCTAGGCAACATAGACGCTGTAAGCATGTCAACAAAGCTATAACAAACTGCTGCAGTTATCTTAACCCATACCTGAGTCACGGACCGCTTTATTCCTCGGTACTGATAATCAGTCGTACCCACAGATAGTCGTACCGAAGCATCCGCATACTCAGGTTCTGCTATAGTAGTACCTACTGCCTGCTCGGTTTAACTTTCCACTGGGCGTCCTGCCTGCCGTGGTTGTGGTACTGCCTGCGGTGTTCGGTCGTTCCGTGACGTATTTGGCATTTAGTACATCCGCGTGCCACATACGTGGTGTTGCAAAATATTTGAGGCGTGTTTTTGGAGTTCTGATAACAGAAACTGGTCGATTTATCGGCCGTCCTTCGGGCATTGTTGTGAGGTATTCCGGGGTCCCAAACTCGCCCACTGGTGCTATTGGAACCATCGAAAATTGTGTGATATTTACTGGCAATAATTGCATTTATCGATATAAATAATGGTGAGTACATAATTGAAATTACAGTGATAAGACAGGTTTTCTAATCATAGGATAATTGCTATAGTTTTATTATTTTTTTTAATCAGAATAATGATGATAAATGACGGACATGATAGTCGATAAAGCTATAGCGAATAAAAATGTTTTTTGTTTCCAACCAATCAAGTAAGTGATAATGATTGAAATCAATATTTAATTAGGAAATGCGTCACCGCCATTGACCAAACAAATATAAAACTGAAGTTTCACTTTTCGATCGGTTAAGAATGCTATAAGTAGCATATACTTCATTCGATTTTATTATATTGGGAATAAATTGTCTAGATTGGCACTAAAAATATGTTGTTTTAATCGAAGAGTTAAATATACAGGGTGATTTTGAATGATGCCCTTCCAAACACCTTCATTCTGTCAAATATTAGATGCCTCTAGTACAGGTCAATTCAGTTTTGGAGGTACCTAAATGCCAAGTTTTCGAGTTGAAGCAAGATGAGTTAAGGTTAGGATGTGAGATTCATTTGAGGGTGAAAAGCTAAAGCTGTTTTTTTCTCGTTTGAGCACACTTAAGTAATGAGATATTCTCAGTATGTTTGCTGAATATGACAACGACTTCTTTTGAGAACATACAGGAAATATTCTATACGCTACATCGTTGCTGAATAAGTCTTTCACCAGATGTGATCACTTGTCATAATAGATTTTTCAAGCTGATGATGGCGTGAGAGCCGAAACCGGTCCGTCGAAAGAATTTTGAAGATAAAATTAGTAAATACAGCGTTTATTACTTACTTCTTCATAGTTAACTTTTCTCTAACTTAATTAAATACTTACTATTTTTTTGCATCAAATGTACAATGTATAAAAATATTATTGATGGCATGTTCAAATCAGATTTACCAATTCCTCTTCAATTTGTCTTATTGAGCTGTGTATTGATTTATTTCCTTTTACAAAAAAGTTAATTCAAGAGTGATATTTCTCCTTACCTTAATAAGAGAAGCTATTTATAGTGGTTATTTTGTATTCAATAATTGATTTATACGTTTTTGCTTCAGAATAAATATTTGGAAATGTTGGTGGTTGCCTTTTAAGTAAAGTTTAAGAATTCTACCCCAAAAAGACTATAACAATTGTACCTTTTCCTATATCTTAATTAAATAAAAACTTATTATTCAATTAGTATTAATTGAAGCAAAAAGAAATAAATCAATTAATCAACTAAAGACTACATTCTAACTACTATACACAATTACTCTAATCAAGAAAGGATAAATAAGTAATAAACCCTGAATCAATTTGGAATCATCAATATTTCCTTTTTCATAAAGAGTAATAAAAATATAAAATTGCTTAATCATAATTTAATTAATCAATAAATCAACTAAAGACGACATAATCACAACTATATACCACTTTGTTCTAATTAAGGTAAAGGATAAATAAGTAATAAATTGTGAGTCAACTTAAAATCATCAATATTTCCTTTTTCATAAAAGGAAATAAACTAATAATCGCTTATAGAAAATGAAAAAGCTCAACAGGACAAATTGAAAAGAGATCGTTTATTCTGACTTAAGCTGCAATCAATATTTCCATAAATTGCATTTTTTATGAAAGGAAATAAGTAAATATTTAATTCAGTTGTAGAGAAAAGTATCGATAGTCTTCATTGAACAGTACTCTTAAATTTGTCTTAATAGGCTACTATCAAAACTCTCTCCCGAATATTAACTTTGACGAATAGGGATTAAATCAACAAATCAGATACAGTGAGTTATCAATATTTCCAAATATTTAGTGTGAAGCAAAAAAGAATAAATCAATAAATAAACTAAAGACTACATAATAACTACTATACACAGTTACTCTAATCAAGACAAGGATAAATAAGTAATAAACCCCGAATCAATTTGGAATCATCAATATTTCCTTTTTCATAAAGAGAAATAAAAATATAAAATTGCTTAATCATAATTTAATTAATCAATAAATCAACTAAAGACTACATAATCACAACTATATACCACTCTGTTCTAATTAAGGTAAAGGAGAAATAAGTAATAAATTCTGAGTCAACTTAAAAGCATCAATATTTCCTTTTTCTTAAAAGGAAATAAACTAATAATCGCTTATAGAAAATGAAAAAGCTCATCAGGACAAATTGAAAAGAGATCGTTTATTCTGACTTAAGCTGCAATCAATATTTCCATAAATTGCATTTTTTATGAAAGGAAATAAGTAATTATTTAATTCAGTTGTAGTGAAAAGTATCGATAGTCTTCATCGAACAGTACACACTTGTCTTAATAGGATACCATCAAAACTCTCTCCCGAATATTAACTTTGACGAATAGGGATTAAATCAACAAATCAGATACAGTGAGTTATCAATAATTCCAATTCATTATTGAATTAATTAATCAAAAGTGCAATTTATGGAAACATTATTGATTGCAACTTCAGTCAGATTAAAGAATTTCTTTCAGATCAGCCCTATTGCACTTTTCTTTTTCTACAAGCAACTATTGATTTATTTATCTTCATAAAAAAGGAAATATTGATGATTTGAAGTTGATTCAGGGTTTATTACTTATTTCTCCTTACCGTGTTTAGAGTCGCTGTGTATAGTTGTTATTATGTATACCAGTTATTACGTAGTCTTTAGTTGATGTATTGATTTATTCCTTTTTGCTTCACACTAAATATTTGGAAATATTGATAACTCACTGTATCTGATTTATTGGTTTAATCCCTATTCGTCAAAGTTAATATTTAGGAGAAAATTTTGATGGTAGCCTATTAAGACAAGTTGAAGAGTACTGTTCGATGAAGACTATATTCTATTCTCTACAACTGAATTAAATATTTACTTATTTCCTTTCATAAAAAATGCAATTTATGGAAATATTAAGTCAGAAAAAACAATTTCTTTTCAATTTGTCCTGTTGAGCTTTTTCATTTTCTATAAGCAATTACCTACTAGTCTATTTCCTTTTATGAAAAAGGAAATATTAATGATTTTACGTTGATTCAAAATTTATTGCTTATTTCTCCTTCACCTTAATTAGAATAAAGTGGTGTATAGTTGTTATTATGTAGCCCTTACTTGATTTATTGATTAATTAAATTATGATTAAGCAATTTTATATTTTGATTTCTTTTTATGAAAAAGGAAATATTAGTTAATATTCAGGAGAGAGTTTTGATAGCCTATTAAGACATTAGATACTTATTTCTTTTCATAAAAATGCAATGTATGGAAATATTGTTTGTTGCTTAAGTCAGAATAAACGATCTCTTTTCAAGTTGTCCTGTTGAGCTTATTAATTTTCTATAAGCAATTATTAGTTTATTTCCTTTTATGAAAAAGGAAATATTGATGATTTTAAGTTGACTCAGAATTTATTACTTATTTCTCCTTTATCTTAATTAGAACAAAGTGGTATATAGTTGTGATTATGTAGTCTTTAGTTGATTTATTGATTAACTAAATTATGATTAAGCAATTTTATATTTTTATTTCTCTTTATGAAAAAGGAAGTATTGATGATTCCAAATTGATTCAGGGTTTATTACTTATTTATCCTTGTCTTGATTAGAGTAACTGTGTATAGTAGTTATTATGTAGTCTTTAGTTTATTTATTGATTTATTCTTTTTTGCTTCACACTAAATATTTGGAAATATTGATAACCAACTGTATCTGATTTGTTCATTTAATCCCTATTCGTCAAAGTTAATATTCGGGAGAGAGTTTTGATGGTAGCCTATTAAGACAAGTTTAAGAGCACTGTTCGATGAAGACTATCGATACTTTTCTCTACAACTGAATTAAATATTTACTTATTTCCTTTCATAAAAAATGCAATTTATGAAAATATTGATTGCAGTTAAGTCAGAATAAATGATCTCTTTTCAATTTGTCCTGTTGAGCTTTTTCATTTTCTATAAGCAATTATTAGTTTATTTCCTTTTATGAAAAAGGAAATATTGATGATTTTAAGTTGGCTCAAAATTTTTTACTTATTTCTCCTTTACCTTAATTAGAACAAAGTGGTATATAGTTGTGATTATGTAGTTTTTAGTTGATTTATTGATTAATTAAATTATGATTAAGCAATTTTATATTTTTATTTCTCTTTATGAAAAAGGAAATATTGGTGGTTCCAAATTGACTCAGGGTTTATTACTTATTTATCCTTGTCTTGATTGGAGTAACTGTGTATAGTAGTTATTATGTAGTCTTTAGTTGATTAATTGATTTATTTCTTTTTGCTTCACACTAAATATTTGGAAATATTGATAACTCACTGTATCTGATTTATTGATTTAATCCCTATTCGTCAAAGTTAATATTCGGGAGAGAGTTTTGATGGTAGCCTATTAAGACAATTTTATATTTTTATTTCTCTTTATGAAAAAGGAAATATTGATGATTCCAAATTTATTCAGGGTTTATTACTTATTTATCCTTGTCTTGATTAGAGTAACTGTGTATAGTAGTTATTATGTAGTCTTTAGTTTATTTATTGATTTATTCTTTTTTGCTTCACACTAAATATTTGGAAATATTGATAACTCACTGTATCTGATTTATTGATTTAATCCCTATTCGTCAAGGTTAATATTTGGGAAAAAATTTTGATGGAAGCCTATTAAGACAAGTTTAAGAGTACTGTTCCATGAAGAGTATCGAAACTTTTCTCTACAAGTGAATTATATTTTACTAATTTCCTTTGATAAAAAATTTGCAACTTAAGTCAGATTTAACCACTTCCTTTCTTTAACAGCACCTCCGGGAGTATGAGGTTTTTTGAGCTTCCTCAATGCTGTTTCAAAGCAGGAGGTACATTGGTCGATCTATAATCCCTTCATACAGTAGGTACACATTGTTGTACGAAGAGTACGGCCGTTCATTAGAAAACATCGTCTAGAAGGCTTTAAATTTTTTGTTTATTTATAAAAAAAGAGACACAATCAAAGTAAATAAACTTTTGTTGTTTCATCGTTTTCTTGTGACATTTTACAGCCAATTAGATGACGTTTTTAAATAAAAGCCCCCTACGTGTTTAGCAAAAAAAAAACAATGTTTAATCTTCTCTTGCCTTAACTGAACACAAGCTTTTAGCACCTAACTGACAGCGTATAAACAAGATTGTATGTAAATCTAAGGTTTTCCCAGACTGGGTGCACCAATCTAATCTTACGTAACGTCTATTCAATTAGTGTTGAAAAATCGAAATGAGCAGTCATACACACACGAACAATCGGATACAAAGGCAATAACAATCATGGGAGTTTTTTTTAAATTGCTGTTTTTCTTAAACACAAAATGTATTGTTAGGACTTTGCACCAGCAGCTGCAAAGCAGGGTTCTCATTGCAATAAGGTCAAGTTCAGAGTACACAACAATTACCTAAAAGTGATAACCTACATTGTCTATATTAAGTAGTGACACAATATTTGATCATGAAAGGGGGTGACATCTATTATTATTATTTATTATCTTCAGGGACTTAAAGAAAGGAGAATTTTAAGGGCTGTAGTAGAGACTTGAAAGAGGGGCTGACAGAAGTTTTTGGCTTCTCGAGATTAAAGATTCAGATTAGAGAAATTCGTTTTTCTCTTTAAACTCAATTTGCCAGGCAATACTCTAAGATCTGCTGACTGATTGTTTTTTGGATTCTTTGACTAGACTTCAAATAATAAGTAATAACCTTCAGATACTCCTAACGACTACCTTCCATGCACCTAATCTACGCACAATAGAAAGACAGTACCAAATTGGTCCTTACATTAAAGCAATTGCGCCACAAACGATGTTATATATTATATCCGTACAATTGCTGCCATTAAATCCGAATGAAAACCAAATGACCACACTACCTCTTAAAAAGGTCAGCGTTAATGTTACAATTGACCAACATCAAAAATGGTCTTGTTGACATATATTTCGCTCGTGATTCAGGCTGGGTTATGCATATTAATGTCTAAAGTAATTAATTTACGACTTAGGTACAAAGAATTGTTTTCACTATTAGTACTGCATCTTTAGAAGGCTTTACGTATTTTTATACCATCAATTAATTTTTAATCACCCAATTAATTATGACATGTAAAAATTTCCACATTACTTCCTCTCATTAAACCTGTTCAAATTCAGGTGTTGATGCCTTGGCATGATTCGTCAAGAGTAATAAGTTCCTTGATCGAAGATCATTTTATGGTAGTTAAGGTTGCTAAGGTCAAAAAATTGAAGCGAATTTTTTAACTACGCGGTCGGTCGATTTCCATTGGCCTTCTTCATGATGATGGCCAATCTTGCGTTTCTAATTCAATTTCTAGGCAAGACGTCACAAAGGTATCTCGATTAACGATGGTTCTCGCCATGTGCATCAAGTCGCATAACGGTTTCCATGCCGGATTAACATGGCACGAATTTCGACAAATGTTTAAGAATGTTCATAACAAGCAAGCCACTACGTTTATTCGATATGTTGAACCGTTCATTACTAGAAAATATGGCCCCATATGTAAAAAATTTGAAATTTGATGATTTAGGAAAGAATCTTTCAAGACCAGAAATTAACTATAAGCTGAAACTGGAGACGAACAACTAGATGATTTGCATGCTGATTTTAAAGGAAACTCCGAGACGTCTCGGACGAAGAAAGATTGGACTTCTGAGATCGTTTAAAATGAAAATGAGTGGCCTGTAAATACTCAATAATGAAAATTTAAACAAAACAAATTAAAGTAGAATTTCAATCATCAATATTTCCAAATATTTAGTGTGAGGCAAAAAGAAGTAAATCAATAAATCAGCGATAAAGACACTACATAATAACAACTTAATACAGTTACTCCAATCAAAGTAAGGAGAAATAAGTATTAAAATTATTAAATTGTTTTGTTTGCGCAAAAAAATGCGTTAAGAAAATGAATATCTAAACAAGACCAATTGTTAAATCTGACTTAAGTTCTTATCAATTATATTCTCATAAATTGTACTTTTGATGAAAGGAAAATGCGGAAGTATTTCAGTTATAGAGAAATGTACAGGTACGATAGTTTTCTTCAAGCAAAATTCTTAAAATTGCCTTAACCATCATTATTTCCAAAAATTTATATTGATGAAACTCGCCTAAATCAATAAATCAGTGTAACATCAACCATTACTATTTAAAGTAAAAGAGATAAAAACAATAAAGGTAGGCTACATATCGGCCATACACAGTTATGCTAGAAAAAATTGAAAAAGAAATATTAAACGCTGTCTAAATTTCGAATCATCAATATTTCCTTCTTCGTTGAAGGAAATATATCAATAATTATCATGGAAAAATAGCTACACAACACAAAAATTAAAGCAAAATTGTTAAATCTGACTTTCAATCAATAATTCATCCAAACATTCAACCTTCAATATACCCAATTACACCCAATACCATCAATAATTCCAAAAATTTTGCTTAAAGCTATCAAATCAATAAATTAGATAAAGAAAAGACACATCAACTACGCGTAACTGTGCAAGGCAAATCAGCCATGCACAGTTACGCTAGTAAAAGTGTCAATAAGAAGGTATTAAACCCTGCTTTATATTGAATTAATCAATATTCATACACATTATTTCCTTTTTCTTAGAAGGAGAAGTAGTTAAACAATATAATTAAATCTGATTTAAGTTGCAATCAGTAATATTTGCATAAATTTTAATTTCGATGAAAGGAAATGAGTTAATATTTAATTCACTTGTAGAAAAAAGTGCAGTTTACATATAGCCGAATTTGTAACTTTATTTAATCGGCAACCATCAATATTTTGAAATTATTAGTTTGAAGCGAAAGGAGTTAAATCAATAAATCAAATGAAGAAGCTACATATTAACTATACCCAAAACTTGTATATTAGATTACGTTGGTCTAAGTTATAAGAAACTATCAAAGCTACACTTACCTAGCAATCATCTATATTTCCATACATTTTATTGCGAGTGAAAAAATAAATCAATAATTCGTCTATAGGAATTAAATTAATAAATGACATAAACAAAAGCCTACACATCAGCTCTACAGGCTCTACACAATTATTAAACTCTTCTTAGCAATTCTTTAGTATGGAATCATCAATATTTCCCTTCATTTTCTTTTTACATTAAAGGAAATAAATCAACTATTCGGCTATAGGAAATGAGCTAAACAAGAAAGAATTAAAGAAAACATGCAAAAAAGAATTGATTCAATAAATCACATAAATAAAGGCCTATAAATCAGCGCTACAGTTACCGCTAGTGAAACTGAGAAAGAATTATTAAATTCTGCTTAGCAATTCTTTAGCATGGAATCATCAATATTTCCATTCATTTTCTTTTTCGTGGAAGGAAATAAATAAAGAAATCGGTTATAGAAAAATAAATAAGATTTAAGAAAGACAAATTAAAGGAAAATTACTATAAATTTTATCAAGAATTTTTCTGTCAGCAGTCGAAATTTAAGTTCAATTTGACGAAGAATTAAGCTGCTGAATCAATGGTTTCTTCAATCTTCTATAACCAACTTTCTTCTGGTCCTAATTAGATATTGCAGAAATTGACTTGATATTACTTAGTAAACTTTTCGTCTTGTCTCAATTAAATATTACAGAAATTGACTTGCACCTCTTAATAAGGTCTAACAGGAATTTTTCTAGAGGCAGACGAAAATTAAGTGCATCTTGACGAAAAATTAAGTACGTGGGTTCAATAGCCTCTTCAATATACTACAAACCTTTCTTCTTATATCAATAATTAGATATTGCAAATATTGATTTGGTAACATTTAGTAAGTACTATCAGGACTTTTTCTGGAAATGGCCGAAAATTAAGCTCAACTTGACGAAGAATTAAGGTGCCTTTTCAAGAATCCTTTCAATCTTATACAACCGTATTTCCTCTTGTTTCAATTAAATATTGCAAAAATTGACTCAGTTACACTTAATAAGTTTTATCAGGATTTTTCCTGGAAGCAAACGAAAATTAAGCGCAACTTGTTCAAGAATTATGCTGCTGATTCAAGAGTTCCTTCAATCCTTTCAACCACATTTAATCTTGTCGCAATTAGATATTGAAGAAATTGACATAGTAACACTTAGTAAGTTCCATCAGAATGTTTTTTCTGGAACCAGTCGAAAATTAAACTCAATTTGACGAAAAACTCAGTTGCTAATTCAGTAGTATCTTTAATCGTCCACAACCACCTTTCCTCTTGTATCAATAATTAGATATTGCAGAAATTGACTTGGTAACACTTAATAACTTCTCTGAGGTTTTTTTTCTGGAAGCAGACAAACATTAAAAGTATTAAGCTGCTAATTCAATAGTTTCTTCAATCTTCTACAATCATCTTTCCTCTTGTCTCATTTAGATATCGGAGAAATTGACTTGGTAACACTTAATAAGTTCTATAAAGAGTTTTTCTGGAAGCAGACGAAAATTAAGATCAAATTGCCAGAGTATTAAGTTGCTAATTCAATAGTTTCTTCAATTTTCTACAACTACCTTTCCTCTTGTTTCAATTAGGTATTGCAAAAACTGACTTGGTAGCACTTAATAAGTTTTATCAGGAATTTTTCTAGAAGTAGACGAAAATTAAGCTCAACTTGACGAAGGATTTAATTTATAATTCAATAGTCTTTTCAATCTTCTTTCTGCCATCAGCCATCTTTCTTATTACAGTCATTTTACAGCCATTTTTCTTCTTATATCAATAATTAAATATTGCAGAAATTGACTTGGAAACACTCAAGTTCTATCAGGAATTGTTCTGGAAACAGACGAAAATAAAGCTCAACTTGACGAAGAAGTAAGGTGCTAATTCAATAATTTCTTCAATCTTCTACAACCGCTTTTCCTCTTGTCTCAATTAGATATTGCAGAAACTGACTTGGTAACACTTAATAAGTTTTATCAGGAATTTTTCCAGAAGTATACGAAAATTAAGCTCAACTTGACGAAAAGTTAAGTTGATAATTCAGTAGTCTTTTCAATTTTCTACAACCAACTTTCTTCTTATATCAATAATTAAATATTGCAGAAATTGACTTGGAAACACTCAAGTTCTATCAGGAATTGTTCTGGAAACAGACGAAAATAAAGCTCAACTTGACGAAGAAGTAAGGTGCTAATTCAATAATTTCTTCAATCTTCTACAACCGCTTTTCCTCTTGTCTCAATTAGATATTGCAGAAATTGACCTAGTAACACTTGTTACGATTTTTTGTGGAAGCAGGTGAAAGTTACGCTCAACTTAACGAAGAACTAAGTTGCTCATTCAATAGTTTCTTCAATGTTTTCAATTACCTTTCCTCTTCTCTCAATTGAATATTGCAAAAACGGACTTGGTGACACTTAATAAGTTTTAATTAAGGAGATAATTCAAAAGTTTTTCCACTCTTCTACAACCACCTTTCTTCTTGTATCAATAACTAAATATTGCAGAAATTGACTTGGAAACACTCAAGTTCTATCAGGAATTGTTCTGGAAACAGATGAACGTGACGAAGAAGTAAGGGTCTAATTCAATATTTTTTTCAATCTTCTACAACCGCTTTTCCTCTTGTCTCAATTAGATATTGCAGAAATTGACTTAGTAACACTTACTTAGTTTTGTTAGGATTTTGTATGGAAACAGGTGAAAGTTATGCTTAACTTAACGAAGAATTAAGTTGATCATTCAATAGTTTCTTCAATCTTTCAATTTCCTTTCCTCTTCTCTCAATTGCATATTGCAGAAACTGACTTGGTAACACTTAATAAGTTTTATCAGGAATTTTTCCAGAAGTATACGAAAATTAAGCTCAACTTGACGAAAAGTTAAGTTGATAATTCAATAGTCTTTTCAATTTTTTACAACCACCTTTCTTCTTGTATCAATAATTAAATATTGCAGAAATTGACTTGGAAACACTCAAGTTCTATCAAGAATTGTTCTGGAAACAGACGAAAATGAAGCTCAACTTGACGAAGAAGTAAGGTGCTAATTCAATAATTTATTCAATCTTCTACAACCGCTTTTCCTCTTGTCTCAATGAGACATTACAGAAATTGACTTAGAAGACTTACTTAGTTTTGTTAGGATTTTTTGTGGAAGCAGGTGAAAGTTATGCTCAACTTAACGAATAATTAAGCTGCTCATTCAATAGTTTCTTCAATATTTTCAATTACCTTTCCTCTTCTCTCAATTGAATATTGCAAAAACAGACTTGGTGACACTTAATAAGTTTTATCAGGAATTTTTCTAGAAGTAGACGAAAATTAAGCTCAATTTGACGAAGAATTAAGTAGATAATTCAATAGTTTTTCTACTCTTCTACAACCACCTTTCTTATTGTATCAATAACTAAATATTGCAGAAATTGACTTGGAAACACTCAAGTTCTATCAGGAATTGTTCTGGAAACAGATGAACGTGACGAAGAAGTAAGGGTCTAATTCAATATTTTTTTCGATCTTCTACAACCGCTTTTCCTCTTGTCTCAATTAGATATTGCAGAAACTGACTTGGTAATACTTAATAAGTTTTATCAGGAATTTTTCCAGAAGTATACGAAAATTAAGCTCAACTTGACGAAAAGTTAAGTTGATAATTCAGTAGACTTTTCAATTTTCTACAACCAACTTTCTTCTTGTATCAATAATTAAATATTGCAGAAATTGACTTGGAATAACTCAAGTTCTATCAGGAATTGTTCTGGAAATAAACGAAAATGAAGCTCAACTTGACGAAGAAGTAAGGTGCTAATTAATTCAATAATTTTTTTCAATCTTCTACAACCGCTTTTCCTCTTGTCTCAATGAGACATTGCAGAAATTGACTTAGTAACACTTACTTAGTTTTGTTAGGTCTTTTTGTGGAAGCAGGTGAAAGTTATGCTCAACTTAACGAATAATTAAGTTGCTCATTCAATAGTTTCTTCAATATTTTCAATTACCTTTCCTCTTCTCTCAATTGAATATTGCAAAAACTGATTTGGTGACAGTTAATAAGTTTTATCAGGAATTTTTCTAGAAGTAGACGAAAATTAAGCTCAATTTGACGAAGAATTAAGTAGATAATTCAATAGTTTTTCTACTCTTCTACAACCACCTATCTTATTGTATCAATAACTAAATATTGCAGAAATTGACTTGAAAACACTCAAGTTCTATCAGGAATTGTTCTGGAAACAGATGAACGTGACGAAGAAGTAAGGGTCTAATTCAATATTTTTTTCAATCTTCTACAACCGCTTTTCCTCTTGTCTCAATTAGATATTGCAGAAATTGACTTAGTAACACTTACTTAGTTTTGTTAGGATTTTGTATGGAAACAGGTGAAAGTTATGCTTAACTTAACGAAGAATTAATTTGATCATTCAATAGTTTCTTCAAACTTTCAATTTCCTTTTCTCTTCTCTCAATTGCATATTGCAGAAACTGACTTGGTAACACTTAATAAGTTTTATCAGGAATTTTTCCAGAAGTATACGAAAATTAAGCTCAACTTGACGAAAAGTTAAGTTGATAATTGAATAGTCTTTTCAATTTTCTACAACCACCTTTCTTCTTGTATCAATTATTAAATATTGCAGAAATTTACTTGGAAATACTCAAGTTCTATCAGGCATTGTTCTGGAAACAGGCGAAAATGAAGCTCAACTTCTACAACCGCTTTTCCTCTTGTCTCAATGAGACATTACAGAAATTGACTTAGAAAGACTTACTTAGTTTTGTTAGGATTTTTTTGTGGAAGCAGGTGAAAATTATGCTCAATTTAATGAAGAATTAAGTTGCTCATTCAGTAGTTTCTTCAATCTTTTCAATTACTTTTCCTCTTCTCTCAATTGAATATTGCAAAAACTGACTTGGTAACATTTAATAAGTTTCATCAGGAGTTTTTTTAGAAGTAGACGAAAATTAAGCCCAACTTGACGAAGAATTAAGTTGATAATTCAATAGTCTTTTCTGTCTTCTACAACCACCTTTCCTCTTTTCTCAGTTAGATATTGAAGAAATTGACTTAGTAACACTTAATAAGTTCCATCAGATTTTTTTTCTCTGGAACCAGACGAAAATTAATCTCAACTTGACGAAGAATTAGGTTGCTAATTCGATAGTATCTTTAATTATCTACCACCACCTTTCCTCTTGTATCAATAATTAGATATTGCAGAAATTGGCTTGGTAACACTTAATGAGTTCTCTGAGGATTATTTTCTGGAATATCATTTATCATTCTGAAAGCAGACGAAAATTAAGCCCAAGTTGACGAAGAATTAAGTCGCTAGTTCAATAGTTTCTTCAATTTTCTGCAACCACCTTTCCTCTTGTCTTAATTAGATATTGCAGAAATTGACTTGGCAACACTTAATAAGTTCCATCAGAATTTTTTTCTGGAGCCAGGCGAAAATTAAACTCAATTTGACGAAGAATTCAGTTGTTAATTCAATAGTATCTTAAGGGCGACTTTTACAACTTCAAGTAAAACTTCAGATTGAAGATAAAACACCAGACTTGATGTACATTGTATTGTTTACCTGATAGATAAACAATGCAATGTAGGTTATATCTGGAGTTTTATCTTCAATCTGAAGTTTTACTTGAACTTGTAAAAGTCGCCCTTAATCGTTTACTACCACTTTTCCTCTTGTATCAATAATTAGATATTGCAGAAATCGACTTGGTAACACTTAATAAGATCTCTGAGGATTTTTTCTGGGAGCAGACTAAAATTAAAAGTATTAAGCTGCTAATTCAATAGTTTCTTCAATCTTCTATAACCATCTTTTCTCTTGTCTTATTTAGATGTTTGAGAAATTGACTTGGTAATCCTTCATAAGTTCCATAAAGATTTTTTCTGGAAGCAGACGAAAGTTAAGATCAAATTGCCAGAGTATTAAGTTGCTAATTCAATAGTTTTTTCAATTTTCTACAACTACCTTTCCTCTTGTTGCAATTAGACATTGCAAAAATTGACTTGGTAACACTTAATAAGATCTATTAAGACTTTTTCTGGAAGCGGATGAAAATTAAACTCAACTTAACGAGGAATTAGATTGCTAATTCAATATTCTCTTCAGTCTTCTACAACCACCTTTCTTCTTGTATCAATAATTAAATATGGCAGAAATTGGCATGCAAACACTCAAGTTCTATCAGGAATTGTTCTGGAAACAGACGAAAATGAAGCTCAAATTGACGAAGAAGTAAAGTGCTAATTCAATAATTTTTTCAATCTTCTACAACCGCTTTTCTTCTTGTCTCAATGAGACATTACGGAAATTGTCTTAGTAATACTTATTTAGTTTTGTTAGGATTTTTTGTGGAAGCAGGTGAAAGTTATGCTCAATTTAATGAAGAATTAAGTTGCTCAATCAATAGTTTCTTCAATCTTTTCAATTACCTATCCTCTTCTCTCAATTGAATATTGCAAAAACTGACTTGGTAACATTTAATAAGCTTCATCAGGAGTTTTTTTAGAAGTAGACGAAAATTAAGAACAACTTGACAAAGAATTAAGTTGATAATTCAATAGTCTTTTCAGTCTTCTACAACCACCTTTCCTCTTTTCTCAATTAGATATTGAAGAAATTGACTTAGTAACACTTAATAAGTTCCATCAGATTTTTTTTCTCTGGAACCAGACGAAAATTAATCTCAACTTGACGAAGAATTAGGTTGCTAATTAGATAGTGTCTTTAATTATCTACAACCACCTTTCCTCTTGTATCAATAATTAGATATTGCAGAAATTGGCTTGGTAACACTTATTGAGTTCTCTGAGGATTATTTTCTGGAATATCATTTATCATTCTGAAAGCAGACGAAAATTAAGCCCAAGTTGACGAAGAATTAAATCACTAGTTCAATAGTTGCTTCAATTTTCTACAACCACCTTTTCTCTTGTCTTAATTAGATATTGCAGAAATGAACTTGGCAACACTTAATAAGTTCCATCAGATTTTTTTCTGGAACCAGGAGAAAATTAAACTCAATTTGACGAAGAATTCAGTTGTTAATTCAATAGTATCTTTAATCGTTTACATCCACTTTTCGTCGTGTATCAATAATTAGATATTGCAGAAATCGACTTGGTAACACTTAATAAGATCTCTGAGGATTTTTTCTGGGAGCAAACTACAATTAAAATTATTAAGCTGCTAATTCAATAGCTTCTTCAATCTTCTACAACCATCTTTCCTCTTGTCTTATTTAAATATCGGAGAAATTGACTTAGAAACCCTTTATAAGTTCCATAAAGATTTTTTTCTGGAAGCAGACGAAAGTTAAGATCAAATTGCCAGAGTATTAAGTTGCTAATTCAATAGTTTTTTCAATTTTCTACAGCTACATTTCCTCTTGTTTCAATTAGATATTGCAAAAATTGAGTTGGTAACACTTAATAAGATCTATTAAGACTTTTTCTGGAAGCAGATGAAAATTAAACTCAACTTGACGAGGTATTAGATTGATAATTCAATATTCTCTTCAGTCTTCTACAACCACCTTTCTTCTTGTATCAACAATTAAATATTGCAGAAATTGACTTACAAACACTCAAGTTCTATCAGGAATTGTTCTGGAAACAGACGAAAATGAAGCTCAACTTGACGAAGAATTAAGGTGCTAATTCAATAATTTCTTCAATCTTCTACAACGGCTTTTCCTCTTGTCTCAATGAGACATTGCAGAAATTGACTTAGTAACACTTACTTAGTTTTGTTAGGTTTTTTTGTGGAAGCAGGTGAATGTTATGCTCAACTTAACGAAGAATTAAGTTGCTCATTAAATAGTTTATTCAATCTTTTCAATTACCTTTCCTCTTCTCTCAATTGAATATTGCAAAAACTGATTTGGTGACAGTTAATAAGTTTTATCAGGAATTTTTCTAGAAGTAGACGAAAATTGCGCCCAACTTGACGAAGAATTAAGTTGATAATTCAATAGTCTTTTCAATCTTCTACAACCACCTTTCTTCTTGTATCAATAATTAAATATTGCAGAAATTGACTTACAAGCGTTCAAGTTCTATCAGGAATTGTTCTGGAAACAGACGAAAATGAAGCTCAACTTGATGAAGAAGTAAGTTGCTAATTCAATAATTTTTTTACTCTTCTACAACTGCTTTTCCTCTTGTCTCAATTAGATATTGCAGAAATGGACTTAGTAATACTTACTTAATTTTGTTAGGATTTTTTGTGGAAGCAGATGAAAGTTATGCTCAACTTAACGAAGAATTAATAATAGTCTTAATTCAATAGTCTTTTCAATGTTCTATAACCACCTTTATCTTGTATCAATAATTAAATATTGCAGAAATTCACTTGCTACTGGGATTAATAAGTCCAAACAGGCATGGCCTAGAAATTAATTTATTAAGATTTATTGTTACTATAAAAACCCCAAAAAATAAATTTTGAGTAGGCGAAAATTAAGCGCATCTTAACGGAGAATTAAGTTGCTAATTCAATAATTTTTTCAATCTTCTACAACCGTCTTTCTTCTTCTCTCAATTAGATACTGCAGAAATTGACTTGGTAGCACTTAAGATGTTCAATCAGGATTTGTTCTCTAAGCAGACGAAAGTTAAGTTCAACTTGAAGAAGAATTAATTTGTTAATTCAATAGTTTCTTCAATCTTCTACAACCACCTTTTTTTTTATCAATAATTAACCCTTAAAAGTTCTAGATTGATATTTTTAGCTGTTTCGCAGAAAACTCTAGTTTAAAACTTTCAATTTCTAACATACCTAGCAGAAAATAAATTTCTTCAACTTTCTTAATACGTTTTGACAGGAGTTTTTTTGAAAGCAGACGAAAATTTAAGTCACTTTGATGAAGAATTAAGTTGATAATTTAATAATTTCCTCAATCTTCTGTAACCATTTTTCTTGATATCTCAGTTAGATATTGAAGAGAGGAATTGTGATACTACCAAAAAATAGCCCGTCATCTTGACTCCATCATTTCGGCTCACACACTAATCGAGTTTGTTACTTACCTCAAAATGGGTATGATTTTCCTTCCTTCCTCTTCAGAATAGATAACTCATATATTTGACATATTGATTTCGTCGTAGAAGATATCCATGATAAAAAGACTAAACTATAGCCGAAGTCGTAGAGTTCTT
Organism: Taphrorychus bicolor; assembly: GCA_951812265.1. Taxonomy (NCBI): domain Eukaryota; kingdom Metazoa; phylum Arthropoda; class Insecta; order Coleoptera; family Curculionidae; genus Taphrorychus; species Taphrorychus bicolor. The sequence continues at coordinate 14,741,023 of OX638302.1, forward strand.
TACTAACAGATATAGGCTCCTGTTTGGTCCACTTGATGATTTCTCTCTCCAAGTGAAGATTGATGTACGCTTCGATGACATAAATCAAAAGTATCGTAGTACTTTGGTCGTAAGTGAATCTGGCGTCAAAGAAGTAAAAAGGGGGAATCTCAGACCCTCCTCTCTTAGAGTCTTGGAGGGTAGGCTAACTTAAGAGCCCATACTCGTTTGCTAATGAGGTAAGCAAATCAAGAGTCATTGCGAGTTTATATTGCGGGCATTTTACATTTGTCCTGGTCCATACAAATACTGATGTATAGTTAGTAAGGCAGGAGAGATCCGAACTGGGGTGCTTAGGGTGAGTTTTTCTTACAAAGCTGGACTGACTCACATGTTCCGATCAATTTAGGCGGATGGGAGGGGCCAAAAAGGACTTACACAATTTTCGATATTAACGTTCAAAGGTCTTGCCAACTAAGCCGTGTATAGGACTTGCCTAATGTGGACTCTCGTTTACTAAAAACTGCGCAATAAAGCACTAGTGTTGCAGTCGATAAAAAATGTTGTTATTGAAACTCATATTTGAATAATTTTAGCGCAAGACTGGGCTTATGAAACGAGAACGCCTATTTTGAAAAAACTTCGATTACACGGTGAACAGCGCCATTTTAATAGCGTAAGTGTTCACTTGACCATAAAACGCTATATAATATTTTGCCTTTAGCCTGGGCGAATTAAAATGCTAATAAGTTGGTGTTGTTGTTTAAATAATAATTTTAGTTATATAAGAGTATAATATAATAATAATAAACTTTTTTTCATGGTGGCAGAAAAAAGCCGATTAAGACCTGCAATCGATTTTGTCATCTGAGGAAAACCGGGTTTCGATAGGCTCATTGTTCTGGTCCCATAACATTTAGTTATTCCAATTCATTGAAAACAATAGGGAATTGGCCAGACATAGGTGGGCGTATTAAAAACGGCTGGGATCGTATGACTAATTTATTTAACTAATTTGAGATAAACAGAACGTTGGTAATCAATATGGTATGCACAACGCATTGTTTGCGTCTTGGGAAACAGTTTGTTGGTTAAAAAGTTAAAACCTTTGGCTATAGGCACTCACCTATAGTGCATGAAGAATATGGGTAGTTTTAACGCTTCAGATGATTTTCTTCTTCTTCTGAAAGCCAACGGAGAGAACCTAATGACTCACCACAACCACAGTCATTCAGACAGGCTTTCTCTTCCTTCTTCTTCAGTTAGTGCTCATATTGCGTGCGGTTTTCGTCAGTGGTCGTTATTTTCTTCTATTATTTATGTTTCCTGAACGCATTTCGCCCAATTTCAGAAGGGAATTGCACAAAAGAAACCCGATGTTTGCCAACGTTTTCCTCCAATTCGTTCACCTCAAACAATTAGGTGATAAACACACACACAACGTTTGTTGCGACACTTTTTCTTTTTCATGGTTTTGTCTGCGGTTGGCATGTTAATTGGTCGCAAATAATGCATTTCAGTACGAACTTATGAGCATTTAGTTAGTTACTGTGGCAATATGTAGAAACCGTTGCAGCGAAATGAGTTGTGTCCTGTTGGAGCCTGCGAAATGGGCTTCCGTTCGGTTAACGCGAAGCAGAATTAATGAAGCCTTTCAAATGGGTCTTTGCTTTCCGTATACATGGACATGGACAAGGAGTCCAAGTGAATTTCTTTGGATTTCATTAAGGTTTAAAAAAACTTTATTGGACTTCAAAGGACTTTATTACTAACTTCAGACGACTTTACCTGATTTTAGAGGACTTCACTTCAAAGGATTTTCGCGGTTACGAGAGAGTAAAAAATTTAAAAAACACAAAAGAAAAATTAAATAAAAATTTCAGTGTAGGCAAAAAATCTAGGACATTAGTTGAGCTTTGACACATCGCTTTACCAACCTTTATCCAAGTCAAATTTCCAATATGTTTTTTTATGAGATTTTGCTGAAAATTGTTTTTATCGTGAAATAACAATAAACAAATTGTCGTTTTTTTCTATGTTTTTTCCTAAGCTATGTCAAGGGTCCATCTGTTTTTCCCATTGTTGAAAATTACTGGTAAAAATTTCATAATTTGGAAGCTCGACGAGGCTGAAATTGGTGTAACTGAGACAGAATGGGATGTATTGTCGATCCAGCGCTTTCTTGCAGCAATTTGATTCTAGATTTCCAAACTGCCTGAAACAGTCAAGGTTAAGCCTAAGCATGTACATACAGTGCTTTTCAAAAATATTAGAACGCTGGTACCACTCCTGTGTAACGATTTTTTAATTTTTCTCTAGGGGGTTTCTCAGATATACGAGCGTTCTCAGATTACGAGGTACAAGTAACATCCCCGTGCAAAACCTTTGAAAATTTTCTCAAGCGATTTCTGAGATATTCCAGCGTTTCCATGCTTTTGAGACAGAACGAAGACACACCGAAAACTTGACAACATCGCCGTTGTCATTATTGAATCCGGCACAAGTGCAAACATTTACAACATTTTCTAAAGCAGTTTCTGAGATATTTCAGCGTTTCCATGCTTTTAAAATACACTATACCGGGTGGTTCAATTTTCTTGAGAATGAGTAATATTTAAAAACGAGGCATTTTATAAAAAAAAATGCCAAATAAAAAATGGTGTCGCAGGTTTTTGACTTTGGCTATGTTTTCAGGATCATAGCAGGATTTTTAAAGATTTTTGTACTAAAACAAAGCAAAAAATCGGCACCTACAAATCAAATAAAATTGATGAAAAGTCAAGTAAAAAATAGGTTTTTGATCTTCTCAAGCGGTTTCTGAGATATTTAAGCGTTTCCATACTTTTGAAAGACACTCCGAAAACTTGACAACATCGCCGTTGTTATTATTGAATCCGGCGCAAGTACAAACATTTACAAAATTTTCTAAAGCAGTTTCTGAGATATTTCAGCGTTTCCATGCTTTGAAAATACACTATACCGGGTGGTTCAATTTTCTTGAGAATGAGGAATATTTCAAAATGACGCATTTTATCAAAAAAAAGCCAAATAAAGGCTGTAGTCAGTGTCGAGGGGCAAATAAAAAATGGCGTTGCAGGCTTTTCACTTTGGCTATGTTTTCAGGGTCATAGGAGGATTTTTAAAGATTTTTGTATCTAAAACAAGGCGAAAAATTGGCACCTACAAATCAAATAGACTGATGAAAAATCGAGTACAGGTCTTTCATCTTCTCAAGCGGTTACTAAGATATTTGAGCGTTGCCATACTTTTGAAAGACACTCCGAAAACTTGGCAACATCGGCAGATTGCAAGAAGTGCAAAAATTCAGAAAATTTTCTAAATCAGTTTCTGAGATATTTGAGCGTTTCCATGCTTCTAAAAAACACTATACCTGGTGGTTCAACTTTCTGGAGAAATTGTAATATTTAAAAACGACGCATTTTATCCAAAAAATGCCAAATAAAAGCTAAAGTCATCGTCAAGGGGCAAATAAAAAATGGTGTTGCAAGTTTTGACTTTGGCTAGGTTTTCAAGGTCCTAACGAGGATTTTTAAAGGTTTTTGTATCTAAAACAAAGCGAAAACTCAGCACATACAATCGTAAAATTTTACGAAAAGTCAAGCAAAAATTGGTTTTTGATCTTTATAATCGGTTTCTAAGATATTTGAGCGTTTCCGTACTTTTGAAAGACACTCCGAAAACTTGGCAACATCGCCGTTGTCATTATTGAATTCAGCACAAGTGCTTTTAAGAGTCACTATACCGGGTGGTTCAATTTTCTTGAGAAAGTGTAATATTTGAAAACGACGAACTTTATCAGAAAAAAGTCAAATAAAAGCTACAGTCGTTGTCAAGGGGCAAATAAAAAATACTGTTGCCGGTTTTTGACCTTGGCTATGTTTTCAGGGTCATAGGAGAATTTTTAAAGATTTTTGTATTTAAAGCAAAGCGAAAAATCGGCACCTACAAATCAAATAAAATTGATGAAAAGTCAAGTAAAAATAGGACTTTGAACTTCTCAAGCGATTTCTGAGATATTTGAGCGTTTCCACACTTTTGAAGGACACTCCGAAAGCTTGGCAACATTGCCGTTGTAATTATAGAATCCGGCACAAGTGCAAAAATTTAGAAAATTTTCTAAAGCAGTTTCTGAGATATTTGAGCGTGTCCATGCTTTTAAAAGACACTATACCGGCTGATTCAATTTTCTTGGGAAAGTGTAATATTTAAAATCGACGCATTTTATCAAAAAAGAAGCCAAATAAAGGCTGTAGTCAGTGTCAAGGGGCAAATAAAAAATGGTGTTGCAGGTTTTTGACCTTGGCTATGTTTTCAGGGGGAGGATTTTTGTATCTAAAACAAAGCAAAAAATGGGCACCTACAAATCAAATAAAATTAATGAAAAGTCAAGTAAAAATAGGCCTTTGATCTTCTCAAGAGGTTTCTGAGATATTTGAGAGTTTCCACACTTTTGAAAGTTACTCGGAAAACTTGGCAACATCGTCGTTGTCATTATTGAATTCAGCACAAGTGCTTTTAAAAGTCACTATACCGGGTGGCAATTTTCTTGAGAAAGTGTAATATTTGAAAACGACGCACTTTATCCAAAAAAAAGTCAAATAAAAGCTACAGTCATTGTCAAGGGGCAAATAAAAAATACTGTTGCAGGTTTTGGACCTTGGTTATGTTTTCAGAGTCATAGGAGGATTTTTAAAGATTTTTGTATTTAAAGCAAAGCGAAAAATCGGCACCTACAAATCAAATAAAATTGATGAAAAGTCAAGTAAAAATAGGTCTTTGAACTTCTCAAGCGATTTCTGAGATATTTGAGCGTTTCCACACTTTTGAAGGACACTCCGCAAGCTTGGCAACATCGCCGTAGTCGTTATTGAATCCGGCACAAGTGCAAAATATTAGAACATTTTCTAAAGCAGTTTCTGAGATATTTGAGCGTGTCCATGCTTTTAAAAGACACTATAACGGCTGGTTCAATTTTCTTGGGAAAGTGTAATATTTAAAATCGACGCATTTTATCAAAAAAAGCCAAATAAGGGCTGTAGTCAGTGTCAAGGGGCAAATAAAAAATGGTGTTGCAGGTTTTTGACCTTGGCTATGTTTTCAGGGGGAGGATTTTTGAAGATTTTTGAATCTAATACAAAGCAAAAAATTGGCACCTACAAATCAAATAAAATTAATTAAAAGTCAAGTCAAAATAGGCCTTGACCATGTTTTTAAGGTCATAGGAGGATTTTTAAAGATTTTTGTATCTAAAACAAAGCGAAAACTCGGCATCTACGAAACGAATAAAATTGATAAAAAGTCAAGTAAAAATAGATCTTTGATCTTCTCAAGCGGTTTCTGAGATATTTGAGAGTTTCCATACTTTTGAAAGACACTCGGAAAACTTGGCAACATCGCCGTTGTCATTATTGAATCCGGCACAAGTGCAAAAATGTAGAAAATTTTCTAAAGCAGTTTTTGAGATATTTCAGCGTTTCCATGCTTTTAAAAGACACTATACCGGATGGCTCAATTTTGCTGAGAAAGGGTAATGTTTAAAAACGATGCATATCATCAAAAAAAATACCAAATAAAAGCTGTAGTCAGTGTCAAGGGGCAAAAAAAAAAATGGTGTTGCAGGTTTTTGACCTTGGCAATGTTTTCAGGGTCTTAGGATTTTTAAAGATTTTTGTATCTAAAACACAGCGAAAAATCGGCACCAACAAATCAAATAAAATTGATAAAACAGGAAGTAAAAATAGGTATTTGATCTTCTCAAGCGGTTTCTGAGATATTTAAGCATTTCCATAGTTTTAACAGACGCTCCGAAAACTTTGCAACATCGCCTTTGTCGTTTGTCGTTATTGAATCTGGCACAAGTGCAAAAATTTAGATTTTCTTAAGCAGTTTCTGAGATATTTGAGCGCTTCCATGCTTTTAAAAAGACACTATATCTGGTGGTTCAACTTTCTTGAAAAAATGTAATATTTAAAAACAACGCAATTTATCCAAAAAATGCCAAATAAAAGCTATAGTTATCGTCAAGCGGCAAATAAAAAATGGTGTTGCAGGTTTTTGACTTTGGCTATGTTTTCAGGATCATAGCAGGATTTTTAAAGATTTTTGTACTAAAACAAAGCAAAAAATCGGCACCTACAAATCAAATAAATTGATGAAAAATCAAATTAAAATAGGTCTTTGATCTTCTCGAGCGGTTTCTAAGATATTTGAGCGTTTCCATGCTCTTGAAAAACAGTCCGAAAACTTGGCAACATCGCCGTTGTCATTATTGACTCTCGCACAAGTGCAAAAAATTAGTAAGTTTTCTAAAGCAGTTTCTTAGATATTTGAGCCTTTCCATGCTTTTAAAAGACACTATACCGGATGGTTCAATTTTGTTGAGAAAGGGAAATATTTAAAAACGATTTTCATGGTCAAAGCGAGGACTCCAAAAAATCACATAAAATTGGAGAAAAATCAGGTAAAAATAGGTGATGTTTCAATATTTTAAAACTAAAATCAATATTTGAATGTGCTCTGTTATTCTTGTGCAGAGATTTAGAAAATTTTCTCGAGCATTTTCTGCGATATTTGAGCGTTTTCATAATTTTGAAAGACACTCTACAAGGGTGGTTTATTTTTCTTAAGAAAATATAATGTTTAAAAACGACGCACTCTATCAAAACATTTTTCAAGTAGAAGCGAAAGTCATTTTCAGGTCAATCAAAGTCAACGTCATCACAAGAAGCACATAAAAAATGGTGTTTCAGGTTTTTGAGTTTGTTTTTAAGGTCATGGCGAGGATTTTTAAAGATTTTTGTATCTAGAAGTCAACTAAAATTGAACAAAAATCTACACTAATATTTTAAAAAAGAAAATTAAGGTTTACATTAATTTTTTTGTAATTTTTATACTTGATGTAATTAAAAAAAAATATTTTTTTGAGTTAGATAGACCAAGTAATACCTCATTTTGAATGTGAATTGATGTATCGAAGCCTTTAAACGAATGCGTAAAATAGTTTTCAAGATCTCTACAAGTTTTTATGATCTTTCATATTTTCTAGTGTGGTATAGTTTATTTGGTGCAGCGCTGCCAGTTCTTCTCGAAAGTTGAGCATCATACGGATTTTGAATCCCCTGATTTTTTTGGTTTTCAAATTCAATTTTTGTCGTATAAATTATGTTTGTTCCTAAAATTAGGCATTTTTCATCGATTTTTTTATTAAAAGGAGGCACCGGAAGGCACTTTCTGTAGAAGGTGTAACTTACTTATTTCTACACCAAATGTACACCAGGTGTAGTGTTACATCAAGTGTAACTCAGTTGTTTCTAAAGAAACTTGGTGGTATTTCCAAAAATAAAAAAAATTGAAATTATTTGTTTTTATTCGATTTTTTTCTGACGTAAACTTTTTTTTTCTTAGAGCCCTCCAACAGTAAAAATGTTTATTTTTTTTCGATCACTTTGACGAAAATGGCTCACTCTAGAGGCAAGCGTAACAAGGCAACAATTACTCAGGTATCAAGGTAGTATTCCAAACAAAAAACAAGGAAAAAGTTAAATTCACTTTTTATATTTTAATTTTCTCTGACGAGAACTTTTTCTCTCTTTGTGTCCTCCAAAAGTAAAATGTTTTTATTTTTTTTATTTAGACTGGCACTTTCTCGATATTTCCAAAAATTATTTTTTTTTATTCGATTTGTTGACGTCAACTTTTTTTTTCTTAGAGCCTTCCAAAAGTAAAAATTTTTATTTTTTTTCGATCACTTTCACGAAAATGGCTCACTCTATAAGTAAACGTAACAAGGCAACAATTACTCAGGTATCAAGGTAGTATTTCAAACAAAAAACAAGGAAAAAGTAAAATTCACTTTTTATATTTTAATTTTCTTTGACGTGAACTTTTCTCTCTTAGTGTACTCCAAAAGTAAAAATTTTTATTTGTCTTACTTAGACTGTCACTTTCACGAAATTTCCAAAAAAAAATAAATTAATTGTTTTTATTCGATTTGATGACGTGAACTTTTTTTTTTCTTAGAGCCTTCCAAAAGTAAAAAATTTTATTTTTTTCGATCACTTTCACGTAAATGGTTCATTCTAGAAGCAAACGTAACAAGGCAAGAATTACTCAGGTATCAAGGTAGTATTCCAAACAAAAAAAAAGGAAAAGGTAAAATTTACTTTTCATATTTTAATTTTCTCTGACGTGAACTTAAAAAATTAATTTTTTTTATTCGATTTGATGACGTCAACTTTTTTTTTAGAGCCTTCCAAAAGTAAAAATTTTTATTTTTTTTTCGATCACTTTCACGAAAATGGCTCATTCTAGAAGCAAACGTAACAAGGCAAGAATTACTCAGGTATCAAGGTAGTATTCCAAACAAAAAAAAAAAAGGAAAAGGTAAAATTTACTTTTCATATTTTAATTTTCTCTGACGTGAACTTAAAAAATTAATTTTTTTTATTCGATTTGATGACGTCAACTTTTTTTTAGAGCCTTCCAAAAGTAAAAATTTTTATTTTTTTTTCGATCACTTTCACGAAAATGGCTCACTCTAGAAGCAAAGGTAACAAGGCAACAATTACTCAGGTATCAAGGTATCATTCCAAACAAAAAACAAGGAAAAAGTAAAATTCACTTTTTATATTTTAATTTTCTCTGACGAGAACTTTTTCTCTCTTAGTGTACTCCAAAAGTAAAAATTTTTATTTTTCTTACTTAGACTGTCACTTTCACGAAATTTCCAAAAAAAAATAATATAATTGTTTTTATTCGATTTGATGACGTAAACTTTTTTTTTTCTTAGAGCCTTCCAAAAGTAAAAAATTTTATTTTTTTCGATCACTTTCACGTAAATGGTTCATTCTAGAAGCAAACGTAACAAGGCAAGAATTACTCAGGTATCAAGGTAGTATTCCAAACAAAAAAAAAAGGAAAAGGTAAAATTTACTTTTCATATTTTAATTTTCTCTGACGTGAACTTAAAAAATTAATTTTTTTTATTCGATTTGATGACGTCAACTTTTTTTTTTTAGAGCCTTCCAAAAGTAAAAATTTTTATTTTTTTTTTGATCACTTTCACGAAATTGGCTCATTCTAGAAGCAAACGTAACAAGGCAAGAATTACTCAGGTATCAAGGTAGTATTCCAAACAAAAAAAAAAAAGGAAAAGGTAAAATTTACTTTTCATATTTTAATTTTCTCTGACGTGAACTTAAAAAATTAATTTTTTTTATTCGATTTGATGACGTCAACTTTTTTTTAGAGCCTTCCAAAAGTAAAAATTTTTATTTTTTTTTCGATCACTTTCACGAAAATGGCTCATTCTAGAAGCAAACGTAACAAGGCAAGAATTACTCAGGTATCAAGGTAGTATTCCAAACAAAAAAAAAAGGAAAAGGTAAAATTTACTTTTCATATTTTAATTTTCTCTGACGTGAACTTAAAAAATTAATTTTTTTTATTCGATTTGATGACGTCAACTTTTTTTTAGAGCCTTCCAAAAGTAAAAATTTTTATTTTTTTTTCGATCACTTTCACGAAAATGGCTCATTCTAGAAGCAAACGTAACAAGGCAAGAATTACTCAGGTATCAAGGTAGTATTCCAAACAAAAAAAAAAAGGAAAAGGTAAAATTTACTTTTCATATTTTAATTTTCTCTGACGTGAACTTAAAAAATTAATTTTTTTTATTCGATTTGATGACGTCAACTTTTTTTTAGAGCCTTCCAAAAGTAAAAATTTTTATTTTTTTTTCGATCACTTTCACGAAAATGGCTCACTCTAGAAGCAAAGGTAACAAGGCAACAATTACTCAGGTATCAAGGTATCATTCCAAACAAAAAACAAGGAAAAAGTAAAATTCACTTTTTATATTTTAATTTTCTCTGACGAGAACTTTTTCTCTCTTAGTGTACTCCAAAAGTAAAAATTTTTATTTTTCTTACTTAGACTGTCACTTTCACGAAATTTCCAAAAAAAAATAAATTAATTGTTTTTATTCGGTTTGATGACGTGAAATTTTTTTTTCTTAGAGCCTTCCAAAAGTAAAAATTTTTATTTTTTTGGATCACTTTCACGAAAATGGCTCATTCTAGAAGCAAACCTAACAAGGCAAGAATTACTCAGGTATCAAGGTAGTATTCCAAACAAAAAAAAGGAAAAGGGAAAATTCACTTTTCATATTTTAATTTTCTCTGACGTGAACTTAAAAAATTAATTTTTTTTATTCGATTTGATGACGTCAACTTTTTTTTTCCTAGAGCCTTCCAAAAGTAAAATTTTTTATTTTTTATCGATCACTTTCACGAAAATGGCTCATTCTAGAAGCAAACGTAGCAAAGCAAGAATTACTCAGGTATCAAGGTAGTATTCCAAACAAAAAAAAAGGAAAAGGTAAAATTCACTTTTTATATTTTAATTTTCTCTGACGTAAACTTTTTCTCTCTTAGTGTCTTCCAAAAGTAAAAGTTTTTATTTTTTTTTACTTAGACTTTCGAAATTTCCAAAAAAAAAAATCAATTAATGTTTTTTGTTCGATTTGATGACGTGAACTTTTTTTTTCTTAGAGCCTTCCAAAAGTAAAAATTTTTATTATTTTTTTTTGATCACTTTCACGAAAATTGCTCATTCTAGAAGCAAACGTAACAAGGCAGCAATTACTCAGGTATCAAGGTAGTATTCCAAACAAAACAAAAGAAAAAAGTAAAATTCACTTTGTATATTTTAATTTTCTCTGACGTGAACTTTTTCTCTCTTAGTGTCCTTCAAAAGTAATTTTTTTTATTCTTTTTACCTAGACTGTCACTTTCTCGAAATTAAAAAAAAATAAATTAATTTTTTTATTCGATTTGATGACGTAAACTTTTTTTTTTCTTACAGCCCTTCAAAAGTAATTTTTTTTTCTTACGGTCACTTTCTCGAAAATGGCTCGTTCTAGAAGCAAAGGTATGAAGGCAACAATTCCTCAGGTATCAAGGTAGTATTCCAAATAAAAAAAAGCAAAAGTAAAATTCACTTTTTATATTTTAATTTTCTCTGACGTAAACTTTTTCTCTCTTAGGGTCCTACAAACGTAAACATTTTTATATTTTTTACGGCCACTTTCACGAAAATGACTGACTTTAGCGACAAATGTAACAAGACAACAATTGCTGAGATACTGCAGTAATATTTTCAAAAATAACAAAAAAAAATAAAACGTAAAAATAATTTTTTGTATTTTACTTTCATGCGACGTCAATTTCTGACGTGAACAAAAGTAAAAATTTTGATTGTTTTATGGTCACTTTCTCGACAATGGCTGACTTTAGAGGCAAATGTAATAAGGCAATCATTGTTTGAGTATTAAGGTGGCATTTCCAAAAACAAAAAATAAAAATAATTTTTTGTATTTTTTTTTTGGTTTGACCTAAACTTTTACGGTTTACGGTCACTTTCTCGAAAATGGCTTATTTTAGAGGCAAATGTAACAAGAGAAGAATTACTAAGTATAGAGGTGGCATTTTAAAAAAAAAAAAATTACATGTAAAAATCTTTTTTTGTATTTTTTCTCAGACGTAAACTTCCCTTGGAGCCCTCCGAAAGTAAAAATTTTATTTTTTTTACGATCGGTTTGTCGTAAATAACATATTTAAGAGGCAAATGTAACCAGGCAACAACTGCTCAGGTATTAAGATGGTATTTGTAAATATAAAAAATAAAAAAAAATGTATTGTACTTTTCTAGGATGAGAGAGAAAAAGCTCACTCTCTTAGAACCCTCCAAAAATAAACATTTTGATTTTTTTAACGGGGAGTTTCTCGAAAATAGCTGATTTTAGAGGCAAAAACAAGGCAACAATTGCTAACACATTAAGGTGGTATTTAAAAAAATTAAAAGTTAATAGGATTTTTTGTATTCTATTTTTCTCCCAGGTAAACTTTTTCTTTCTTAGAGCTCTCCAAAAGTAAAATTTTTGATTTGTTTACCGTCAGTACTGTAACAAGGCAACAATTGCTCAGGTAATAAGGTAGTATTTCCAACAATAAAAAAAAAAAAAGTAAAAATAATTGTTTGTATCTTATTGTCCTCCGATGTAAACTTTTTCTTAGAGCCCTCCAAAAATAAAAATTTTAATTTTTTACGGTCAGTTTTTCGAAAATGGCTAATTTTAGAGACAGATGTAACAAGGCAACAATTGCTCGGGTATTGAAGTCATATTTTCAAAAATAAAAAAAAAAATAATTTTTTCAATTTAATTTTTCTCCAACGTGAACTTTTTCTCTCTTGGAGCCCTCCGAATGTAAAAATTTTAATTTCTTTACGATCGCTTTCTGGTAAATGACATATTTAAGAGGCAAATGTAACCAGGCAACCACTGCTCAAGTACTAAGGTGGTATTTGCAAAAATAAAAAAATTAAAAAAAATATTTTGTATTTTACTTTTCTAGGACGAGAGAGTTCACTCTCTTAGAACCCTCCAAAAATAAAAATTTTGACTTTTTTTTATGGTGAGTTTCTCGAAAATAGCTGATTTCAGAGGCAAAAACAAGGCAACAATTGCTAACGCATTGGTATTTTCAAAAATAAAAAGCTAACAGTTTTTTTTGTATTTTATTTTTCATCAACGTGAACTTTTTTCTCTTCGATCCCTCCAAAAGTAAAAATGTTGATTTTTTACGGCGTCTTTGTCGTAAATGACTGATTTTAGAGGCAAATGATTTCTTATGTATTAAAATGGTATTTCCAAGAATAAAAAAAAATAAAAAGTAAAAATAATTCTTTGTATTCTATTTTTCTCCCACATAAACTTTTTCTCTCTTAGAGCCTTCCAAAAGTAAAACTTTTGATTTGTTTACCGTCAGTACCTCGAAAATGGCTGCTTTAGAGGCAACTGTAACAAGGCAACAATTGCTCAGGTATGTGTAAGTATGCACTCCATACATTTTCATCATTCTGGAGATTTTGTACCTTCAGCATTAACGAAACCCCTCTTTCTAGACGCTTCAAGCCTCTTTATGCTGCAAAACAGTAATTAGCCGATGATTCTCGGTAACTAATTGTTTATTCAAGCGTTGGATAGTAATGATTTGAATAAAAACATATAACGCGATTAGCGTCTGAGCTTAATAACAACTTTTCACAGCTAATGGCCTCAGCACAGTGCAAAAACCTGCATATATCTGGTTTTTAATACGAATTTAAAAACTGGGTTGGTTTAGTAACTAACTGTAATTTAGCAGTTGCGCAATCCACCATCGCCTACAACAAAAACCAGGAAGTTTAGCGGGATAAAATCCATTATTAAGTATCTTTATTTGTATTTGCCTATTGGTTCCAGATCGTGATGATGACGCTGAGTCTCTATCAGCTGTAATGATATAACGCGCCTACTTAGGGACTATAATCATTTTTTATGGTTGATTGTTAATTCACTGAAAATAAAATTATTAATTATGTGCTGGTACCTCTGAGAATTCACCAAAACTAGACAACAAAAGGTTTCCCAGCAGAAGTGTTACACAACTGCGTAATTTGCAATAGTGCGTGGACAATTACAGAAAGTTGTCAATTTCAGGAAGCAAATCACTATTTTACAGTTTGTGACAAAAAAGTGAGTAAAAGTGCAAGTTTTGCGCCAATATTGACCAAATTTTCACTACGATTGAACATATTGCAAGATACTCGTATGACGTTACAGTTGTAACAGTTTGTTGGCTCGTTATGGTCGTGTACGAGCTATGAAGTACCAGTGAAAGTTCTTTCACGTTCCATATGACTTTTGCTTGCAGACCTCGAGAATATGTTGTTGAGTTTAGGTATTTTTCATATCTATGTGATATTTATTGGACAACAGAAAATTAAAAGCTCAATTCTTCCATATTTTTTTTGGATAAAAGGTGACTGACGTTTTCTCATTTACTTGTTATATCAGTTCTCAAAGTGTCTATTGTCTAATAAGGTCACGCATTATTCTGGGCGATGTGATCCAAAATAGTTGATATTTTTGAAGTGGCAATATTCCTAGCCCGGCGGCGATCCAGATGTACTTCAAACTTCAAACAATCTCTCTTCATTTGAGTTGAGATGTACATGCAGTTGAGGAAGCTGCAACTGCAATCACTGGCATGCTCAAACACCCCAAATCGGGCCCCAGAGAAGAAACTTTCTTTGCCCAACTGTAATTAATCTTCTGCATTTTCTGTTCAACGTCTTTAATTCTACCAGGTTTGCAGCACCAAACTATGTCCTATAGATAGGGGCAATATAGTCAGCTTAACATCTTCTGATTTTGGACTTTAATCAGAACTCTGGGTCTTCCCCCTGTTGCATTCCCACAATTTCATCTAACAGTCGCTCAGAATAGAAGCAAGCTCATATTTTTCTAGAAAACTCGTCACCAATTGGCGAACTGAGTTGCAGACTCAGTTCGACAATTGGTGATCAACAACCTTGGTAACATTCAGCTCTACTTTGAAGCAGATCGACGCCATACCATGCTTGAGAGTGTGGCTTATATAAAGCAGCTTTAGAGCCTTTAAAGCTGAGTAGTTTTGAAGAGATTTGTTTAACGTGTCTTTGAAGTTAGGATTACCACATGACCGTTTAGACATCCTGGCATGCTGTTGTAGACTGATAAATTGTGGACGCTGTAGTCATCCAAGGTGACCGGTCTATATCTTGGTCCAGAGTTTAGTCGTTTCTGACGCTTTTCATGACATACTAAAAATTGAGCAGTTTAGAGATGGTAGCCACACTTGGCATCAAACAAACAGCCCCAATGCAAGAAATTACAATGGCAGCTATTTTTCCTTTGTTCACTCATATCACCTTCTTCCTCGATGTAACCAAACTCAGTAGATAGAGATGTAGTTGCGTCACTTGTTGTTGTAGTGTCCCTATCTGGATTCAAAGAGTCAGTTGTGACATACCTGAGAATTATAGGGTTGAGACCAACAATGTAGAATACTCAACTGGTAGAAATATCAGGGTCAGAAACCTTTCTGATGGCAACGGATTAATTTGGAGTTCAATAAGGAAGACTCTAATTTAGGGTGTCAGGGAAAAGAGGGGTATTCTCATTGTCTGATACACTGATATGAACGAATGCGTATTGTATGGTAGTGGGTCGTACCACTAGAGTTGAGGGTGTAGTTGATATCGCTGAGATGGTGGTGGTGGTGGTAGAAGTGAGAGGCTCCTAAATAATAAACTCGAAAAAATTATTTTCGATATAATTATTAAGCGATAGAAGAAAGTTATGATTTCGTATACCTTCAGGGAAAAATTGATTTACTAACTTTGGTGCTGCTGATTGTCATTAGCTCAGTTCTTATTTCTTCTGCACCATCAGTTGTGGTATTACCTCCTTTCACCTTTTGCATAATATTTTCCTCATTCTTAGTGGCTTCTTCGACTTTGTCATTACTCAAAGTTCCTATCAGCTTCTTCAGACTTAACACTACTTTTCGACGTATCTAGTATAGTTTTCCCAGGTACTATAGAGTTTTCCACACTTTTTGTTGTTCTAGTGCCACTTTCAAAAGTGGGTATCACAGACTCTATTATAGTAATGGTCAGCGCTTAACTCAAATATTGCTGAAGTATGTGGCATTACTGGCTTCTTGGCACTGTGGACGTTTCCGTAGATTCTTCGACACTTTTAAAACTTCAATGAGCCTTGAAGTTAGCTGAGTTGCATTTTCTTTAAGATCAGTTTATACTCAGTAACAATAGCCTCAGTTATAAGATCTTCTATAGTAAAGAGTAGGTGGTCACCAATTTGTCGATCAACAATCTGCATACTAGTTTCGGGGTCTTCAGTAACCCTCATCAGTATAGTTTTGGCTGGTCGATAAATTGGAGACCAGCGTATTAGTTTCAATACTGCATGACAGATGGCTCTCAGTTCGAGAAGCGGCCCATATTGCTCTGTACCTCGCAGGTTATAGGAACCAGAACGAAGTGTATACTAGTTTCGGGGTCTACCCTCATTAGTACAGCTTTGGCTGGTCTGATGAGGGGTACAACATCTCACCGATCTTCTATAGTGTTAGGTTGAGTAACAATTGAAGCAAACGTTATTGGTGCTATTATTGGGGTTCATTCACAACTTTAATGATCACAAAGTTGTAGTTTTCCTTAGATTTTTAGTTCGCTTAGTGCTATTTTTTGTTTGGGGCGACACCACGAACTCCAAGACCATATTACTATCCAGAATCACATAAGGGGCATGCTCTTTAAGAACAGAAATTTTTCTGCTAGCACTTGTTAAGGGTGCTTTGGTAGTACTTCTCCCAGTAGTGGTTGTATCTTCACTCTCTCTATGTCTCCCTTGACATGATCATCTCGATACACCGTGGTCTCATTATAAACATTCTTTTGCATTTCACAAGTTTGGTTTGTTCTATGTTTAAGTCATGGTGTATGGAGTTCTTAGAAACAGTTCCATTGTTCACAAGACTTTTGGTCTTGTCGAACTCAAAGCTGGACTTTTCGAGCAGTTTCTTCATCAACTTCTCCAAATCTTCATCATCGTCCTCATGTGGTTCATCATCAAACTCACTTCCATCTAGTTTTTGATACTTTCCATGTGGTTGTTGACACAGTGTAATTGCGTCACTTGTTTTCCTGCCCGGAGGCAACGGTTGAATTGGGACATTTTAAGACTGAAACCAATCATCCAGAAAACTTTCTACAAACGACTCGATTGAGAATTGATTAAGACTTCAATTTAAGGAGGCAAGCAGAAGAGTGGTGTGCTCATTGTCTGGTCAACTGATATGAATAATTGCAAATTTCTTTCACCTTGAGCTTCTATCTCTGATGTATATTTAGGAAAAGGTTACATTATATGACAATATCTGTAGAGAAGATATTGTCGTTGATATACTAGGAAGAAACCTCTATCAATGGGTGATGGATTGAACAAAGAAAGTAGATCAAACTATGGAAGAGTTGGAATAAAATGCCATCAGAGAAACCTGGTGATGGTGGTTTGCTCCCTCAAGCTCTTACAATTGTCGTGGTTTCTAAATTTGCCTGTTCAATTGAGATAACCTGAACTAACTTCGCTCAACATAGCTCAAGCCACACTTATACAAATTGGTATTAGTAGGTACATACACTTTAAAGAGTTTGTATCTTAGTTAATAGGATCCAGTAAGTTACAACTTAAAGTACCTACTTATACCCAACACTAGGTAAATAGTTTATGTTTTTAACATCGTAACTGTATTCTAATTGGTAATTAAAATACACCTAACATGCCGAATTATTGACACTTGGCCTCTCCACTTAAGCCAATTAAGTACACGGACTTCAGGAGCAACCTTTGTACCATACCCAACGTTTGTCTACAATTTCGTCTGATTCAAAGTTAAAAATTACTCATCAAAAAACCTGTATAATTTTCTTTAATAAAAACGGATATACCCCACAATTGGTGGCACACGAATCGCACAACTCTTGCTAGACTTAGAGCAATCACCATGCAACCTCTTACCCAGTAGGAATTTTTTTAAAGAAGTCTTTGCTTAACCAGATATAAAAAATGTTCCTCTTCCTTGTTAAAAGTGGTTTGTTATAAAACCCGGAACAAATAAGGTACAAAAGCCGAATTTATTATTAATTAAATTTAAATAAGCGTATTATTGTAGTTGCGCCCACTTTGCCAGTTTATTAGATTTCATAGTGCAAATTTTGGATATTACCCCAAGTGGTAATAGTGGTACTGTTGCAATTCTTCTCGGTTAACAATATGGTCAAGTTATACCAAGGATGCACGTTCTAATTCAAATTAGAATTCAGATAACTGAGAGACACTACGTCATCATTGCTATTGCTATACGTGCAACGTTGCATAGTTCTTAGACCGTTGTCGTATCATCACAAAACTTCTGGTAATGTGTCTCTTCTCATCATCAATAATGTTGAGAAAATTGTCTGTAATAGATCTAGCCGCTACCTAAAAGTGATCAACCACAGTCCTGCGTTTTGTACCTAACTGTTCATCGTAAAATCGTAAAGACTACCGTTAGTGCTTCGTTTTTAACGCTATTAAATGGCAATTTAGCTTAAAGCAGTATAATGCCATACAGACGTTGTAAACAACTGTATAAATGCTCCACATAACACGGCGTGAAACGAGGTGTCGCAATGGTAATGATCGTCCGCTAATTCATAAAGTTATTGTTATTATTATTGTTGAGCTAAGTGGCTAAAGAAAGAAATGGGACACCGTGGCACCAAATTAGTTCAAGATTTATTTCTGAAGAAATTTTTCTTCAATGGCAGTTTTTTTGTCAAAACCATCACCATTATCAAGGGTCCAAAAAGCATCCAAAAAATATCCCTTGTGAAAGTTTCTTTCAAAAGTAGAAAATTGGTTTCTCAAAATCTGAAAAAGTGAGAACAAATTAGGATTTTTTGGAAAGTAGACTAATTTTTTAAGCTTGAAAAGTAAAACAGGAATCTTAGTGTACTTTTCATAGAGAATTAGTATAATTGTGCTATGTATTCTCCATTGTGTATCTATGACAATCTAAATTGAAATCCCTGGTCCATGAGTCGACAGTTGCGTTATTAAGCTCTTCAGCGACGGAATTGTAACTTTACCGTGCTCTTACAGTTTCTCAGATTTTGACTTTAACATATGTAGGCTTTCTGTGCCATAAAGAAACATTTATGAAGAACATTTATATGCAATCAAATTGGAAATATCACAGGAAAAGTTTTGAACAAATTAGGATTATTTGGAAACGTGATGTACTTTCCATGGAAGGTCACAAAATTTTTTAATAGTCATTATTTTTGTGCTCCATATTTTCGATTGTGTATCCAAAATCAAATTTTAAATCCCGGGTAAAACGAGTCAAAAATAGTGTCCAACTAAGGATTGTAACTTTTCCGTGCTCTTATAGTTTCTGAGATATTTAACTTTTACATATGTAGGCTTTTTGTATACAACAAAACCCTCATTTATATAATCTTAGAAAACTAATTTATTGAAAAACCTCCTTGTATGTGCAATC
Organism: Taphrorychus bicolor; assembly: GCA_951812265.1. Classification (NCBI taxonomy): domain Eukaryota; kingdom Metazoa; phylum Arthropoda; class Insecta; order Coleoptera; family Curculionidae; genus Taphrorychus; species Taphrorychus bicolor. The sequence goes on from OX638302.1 coordinate 14,760,018, forward strand.
ATATTGGAAATAGCACAGGAAAACGTGTCAACAATATGGGATTTTTTTGGATATTTGATTTACATGGAAGGTCAGAAAGTTTTTACAGTACTTTTGTGCTCTGTATTTTCCATTGTGTATCCATGACAAATTGAAACTTGAGACTCCGGGCCCAATGAGTCGATAATTGTATTGACGGGTTATAACTTTTCAGGGCTTTTTTAGTTTGTAAGAAATTTGATTTATAAACCCTGTGTTGACTTTGTTTCTTATCATCATTTTCTTTTGAAATTTCACAGCCAATTAGATGATGTTTTCAAAGGAACACCCTCATATATGTAGGCTATTTTGTGCATATAAAAACCCTTTTTCAAGAAAATATGATAAAAGTGATAAAGGGTCACATAGACGGGGGATACAACTGATGTTGGCATACAATTGGTATATTCAATTTGCATAATCTTGAAACACTTTTTCCATGAAGGTTCTCGGTGTATATGCAATCATAATGGAAATATCACAAAAAAACCTTGAAAACTCGACTAATCTGTATGAGCCTGTAAAATAAATCGAAAACTTGGTGTACTTTTCGCAGAAAAGAATTTATAAGAAATAGAAAATATTTCTTTTCATAGAAAAGAAATATCTTCCATTGTGTATCCATGACAAATTGAAAGTTTAGACCAAGGGTACTATGATTATAATTGGCAAAATATTGAAACACTAGTTCCATGGAGACTCTGGCAGTGTATGCACTCCTAATGGAGAAATACCACAAAAAAATCTGAAAAAATAGGTTTTTTGGAAACTAGACTAACTCGTATGAACTCCTAAAATAAATCAGAAACTTGGTGTACTTTCCATGAAAAATAAAAAAACACTGTAATTAATATTCTCCTACTTCATATTTGCCCTTCTGGGACACACTGGGACAGGAGTTACTATAGACCACTCTAGCTTCTCATTATATTTGGCATAATCTTGCAACACTAATCTCATGGAGATTATCGGTGACTCCTAATGGAAATACCACGAAAAAATCTGGGAAACTAGGCTTTTTTTGAAAACTAGACTAATTTGTATGAGGTTCTACAATAAATCGGAAACTTGGTGTACGTGTAAAAAAAATTACAGTAATTAATATTTTATTACGTCATATTTTCCATTGCGTATCCATAAAAAACTGAAATTTGACACCAGGGAGGTACTACAGAAAATTGTAGCCACTCATCAGCATCATCTTGTAACACTAGTTCCATGAGGATTCTGGCAGTACATGCACTCCTAATGGAAATATCACAAAAAAATTTGGAAAAATAGTTTTTTATTGGAACCTAGATTAATTTGTATGAGCTTCTAAAATAAAGCTGTACATTCAATGAAAAGTACAAAAAAAATACAGTAATTAATATTCTTTTACTTCATATTTTCGATTGCGTATCTATAAAAAATTTAAATTTGACACAAGGGGGGTACTACAGAAAACTGTAGCCACTCATTAGCATCATCTTGTAACACTAGTTCCATGGAGATTCTGGCCGCATATGCACTCCTAATGGAAATATTACAAAAAAAGCTGGAAAAGTTGTTTTTTTTTTGGTAACTAGACTAACTCGTACGAGCTTCTAAAATAAATCGGAAACTTGGTGTACTTTCCATGAAAAATAAAAAAATACAGTAATTAATATTCTTCTACTTCATATTTTGCATTGTGGTTCCATGACAATTTAAAATTTATCACCGGGGGGGGGGGGTACTACAGAAATAATCTTGCAACACTAGTTCCATGGAGATTCTGGCAGTATATGCACTCCGAATGGAAATATCACAAAAAAGTCTGGAAAAATATTTTTTTTTTGGAAACTAGACTAATTTGTAGAGGTGTATCTAAAATAACTTTTGGAACTTGGTATACGTTCCATGGAAAGTATAAATAAAATTTACATTACCTAATTAATATTCTTTTACTTCATATTTTCCATTGCGTATCGATGACAAATTGAAATTTGACACCAGGGGGGTACTACAGAAAATTGTAGCCACTCATTAGCATAATCTTGCAGCACAATGGAGATTCTGGCAGTATATGCACCCGTAATGGAAATATCACAAAAAAATTTGGAAAAATATTTTTTTTGGAAACTTGACTAATTTGTATGAGTTTCTAAAATAAATCTGAAACTTGGTGTATGATCCAATGTAGGATCTTCATATTTTCTATTGTGTATCCACGACAAATTGAAATTTAACACCAGGAGTTACTATAGACAACACTAGCCCCTCATTATACTTTGCTTAATCTTGCAACACTAATCTCATGGATATTATTGTTGTATATACACTCCTAATGGAAATATCATAAAACAATATGGGAAAATAGGTTAAATAGGAATAGGAATGGGAAAATAGGTTAAAAAAAATAGGAAAAAAAATTTACAGTAATTAATATCCTCCATTCTCCATTCTCCATTACAAATTGAAATTTGACACCAGGGGAGTACTACAAAAAATTGTAGTCTCTCATTAAAATTAGCATAATCTTGCAAACTAGTTCCATGGAGATTCTGGCTGTAAATGCACATCCTAATGGACATATCACAAAAGAATCTGAAAAAGTAGTTTTTTTTTAAACAAGACTAATTAATTCGTATGAGCTTTCAAAATAGATCGGGAACTTTGTGTACCTTCCATAGAAAGTAAAAAAAAATACAGTTCTTATTTAGTTCATATTTTTCATTGTGTCTCCATGACAAATTGAAATTTGACTCCAAAGGATACTACAGAAAACTGTAGGCCCTTATTTTAATTGGCATAATCTTGCAACTTATTCCATGGAATTCTCGCTGTATATGCACTCGTAATGGAAATAGCACGAAAAAAATCTGGAAGAACGTTTTTTTTCAACCAGACTAACTTGTATGAACTTGTAAATAAATTCGAAACTTTGTGTACTTTCATGGAGAGTACAATTTTTTTTACAGTAACTAATATTTTTCTACTTCATATTTTCCATTGTGTCTCCATGACAAACTGAAATTTGACCCTAGAGGATACTACAGAAAACTGTATCCCCTTAGTATAATTGGCATAATCTTGCAACACTAATATCATGGAGATTATCGGTGTATATAGGTACACTCCTAATGGAAATATCCCCAAAAAATCTGGGAAAGCAGGCTTTTTTTGGAAATTAGAATTTGTATGAGCTTCTAAAGTAAATATGGATCTTGGTGTACGTTCCATGGAAGACACAAAAAACAATTACAGTAATTAAATTAATATTCTTCTACTTTATATTTTTCATTTCGTATCCATGACAAATTGAAATTTGACACCAGGGGGTACTACAAAAGATTGTAGCCACTCATTAGCATAATTTTGTAACACTAATTCCATAGAGACTGTGATAGTATATGCACTCCTAATGGGGATAATACAAAAAAATCTGGAAAAATATTTTTTTTTGGAAACTAGACTAATTTGTATGAGCTTCTAAAATAAATCTGAAATTTGGTGTACGTTTCGTGAAAAATAAAAAAATATACAGTAATTTATAATCTTCGACTTCATATTTTCTATTGTGTATCCATTATGTATCCATGACAAATTGAAATTTAACACCAGCAGTTACTATAGACAACTCTAGCTAAATATAATTGGCATAGTCTTGCAACATTAATCTCATGGAGATTATCGCTGTATATACACTCCTAATGGAAATATCATGAAACAATCTGGAAAAAGGAGTTTTTTTTTTGAAAACTAGACTAATTTGTAAGAGTTTCTAAAATAAATCTGGAACTTGGTATACGTTCAATAGAAAGTACAACAAAAATTACAGTAATTAATATTCTTTTACTTCATATTTTCCATTGCGTATCCATGACAAATTGAAATTTGACACCAGGGGGTTACTAAAGAAAATTGTAGCCACTCATTAGCATAATTTTGCAACACTAGTTCCATAGAGATTTTGGCAGTAAATGCACTCCCAATGGAAATATCACATAAAATCTAGAAAAATAGGTTTTTTTGGATACTAGACTAATTCGTACGAGCTTTCAAAATAAAGCGAAAACTTTGTGTACCTTTGTGTAACTAAATTAATTTTTATGAATTTGTAAAATAAATCGGAAACTGTTTACTTCCCATAGAAAGTAAAAAAATAGAGTAATTAATCAGTTCTAACTAAAAATGGACATTACAGAGGGTACTGCAGAAATCTGTAGCCTATTATAATTGGTATAATCTTGCAACTTATTCCATGGAATTCTCGCTGTATATGCCCTCGTAATGGAAATATCACGAACAAATCTGGAAAAATGTTGTTTTTTTTTGGAAACTAGACTAACTTCTACGAGCTTGTAAGATAAATTGGGAACATTGTGTACTTTCCATGGAGAGTAAAAAAGGTTTGCAGTAACTAATATTCTTCTACTTCATATTTTCGATTGTGCATTCATGACAAATTGAAATTTGACATCAGAGTTTACTACAGAAAACTGTAGCCCCTTATTATAATTAGCATAATCTGGCAACTTATTCCATGGAATTCTCGCTATATATGCACTCGTAATGGAAATATCACAAAAAACTCTGGAAAAATGTTTTTTTTTGAAACCAGACTAACTTGTACGAACTTGTAAGATACATTGGGAACTTTGTGTACTTTTTTTCCATGGAGATTAAACATTTTTTTACAGTAACTAATATTCTTCTACTTCATATTTTCCATGGTGCATTCATGACAAATTGAAATTTGACATCAGAGTGTACTACAGAAAACTGTAGCCCCTTATTATAAATGACAAAATGTTGCAACACTAATTCTATGTAGATTGACGTTGTATATGCACTCGTAATGGAAATATCACAAAAGAATCTGAGAAAATAGTTTTTTCTTTGAAACAACATTAATTTTTATGAACTTCTTTAGATGAGAGAATATAGAAGAGAATAAAATGAATCGGAAACTGTGTACTTTCCATACAAAGTAAAAAAATACAGTAATTAATCAGTTGTAACTAAAAATGTACATATACAGAGGATACTACAGAAAACTGTAGGCCCCTATTATAATTGGCATAATCTTGCAACTTATTCCATGCGATTCTCGCTGTATATGCACTCCTAATGGAAATATTACGAAAACATTTTGAAAAATTGTTTTTTTTTTTAAACTAAACTAACTTGTACGAGCTTGTCAAATAAATTGAGAACTTTGTGCACTTTCCATGGAGAGTAAGAAAAAATTACAGTAACTAATATTCTTCTACTTCACATTTTTCATTGTATCTCCATGACAAATTGAAATTTGATTCCAGAGGATACTACAGAAAACTTTAGCCTCTTATTATAATTGGCATAATCTTCCAATTTATTCCATGGAACTCTCGCTGTATATGCACTCCTAATGGAAATATTACAAAAAAATCTGGAAAAATTGTTTTTTTTTTGGAAACTACACTAACTTGTGCGAGCTTGTAAAATAAATTGGGAACTTTCTGTACATTTCATGAAGAGTAAAACATTTTTTACAGTAACTAATATTCTTCTACTTCATATTTTCCATTGTGCATTCATGACAAATTGAAATTTGACACCAGAGGGTACTGCAGAAAACTGTAGCCCCTTATTATAAATGGCAAAATGTTGCAACACTAGTTCTATGTAGATTGACGCTGTATATGCACTCTTAATGGAAATATCACAATAAAATCTTGGAAAACAGTTTTTTCTTGGAAACTAGATTAATTTTTATGAATTTGTAAAATAAATCGGAAACTTTGTGTACTTTCCATAGAGAGTAAAAAATACAGTAATTAATCAGTTTTAACTAAAAATGTACATATACAGAGGATACTACAGAAAACTGTAGCCTCTTATTATAATTGGCAAAATCTAGCAACTTATTCCATGGAATTCTCGCTGTATATGCACTCCTAATGGAAATATTACGAAAAAATCTGAAAAAAATGTTTTTTTTTAAACTAAACTAACTTGTACGAACTTGTAAAATAAATTGAGAACTTTGTGTACTTTCCATGGAGAGTAAGAAAAAATTACAGTAACTAATTTTCTTCTACTTCACATTTTCCATTGCATCTCCATGACAAATTGAACTTTGATTCCAGAGGATACTACAGAAAACTTTAGCCTCTTATTATAATTGGCATAATCTTCCAATTTATTCCATGGAATTCTCGCTGTATATGCACTCCTAATGGAAATATTACGAAAAAATCTGAAAAAATTGTTTTTTTTTGGAAACTACACTAACTTGTGCGAGCTTGTAAAATAAATTGGGAGCTTTCTATTTCATGAAGAGTAAAACATTTTTTACAGTAACTAATATTCTTCTACTTCATATTTTCCATTGTGCATTCATGACAAATTGAACCTTGACACCAGAGGGTACTGCAAAAAACTGTAGCCCCTTATTATAAATTGCAAAATGTTGCAACACTAGTTCTATGTAGATTGACGCTGTATATGCACTCTTAATGGAAATATCACAAACAAATCTTGGAAAATAGTTTTTTTCCTTGAAACTAGATTAATTTTTATGAATTTGTAAAATAAATCGGACATTTTGTGTACTTTCCATAGAAAGTAAAAAATACAGTAATTAATCAGTTCTAACTAAAAATGGACAAATACAGATGGTACTACAGAAAACTACCTCCTCATTTATTCTGTGGAAATACTCGCTGTAGTAAAAACTATGTTGTTTTAAAAACTAATTTGTATGAGCCTGCAAAATAAATCGAGAACTTGGTGTACTTTCTATGGAAAGTCAACAGTAATTAATATTGTTTTGCTCCATATTTTCAATTCTGTATCCACGACAAGTTTAAATTTGAGATTTCGGGTTCAATACGTTGATAGTTGTGTTATTAAGCTCTACATTCGACGGGTTATAAATTTTCCGTGCAGTTTTTGTGCTTAAAAAGAGACTTTTGAAGAAAGCATGCTAAAAGTGGTAAAGCGTCATATACAGGGGGTACTATAGAAAACTACAGCTCCTCTTTGGAAATGGCATAATCTTGCAAACAAAAGTGAGCCTCATGATGAGCCTCTCTGTATGCTTGCACTTATATTGGTTAAGCCTCGAAAATTATTGTCAACAAATGATAAACTTTTGGCTATTAGAAATTTGACCAAACAAATAACATAAACGAAGCAAGTTTTTAACCAATAAACGACCTTCTTTTCCGATATCTCTGATTGAGTAATTGATAAAAAATCACGCTAATTATTGCAATAAATAGTACGTAAATAAAAGGCGAATTATTGATCCGTAGAATGTGTACAATCATCGAACATTCACTCTAGTCTTGTAGATCAAACACAAAGTCAAATATCATTTTATTGTTCCTAATGGGAAAGTACACCTTTCGCATATAAAGGTAGGCAGTAGGTATCAGATTTGAAGGTCTGCGACATTTCAGCAAAAACAATAACGATTCTAGACCGAAACACGATGATGGAGATGGAAATGGTGTTTTGTAGTTAACACACGAAGATTTGACTTGAAAAATTAGCTAAAATATTCAAGCTACTAACCAGAAGATAAGTGCTCACAAGAAAAATAGAATCGTATCTCTCGCAAACCGGTTAATAAACGGATTAAAATAAACATGGCCACGAATAGCCCCAAGGCAGCAAAACAAAGTTAGCAGTTGGTGATCACTTCAACGATAACGTGACTAAAATAATTATTGAAAATCTCCTTTACAAGAGAAGCACTTGGTGCGTTCAAAAACTAAGATTTCCGTTCGACTGGGTGGCATTATTTGCATGAAACCAACCTTTAACAGCCAATCCTAATTTAATTAAGCGGGAACAATAAATGTCTTAGGGAAAGTATGTCAGAGCCTATGTAAAGTAAATAGTGTATATATTCCACAAGGACAAATGCAGACATTCTGTATAGTATTCGATGCATAATATTAAATCTGTGCCTGCATTGCGTCAAGAACGTATAAGTTTCTGCATATTATACCTGAGTGATTTTTACACAATTATTTTTTTTTATTTCAGATAAAGCAGTAACTGCAACCATGCTGCACTATGGGTGTTCGGCAACAAGTGATTTCCGGTTTACTTCTAACCCTAGTAGCTTGTACCTCAACAGAAGAACGAAACCTACGCCAAATTAGAGAGGCTCCGCCCCCTTCAACAACACCACCATCACAAAATGTAACCGAAATCAACAACAGAGACCTGAACAAAATCATTAAAAGTGATCCAAAGACTGAAGTAGTAGGAGACAAACCTAAACTCACAAGCAATGTTCACATTTTTGAAGGATTTCCCCTTAAACTCAGCAACCACGACGACGAAGGCAACCACGTTCACAAATCAAACAAAAGCTCTTCTGAGGATGTGACGCTGGACAGTCATAACAAAGATGCAAACGTTAGCACGTCTAAATTCTGGTCTTCAGAAGTTCATGTCAAAGACGGCAACTTCTTCGCATCGAACACTGTCACAGCAAGCACGGTGGAAATACCCATTGCAGTCACTCGGCATCCGAGCTTTGAGAACAATTCAGACCTCACTACTCCGAGTTCCAAACTATTCGATCAGAAGTTCAAGCAAGCTGTAGAAAGCTTTCATGGGAACTATCAAAAACTAGATGAAAATGAGTTTGATGATGAACCGCATGAGGACGATGATGAGGGTGATGATGAAGATTTGGAGGACTTGATGAAGAAACTGCCCGAAAAGTCTAGTTTTGAGTTCGAGAAGACCAAAACTCTCGTAAACAATGAAACTGTTTCTAAGAATTCCATACACAAAGACTTGAACATTGAACAAACTAAAATTGTGAAATACAAGAACGTTTATAATGAGACCACGGCCTATGGAGATGATCAAGTCAAGGGAGACAGAGAAAGATATGAAGATAAAACTACTACTGAGAAAAGTACTACTACTACCACGAAAGCACCTTTAACAACCAGTACCAGAAAAAGTTCTGTTCTTAAAGAGCACACACCTCATGTGGTGTTGGACAATAATATCGTCTCGGAGTCTGTGGTGTCGCCGAAAACAGAAAATAGCACCAAGCGACTTGAAAAGCTAAGGACAACTACCTTAACGACCAGCACCATAACAATAGAACCAACAACCTTTGCTGCTCAACCAGAAGATCTTATAACTGAGGCTATTGTTACTGAGAAAACTGAACTCAAAGAAAATGCCACTCTGATGCTAACTTCAAGACTCCATGAAGTTTCTAAAGGTCTGGAAGAATCTACGGAAAAGTCCACAGAACCACAAGAATCGTCCACAGCACCACAAGAAGCGTCCACAATACCACAAAAAGCGTCCACAATACCACAAGAAGCGTCCACAGTACCACTAGAAGCCACTACTACCCAAATGCCAGATACTTCAACAATATTTGAGACAACTACTGAAGATCTGCCTCTGACCACTACTATAATAGAGCTTGTGATACCTACTTCTGAAAGCGGCATTAGAACATCAAAAAGTTTGGAAAACTCTATAGTACCTGAGCAAACTATACGAGATACGTCGAAGAGTAGTGTTGACTCTGAAGAAGCTGATAGGAACATTAGGGGCTCTGATATGGATAGTTCTACTTTGAGTAACGATAAAGTTGAGGAAGCTACTAAGATCGAGGAAAATATTATCGAGAAGGTGAAAGGAGGTGACACTACGACTGATGGTGGAGAAGAAATGAGTACTGAGCCGATGAAAAGCAGCAGCACCAAAGTCAGTAAATCAAATGTTCCTTTAATGTTTAATATTTTTATCTAAAAATTATTTAGGAGATTTTCACTTCTGCCCCCACTATCACCAACACGAACACTACCACCACCAGCACCACCACCACCACCACTGCAGCAACATCAACATCAGCGCCAGTTGTAAATCATGCGACCACAGAATACGCATTCGTTCATATCAGTGGACCAGACAATGAGCATACCACTCTTCTCCCCGACACCTTAAATTCAAGTCTTACTTATTCAACTCCAAATGATTCAACTCCAATTGTCGTCAGGAAGGTTTCTGAACCTACTATCTCTACCAGGTGAGTTTTGATATTGTATTTTCTACTTGGTTGGCTTCAACTCTATAATTCTCAGGAATGCCACTACAACTGAGCCTTTGAATCCAATCAGGGACTCTACCGCAACAAGTGACGTAACTACACCTCCATCTACTGAGCATGGTTATATCGAGGAAGAAGGTGGTGGAGTAAACAAAGGAAAAATAGCTGCCATTGTAATTTCTTCCATTGGGGCTGTTTGCTTGGTGTTATTGGCTGGCCTATTGGTAATAATCAATTTTGCGTTGTTGCAAACGCGTCTAAACTGCTCAGTTTTTAGTATGTCATGAAAAAACGTCAGAAGCGCCTAAATTATGGACCAAGATGTAGGCCGGTCACCTTGGACGACTACAGCATTGACAATTTATCAGTCTACAACAGCATGCGGAGGAAAGGTGGGGCCAGGATGTCCAAACGGTCATTTGGTAATCCTGCCTTCGACGACCCGGTAAGCTAAGTTCCATGTGAAAAAATTCCAAGTTTCTTCAGTGACGCTAGACTTCTAGGTTGCCCCTTCGCATCCCTTGAACTACCCGGCATTAGCAAAGTTTGCAAGAAACTTTGAAGACATCAAAGCGGAGTTCGAGGACATTCCCCAGATCACTGCTAGAACGTCGGAACTGCCAGAAGGGTGCGATACGAAGAATCGTTATGCCAATGTCATTCCTCTTCCGGAAACTAGAGTCTTCCTGACTCCGATTGATGGCTATCCAAACAGCGATTATATTAATGCCAATTATGTATCGGTAAGTTGGAAAAGTTTTAAAAACTGGAAGAACTTTCGAACTTCTGTATCGTACAAATGATAGAGAAGATCGAGAAACGTTTGAATTGGTTTTAAAAGGATCAGATATGTGGAAAACAGAATAATCAGGCCTCAAGAGTGCAACTGCCTTAAAATAAAGCATAATTTTAATTATTTCCTGTCATGTGTGGGAAATCATTTTTTAACTGAAAATGGGACACGGCGAAATTATTCTTCAAGAGTTCTGAACCCTAAAATTTGGCACGTTTTAATTAAATTGACATTTCCATGTAGGTAACTGGACAAAAAACATTGAAATCGGATCACATTTTTAATTGAAAAGTTGGGGCCCTCAATTGGGGAAAAGCATATAACTGCGTCAAAAACATTACAGATGGTGAACAACTGAAATTGCTTAATTGAAAAACTGACAGAAATAAGCAACTTAAAAATTGCTTAACTGAAAATATTGCAGCATGCAACTGCTCCAAAAAACGTTATGGTAAACATTTCAAATTGCATAATTGAAAATATGACAAATACTGCAAAATCATGCCTTTATTAATCATTAAACCTTTATTTTCTACGTTGAAAATATGGAAAAAGGCATAAAACTGCCTTTTCCATGCCAAACATTTGACTAACCTGAACTAAACATTTTAAATTGTTTAATTAAACATCTAACAAAAACTACCAAACTTGAAATTTGGCATAATTGTAATTAACCAACATTTTGTAAAAAAAAGCATGTTACTGCATCAAAAATTTAATTATGCTTAACATTTCAAGTAGCTTAATCGAAAATATGACAAAAACTGCAACATATTTTTTAATTAATCGGCATTTCCAAGTTGGAAATATTCGCAAAAAGCACTAAAAACGTTATAAATGGAAAACGTTTCAAAACGCTTTTTTGAAAATATGACAAAACCATGCAACTTAAAATTCGGCATACTGTTAATTAACTACTTTGACAACTTAAACTATTGCATATTTTTAATTAATAACAGAGTTGATATTTTCTACGTTGCCACTAGGAAGAAGTACTCAAATGCACAAAAAAAAACGTTAAATTTTGCGTAGTTTGTTTAATTGGACATACGACAGAAACTGAAACAGCGGCATTGTGTTTTAAGGGAGTGGCTGCCTTAATTAACATTTGATATATTGTCAATGATTAGATTGACAATTGATCTACGTTGAAAATAATATAGAAATCATCCAAAATTTAAACGTTAAATATATAGCTAACTAATATAGCTAATTTTAATAGAAAATATGAAAAATTGCAAAATCAGCCGTCACAAGCAAAAACATGTCGTAAACTGCAAAACCAGGCTCTACGAGCAAATAAAAACTTGACATATTTTTAATTAAATAGTCGATATTTTCTACGTTGTGTTTTTCTGCATTGTGATAAAATTTCTTAATGATTAAAAATACAACAGAACCAACTGAATTAGACTTCAACAAAATTAGACTTCAAATGAAGGGTCACCTTAGAATTTAGAATATTTTCAATAATTTGATATTTTTTATGTTGAAAATAATGCAGGAATCCTTTAAATACTTACGTATTAAATATGTGGAAAATGTTACGTAATTTAATAGAAAATATGACAGAAACTGCAAAATCAGTCACTACGAGCAACTTAAAATTTGGCATATTTTTAATTAAATAGTCGATGTCGATATTTTCTACGTTGTTTTTCTGCATTGTGCTAAAATTGCTTAATGATTAAAAATACAACAGAAACTGAAGCAACAAAATTAGACCTCAAATGAACCGTTACCTTAGAACATAGCATATTTTAAATAATTTGATATTTTCTATGTTGAAAATAATGCAGGAATCATTTAAATATGTATTAAATATGTGTAAAATGTTACATAATGTAATAGAAAATATGACAGAAATTGCAAAATCAGACACTACGAGCAACTTAAAATTCGGCATAATTTTAAATAAATAGTCGATATTTTCTACGTTGTTTTTCTGCATTGTGCTAAAATTGCTTAATGATTAAACATAAAACATAAACTGAAACAACAAAATCAGGCGTCAAATGAACCGTTACCTTACAACTTAGCATATTTTCAATAATTTGATATTTGTATGTTGAAAATAATACAGGAATCATTTAAATATGTATTAAAGATGTGGAAAATGTTACAAAATTTAATAAAAAATGTGACAGAAACTGCAAAATCAGACACTACGAGCAACTTAAAATTTGGCATATTTTTAATTAAATAGTCTATATTTTCTACGTTGTGTTTTTCTGCATTGTGCTAAAATTGCTTAATAATTAAAAATACAACGGAAACTGAAACAACAAAATTGGGCTTCAAACGAACCGTTGCCTTAGAATTTAGCATATTTTCAATAATTTGATATTTATGTTGAAAATAATGCAGGAAAAATTTAAATATGTATTTAATATGTTGAAAATGTTACATAATTTAATAGAAAATATGACAGAAATTGCAAAATCAGAACTACGAGCAACTTAAAATTTGGCATATTTTTAATTAAATAATCGATATCTTCTACGTTGTGTTTTTCTGCATTGTGCTAAAATTGCTTAATAATTAAAAATACAACAGAAACTGAAGCAACAAAATTAATCTTCAAACGAACTCTTACCTTAGAACTGAGCATATTTTCAACAATTTGATATTTTTATGTTGACAATAATACAGGAATCATTTAAATATGTATTAAATATGTGGAAAATGTTACAAAATTTAATAAAAAATTTGACAGAAACTGCAAAATCAGACACTACGAGCAACTTAAAATTTGGCATATTTTTAGTTAAATGGTCGATATTTTCTACGTTGTGTTTTTCTGCATTAACTTAAAATTGCTTAATAAAAAAAAATACAACGGAAACTGAAACAGCAAAAATAGGCTTCAAACGAACCGTTGCCTTAGAATTTAACATATTTTCAATAATTTGATATTTTATGTTAAAAATAATGCAGGAAAAATTTAAATATGTATTTAATATGTTGAAAATGTTACATAATTTAATAGAAAATCTGACAGAAATTGCAAAATCAGAACTACGAGCAACTTAAAATTTGGCATATTTTTAATTAAATAGACGATATTTTCTACGTTGTGTTTTACTGCATTATGCTAAAATTGCTTACTAATTAAAAATACAACGAAAACTGAAACAACAAAATTAGGCTTCAAACGAACCGTGGCCTTAGAATTTAGCATATTTTCAATAATTTGATATTTTATGTTGAAAATAATGCGGAAAAAAATTAAATATGTATTTAATATGTTGAAAATGTTACATAATTTAATAGAAAATATGACAGAAATTGCAAAATCAGAACTAGGAGCAACTTAAAATTTGGCATATTTTTAATTAAATAGTCGATATTTTCTACGTTGTGTTTTTCTGCATTGTGCTAAAATTGCTTAATAATTAAAAATACAACAGAAACTGAAGCAACAAAATTAATCTTCAAACGAACCCTTACCTTAGAACTGAGCATATTTTCAACAATTTGATATTTTTATGTTGACAATAATACAGGAATCATTTAAATATGTATTAAATATGTGGAAAATGTTACAAAATTTAATAAAAAATGTGACAGAAACTGCAAAATCAGACACTACGAGCAACTTAAAATTTGGCATATTTTTAATTAAATAGTCGATATTTTCTACGTTGTGTGTTTCTGCATTATGCTAAAATTTCTTAATAATAAAAAATACAACGGAAACTGAAACAGCAAAAATAGGCTTCAAACGAACCGTTGCCTTAGAATTTAACATATTTTCAATAATTTGATATTTTATGTTGAAAATAATGCAGGAAAAATTTAAATATGTATTTAATATGTTGAAAATGTTACATAATTTAATAGAACATATGACAGAAATTGCAAAATCAGAACTACGAGCAACTTACAATTTGGCATATTTTTAATTAAATAGTCGATATTTTCTACGTTGTGTTTGTCTGCATTATGCTAAAATTGCTTAATAATTAAAAATACAACGGAAACTGAAACAACAAAATTAGGCTTCAAACGAACCGTGGCCTTAGAATTTAGCATATTTTCAATAATTTGATATTTTATGTTAAAAATAATGCAGGAAAAATTTAAATATGTATTTAATATGTTGAAAATGTTACATAATTTAATAGAAAATATGACAAAAATTGCAAAATCAGAACTACGAGCAACTTAAAATTTGGCATATTTTTAATTAAATAGACGATATTTTCTACGTTGTGTTTTTCTGCATTATGCTAAAATTGCTTAATAATACAACAGAAACTGAAGCAACAAAATTAATCTTCAAATAAACCCTTACCTTAGAACTGAGCATATTTTCAACAATTTCATATTTTTATGTTGACAATAATACAGGAATCATTTAAATATGTGGAAAATGTTACAAAATTTAATAAAAAATGTGACAGAAACTGCAAAATCAGACACTACGAGCAACTTAAAATTTGGCATACTTTTAATTAAATAGTCGGTATTTTCTACGTTGTGTTTTTCTGCATTGTGCTAAAATTGCTTAATAATTAAAAATACAACGGAAACTGAAACAACAAAATTAGGCTTCAAAGAACCATTATCTTAGAATTTAGCATATTT
Source organism: Taphrorychus bicolor (assembly GCA_951812265.1). Lineage (NCBI taxonomy): Eukaryota > Metazoa > Arthropoda > Insecta > Coleoptera > Curculionidae > Taphrorychus > Taphrorychus bicolor. The sequence goes on from OX638302.1 coordinate 14,775,470, forward strand.
TCAATAATTTGATATTTTATGTTGAGAATAATGCAGGACAAATTTAAATATGTATTTAATATGTTGAAAATGTTACATAATTTAATAGAAAATATGACAGAATTTGCAAAATCAGAACTACGAGCAACTTAAAATTTGGCATATTTTTAATTAAATAGACGATATTTTCTACGCTGTGTTTTTCTGCATTATGCTAAAATTGCTTAATAATTAAAAATACAACGGAAACTGAAACAACAAAATTAGGCTTCAAACGAACCGTGGCCTTAGAATTTAGCATATTTTCAATAATTTGATATTTGTTACGTTGAAAATAATGCAGGAATCATCTAAATATTATGTAGTAAATTTGTGCAGAAAGTGCAAAATCAGGATTTATGAGCAACTTAAAATTGATACTTTTTTAACTAGTCGATATTTTCTACGTTCTAGCTATGAATCTACATGTACCAGAAAACGTTAAATTGGATAAAATTAATTTATTAAAAATATGACAGAAACTGAAACAACAAAATCGGGCTTCTAAGGATTACATTAATATTTGGCATAAATTCAATAGACAAGATGTATTCAATATTGAAAATAATCATCCAAAAGTCCTAAAGGTATCAAATTTGTGGAATAAATTAGACATTTTAATTGAAAATTTAACAGAAAAAGATAAATTTAAACTCGTTTGTGTTATCCACTTACACTTTGGCATATTTTTAATTAGAGGACATTTTCTACGTTGAAAATATGGTGGAAAGCATTCAAATACGCTAGAAAAGTTAAACATGTTGGAATCGTCAAATTGTTTAATTTGAAAAAAAGACAAAAATAGAAAAAGTTGGGTTTCAAGAGACGATTATTTCAAAATTTGGCATATTGTATTGAAAATGTCGTGGGAACCATCCAAATATCCTCAAAAATCAAAATTGTGGAAAATATCACAAATTATAATAGAAGACATGACAATCGGACGATACGAGCATATTAAAATTTAGCTTTTTTTTTAATTAGTCGATATTTGGTATGACGTTACTATAAAAACATTGAATTTTACCATAAAAACTTAAAATCTGGAGAAAATTGTTCAATTGAAAATACCTAAATTTCAATTAAAGTTTAATTGAAAGTATATACACTAGAACAAGACAATTGGGCTTTAAGGAAACGGGTTAGGTACTTTAAAATTTAGCATATCTTCAATAACTCAATATTTTCAATGTTGAAAATATTTATTCATATGTCCTAAAAATATCAAAATTGTGGCAAATATCACAAATTTTAATAGAAAACATGACAGACACTGCAAAATGGGATGCTACGAGCAACTTAAAATTTGGCATATTTTTAATTAGTCGATATTTGGTATAATGTGACTATAAAAAACATTCAATTAGGTATATCTATACAATATAGAGAAAATTGTTTAATTGAAAATACCTAAATTTCAATTAAATTTTAATTGAAAGTACATAAACTAAAATAACAAAATTGAGCTTTTAGGAAACGGGTAGTTTAATATTTAGCATATCTTCAATAACTCGATATTTTCAATGTTGAACATAATCATTCATATATGCCCTAAAAATATCAAAATTGTGTAAAATGTCACAAATTATAATAGAAAACATGACAGGCACTGCAAAATCAGACGCTACAAGCAACTTAAAATTTGGGATATTTTTAATTAGTCGATATTTGGTCTGATGTGAATATAAAAAGCATTCACTTGTACCAAAAAAACGTAAAATTTGAAAAAATTGTTTAATTGAAAATACCTAAATTTCAATTAAAGTTTAATTGAAAGCCCATAAACTAAAACAACAAAATTGGGCTTTAAGGACACGGGTTAAGTACTTTAAAATTTAGCATATCTTCAATAACTCTAATTTTTAACGTTGAAAATAATCATCCATATGTCCTAAAAATATAAAACATGTGGAAAATGTCACAAATTTTAATAGAAAATATGACAGACACTGCAAAATCGGACGCTACGAGCAACTTAAAAAAGTTTAATTGAAAGTACATAAACTAAAACAACAAAATTGGGCTTTAAGAAAACGGGTTAAGTACTTTAAACATTAGCATATCTTCAATAATTCAATATTTTCAATGTTGAAAATAAACATTCGTATGTCCTAAAAATATAAAAATTGTGGAAAACGTCACAAATTTTATTAGAAAACATGACAGAAACTACAAAATCAGACGCTACTTAAAATTTGGCATATTGATATAAAGAAACATCTAAGGGTACCAAAAACGTTAAATTTGATGAAAATTGTTTAATTGAAAATAGACAGAAGCTGAAAGAACAAAATTGGGTTTCAAGGGAAGGGGTTCTTTAGTGTTTAGTATATTTTCAATAACTTGATATTTTCAGTTCAAAATGTCACAAATTTTATTCGAAAATAAAATGTCACAAAAAGACAAATTTGACCTAGCTTGTACAGTTTACTTACACTTTGACAAATTTTTAAATACTAGACATTTCTACATTGAAAATATTTTGAAAAGCATTCAATCCTGATAAAAACGTTAAATATGTTGCAATCCTCAAATTTTTTAATTGCAAATACAACAAAAAAAAGAGAAGTTGGGCTTCAAGAGCGAGGTTGTCTAAAATTTGGCACTTTATGTTGAAAATGTAGTAAGAAGCAGCCAAATATAAAAAAAAATTAAATTTGGGGACAATGTCATATGTTATTGTTTGAAAATATGACAGGAATAAAAAACTCCATATTTATGAACACTGTTGACTTAAGATTTGCCATATTTTTTAAAAGAAAATTAGTCAAAAACTGGTCATATTCTCAATTATGTGACTTTCTGAAACAATGATTGCTCTGAGACTGTGAAGGCTTTCACGGCCGGTCAAAATACGATCTAAAGAGTTTTCTGGGCTTTGAAGCCCGGTCTTTGAAGTCCAATGGAATTTCTTACTGACGTTTCGTCTACAACTGCGACAGGCATTATCAAAGACGATGAGGCAATGGGCGAATTGACCTTCCGTACGTCCCAAACGTTGACTGATTCGATTGTGGTAAGTGTGCTCTGCTACTACTGACTTTTGTGTTTGTCCCAGCCTGCAACTCCTCTTGTGTTCCGTAATCCTCGTGTTGACACTGAGTTTGTGATGCCAATGTATACCGAGCCACGGCTACATGAAACTCGATAAACTCTGGATGCCGATAGGGGATCTTTGCGGTGTTTGACCGATCTCAAGCCCTGTTGCATTGTACGAGTGAAGAGAAATTCCATTGGACCACGGTTTCAAAGCCCGGAATGCACTTTCGATTGTAGAATGATTTTTGTGTTGAATATACAAGGTGATTTACAACTAAATATAAAAAGTTAGAGAGTAGAAGACACCAAAACAAGTCGCTTTTTCATAAACATTTTTTTCGAGCTCCGGTTGCTGAGGAAAAAAAATTGAAAAAATTCCACTCTTGAGCGATGTTTTAATACGAACTACCAAGTTTTGAACATATTATTCACTTTATTGATGTCTTTAGTTAATGAAAACTTGAAGTAACTGGCAGCTTAGTAACGCCGGGTGGGTCACAATTAAAAAAATTTCAATTTTTTTTTAAGAGACTGTCCATTTGTGGGTAGGTCAAGTACACTGCAATAAGGGTAAAAAAAAATTTGGAAAAAAAAATATAAGAAGAACCAATTTGTTTTGACGCCCTCAAACATGTATAGCAGAAGAAAGAGAGGCATTCGGGCACATTCGGAAAACATTTGAAAATATGCAAAAAAAGGCATAGAAATTAATCTCAAGAAGAGCATTGCATTCAAATGTCTATGGAGAATACGTAAAAATAGTTTTGTAGAACCGACCTACTTTGGATTTGTGTAGTTTGTCAACTACAGTCAAAGCCGAAATGAAAACAAAATATCTATTCTAGGGTCCAAACAATATCAAGGGTTACTATATCGCAACCCAGGGACCCATGCAGAACACTGTGGACGACTTTTGGAGAATGGTCTGGGAGCAGCAAGCGAAAGTCATTCTGATGCTGACTCATTTAGTGGAAAATGGTTTAGTAAGTAACTTAAACCAACAAAGACATGTTTGACCTAAATATACAAATCCAGAATTCTTTTTCGAAGTCTTTAGTTTTTATGCATAGTGAAAGAATATACCTGAAATATTGCAGGAAAAATGCGTGGACTACCTTCCCGAATCCGAGGTACTCGAGTGCAGTCGAATGTTTGGAGACTTCCAAGTAACCCTGAAAAAACGAGAGGTGAAAGAAAAATACATCATATCCGGCTTGCAATTAAAGGTACGTATAACATATAAAGCAGCTTTTTGAGGTTCTTAATTCGAAATGTAAATTTTAGAACATGGTGTCAAACAGTTGGCGAGAGGTCAACCACTTCTGGTACTTGGGATGGCCGGAAAAAGGGATTCCAAGCGAAGCTAACTCCTTAATAGCTTTCCTAATCGAAGCCAGAAGCTATATGAAGTCTAGCACGTTAGACTATAAGGTAAAAAATGTTATTTCTATATAATTTATTGCTTCATGCTCACATTCTGACAGAAAAATGGGCTACACAATGGATCAGCTCAAAACGACCACCACAACCCAGTGGTGATCCATTGTAGTCCGGGCACTGGTCGAACCGGTAAGGGATAGGTAAGTGGAGTTTAATTGCACAAATGCTGAACACACCTTATTCCAGGGGTAGTCATTGCAAGCGATATAGCAATGAGAGATTTCGAGAAGACTAGGCTGGTAGATATTCCGAAGATAGTGTATAGGATACGCAGAGATAGGGCCAATGCTGTGCAAACGAAGGAACAATACATTTTCATATATAAGGTGAGCAATTGGGAATCTCTCTTTAGAGGTTTAAGTACAAAGTGTTCACTGTTCAAGGGACTCAGGGTTGATTTGGTTGGTCAACCTTGAGGTGAAAAGTCTGTGTCTTCATCTAGACATCAGACTTGGTCTTTTTATCTAGATGTTTGCAGCTTCGTTAAGCAGTGGAGGCAGGAAAATTCTTTGTATCTTAAAGAATTTCCTGATCCAATCAAATATTACACTGCAACGCTAAATTAAAGGATATTAGTATTTTCCTTTCGATTTCAAATTGAGATTATTCCAAAACTATAAAGCCGATTTTGAAAAACTTTCGAGAACAGTCGCCTCTGTTCTCGAAAGTACGAGAGTGTGTTCAGGCCGGATATATAAACGAGCGAGCCGTGCGAGATGGGATCGAATAGATCTCATCATGTCGAGGCAAGTTCTGCCTTAAAAAGGGTACCACTTGCATAAGCTGTTGGCGATTCTCTACGGGCTGCGGATGATGTACGTTGGAGCATATCCACACATGCTCTATGGGGTTCAAATATGGCGACAAAGCAGGCAAGCTGAGATGATTGATGCGTTCGTCCTCAAGCACTCGAATCACATTTTGGGTCCTGTGACGGGGGTTTTGGGACCTATGACGAAACGTCAGAAAGATATTCCATTGGATCACAGCAATAATATCTATTTCTTAAATTGCACCATTCATTGTTGTGTGTCAAAAACATAAAATGGTGTGTGTCGCCCTACAGCTATACCTGCCCAAACCATTACTGTTCCGGTACGAAATGGATGCTCTTCTTGCACACTACCAAATGCCGAGGAGTTCCCTTTTACCGAAATTCTAGATTTGTTCTTGAATCGTTATGCAGGCCAAAGCGGGCGGGATTCATCGCTGAATGTTATTCTATTCCATGAATTCATCGGTGTTCCATTCCATTTGCCAGTGTTCATATTCCTGTGCCCATGTCCCATGTCAACCTGGCTCTTTATGTTGTCTTCGCAGTGGAACGCCTCTCATTGGTCTGCGACACACCAAATTCGCTTGTCTAAGCCTTCTTGTAACAGTATGTTTTGACACCACGACTCCAGATGCAGCAGTGAGCCTTTGTTCAATTAGTGGCTTTCGGTTCTCTTCTGGCGATTAAGTTAATTAAACGGTCCTGCTGCACCGACGTTTCTCTTTTTCGACCTTGGCCTCATCACTTGGATTCATAACTAGACAGAAAATAGTTCATTGACAGCAGTCACTAAATTAGGACGGGTTCACGAAAATGCGTACACGGTAATATCATTGTATATGAATTACAAGTAAATCAATGAATGGATAGTTAGGTCCCTCTCTGCCAGAGGGCCATGGGGGACGCTGTCAATCCTGTCAACTTCATGGGGGACCATAAACCTGGCAACGGTGGAAATGTCACGGTAAAAGTAAAAATAACCTCAGCTGTATACTCTTGTTTAATGGTTGAAATTTAGCCAACTTTATTCCATCCCTAAATTGCCAGCTCTAAGTTTATCAGCTGTTGGTTGACAAGTGACATTCAAAAAAAAAGACTTTGACCTGTATGTGAAATTTGATAAGAATTTGTTTTTTATAAAAAGATTTTTGCAATTATCATCCATTTTTTCTTTTTGTAAAAAAAAGCATTTTACTATTTTTTGTGAGTACAAAACCATTTCACCTTTGTTAATAAAATTAATACAGTCCACATAAAACAAAGAAGTCTATTTCATCTTCTTTTTCCCAATTTGAACCAGCAATTTCAATTTTCAACATATTTTGGTCCTTGCGATCGCGGATACGTTCAGAAAGTAATGGAGAACGTGCAGTTTTGGAGGGAAAAGTGATCCTCTTCAGGCAATTTGTGGTGCTGCCAGCCTTTGGCGTTCCAGATAGCCAAGCAGAAATCGGGCAGGTATCCATTACATTCCTATTCCTAACAAGAAAAATTCTATTCCTTTGGTCCAAGCTGTACCTATTAAACAGTTTAACTTGGCCTGAGGTACTTTCCATTTTGGGGTAAAGTTCAATTTAAAGTTTTGCAAATTTAAAGGCAATTATTGAACAATTTATAGTTGCCTAGTTACAGCTCCACAAGATATAAATTTGTTGATTCGGAATAGGGGTAGTATTAAACAAAAATTAACAATTTTAGACAAATTTATTGATAAAATTAAAACAGCATTGCCTGATAAAAAGCCAAATCTGAATGATATTCGTTTGAGGCACATAATAGTACTGCTTTGTTGGGTGAATTTGATAAGGTGCAGTCTATGATAGAAGGGATTTGTTGTGAGAAGGATTTAGAATTGCATTTTGAGGAAAGAGAAAATTTTGAGGAAAGATATTATAGGGCACAAGATTTTTTGTCTCAGTATTTAACCAATCATGATGCCCAGTCGAATGATGGCTCTATTCCTGATGGCTATCGTAGTAGCCTATCTGGTGATGTACATCATGGTCAAGACAATGTAATTCATCAAAATGGTTCTCAATTTGATCCATTGCAAAATGTACTTTTGCCAAAACTCAAGTTGCCAACATTTTCGGGTGGCTATGACCAGTGGTTAAACTTCAAACAGAATTTTTCATCCATAATCATTAACAATGCAAATTTGAATGATTCTCAAAAGTTTCAATTTTTAAAAATGGGGAGCAAGAGCCTTTTGCTAAGGCTTGGGATCTTCTATCAGATAAATTTGATAAAAAGCATTTTTTGTTGGAAACTCATTTTCAACAGTTATTAACAATTTTAATATCTTACCATCCGAAGTAAACGCAGCAATAAAAACAGCTAAAAGTTGAAAAGCTGCAGGACCAGACAATGTATACACAGAAATGCTAAAATTGCTGGACCAAGAAAATCTCCAACGACTCACCGACCTCTTTCCCCGTGATTGGCTCTACCCCCGTGATTGGCTCAAGTCAGTGTTCATACCGATTCCCAAGAAAAACACATCAAGAAAGTGCTCCGATTTCAGATTAATTAGCTTAATGAGCAATACTTTGAAAATTATGTTAAAAATATTACATCGACGTATCTACTTGAAATGCGAACAAAATATAAGCCCCGAACAATTTGGGTTTAGATTAGGACTGGGAACACGGGAAGCACTTTTCGGATTAACGGTTTTACTCGAAAAGTGTAGAGACCGAAGAAAAGACGTGTATTTGTGTTTCATTGACTACGAAAAGGCGTTCGATCGCATCAAGCATCCAACACTGTTACAACTGCTCCAAAAACAGGGTCTAGACTACGAAGACATAAGGCTTATAAAAAATTTATATTGGGAACAGAGAGGGTTTGTTCGGTTTGGTGACACCGTATCGTCAGAAATACCGATAAGAAGGGGAGTACGACAGGGCTGTGTTCTCTCGCCTCTTTTATTTAACATTTACTCCGAGTGCATATTTCAGCAGGCGTTGGAGGACTGTGAAATTGGCATAAAGGTGAACGGTAAAATACTTAACAACATACGCTACGCAGATGACACTGTCATCTTCGCAGACACTTCAGAAGGCTTACAGGAGCTGGTAGACAAGATTGTGAAATCAGGTGACCAACACGGCCTGAAAATAAATACAGCAAAAACCAAAACGATGGTCGTCAGCAGAAATCAAAATCTACAAGCCAATATACGAATATATGGTACTCCAATAGAAGAGGTGAGAAAATTCAGGTATCTCGGTTGCTGGGTTACCCAAAACCTGGATCCAGAGACCGAAATTCGAGCTCGAATTGAAAACGCAAGAGCCACGTTCGTGAGAATGAAGACATTTCTAACGAATACCACCCTGTCGCTCGATGCTCGATACCGTTTCGTGAAGTCATATATTTATTCTGTCCTCTTATATGGCACGGAATCCTGGACAATGGGAAAGAGGATGATGCAGCGATTGGAGGCATTTGAAATGTGGATCTTCCGCAGACTTTTGAAGATACCATGGACCCGAAGAATAACAAATGAAAATGTCATAAGAATGATGGGAACAGACAGGGAACTTTTACAACATGTGAAACAGCGCAAAACTGGTTATCTGGGACATGTATACAGAGGAGAAAAATATCAACTTTTGAGACTGCTTATGGAAGGAAAGATAGAAGGCCGAAGAGGACTCGGAAGACGAAAATGCTCATGGCTTAAAAATATAAGAGAGTGGACAGGATTGGACACATGCACCCTATTGAGAGCAGCAAGAAATAGAGAGGAGTTTGCTGGTATTGTCGCCAACCTTCAGTAATGAAGAAGGCACTTGAAGAAGAAGATTAACAATTTCAAATATATCAAAAGAAAATTTTGCACAATACAATCAACTTTTAGACAATGTCACCAGACATTTAAATGCCATTAATGCTTTGGGGCTCGATTCACAAATTCTTTTTGACTTTACTATAATTCATTTAGTTACTAATAAGCTTGACAAATCCACTTTACGTGAGTGGAAATAGTTAGAGTATGATGCTGATCTACCAACTTTAAATGAGTTTTTAGATTTTGTAAAGAACAAAGTGGATCTTTTGCAATCATTAGAACAAGCCCATTTAAACAAACAGGATTCCAATTCGTTTGATCCTAAGCGCAATTTGAAAAAACCTTTAAGCAACCCTCAATATAACTTATTTGCTGGTGTTAAGCCAACTACAGTGAAATGTAATTTTTGCAAGAAGCCTCACGCTATTTATAAGTGTCCTGACTTTTTATCATTATCGATACAAGGTAGATTTGATAATGTGGCACGTCTACAGCTATGCAGGAATTGCTTACGCACTGGACATGATGTTGACAAATGTCTATTTGGCTCACGTCGAGTCTGTCAGCATAAGTTTGGACAAGTGATAAAGCATAATACTTTATTACATGTGGATAAAAATCCTCCATCTTTGAACATGGTTGTGAGGCCATCAGCAGGTAACATGTATGAGGTTCTTTTGTCAACAGTAAAATGTATGGTGCAAGATTCTTCGGGCAAATTTTCTACATGTAGGGCATTGCTTGATTCTGGTGCACAATCCAATTTAATTACAGAAAAATTCTTTAACAAATTAGATATAAAATGTTCTAATGTTGATCTATCAATCATAGGCATCAATCAAGTGGTGTCTAAGTTTAAGAAAAAATGTGACATTACAGTTTTTTCTACTATACAATTTAGTTGCACAATTTCTTGTTTGGTTACTCCTATTATCACTAGTAATATTCCATTAAGTTCTTTTAATGTGGCTAAATTGAATATCCGACCTTCTATTCAATTGGCTGAGCCTAATTTTCACATTTCCAGTGAGTTTGATTTACTAATAGGAACTGGCCAGTTTTGGAATTTGATTTTGCAAGGTAAGGTGCGCTTAGGTCCCAATTTTCCTGATTTACAACTTACTAAATTTGGCTATATTGTAACAGGAAACATTCCCACTGATCTTAATCAAGCTGTAGTATGTAGTTTGGTGAAAATGCATGTTCCCGAAGATGATCAGTTGAAAAGATTTTGGGAATTAGAGGAAGTGGGGTCTGCTTCCCAATATATATCTCGAGATAATGCTGAATGCGAACAATTATTTATGCGTGACACAGTGAGAGATGATCAGGGTAGATATGTAGTCAAATTTTCTTTTAAACATTCACCTGCTTTGCTAGGTGATTCTACCACCACTGCTGTAAAGCGCTTTATATCATTGGAGAAAAGGTTTGCTGATCCCCATTTCAAGTCTCTTTATCATGAATTTATTCAAGAATATGAACAGCTTGGACACATGTCTAAGATTGCAGGGAATATTTCACAATTACCGAAGGAAACGTCTTATCTTTTGCCCCATCATGGTGTCCTTAAGGAACAAAATATTACAACAAAACTGTTTTTGATGGTAGCTGTCCAACTTCGTCGGGCTGGTCATTGAATGATTTGCAGCTTGTGGGTCCTAAACTGCAGAATGACATCATAAATATTTTGCTCAGATTTCGTACTTACCAGTTTGTTGTTTATGCGGATATCTTAAAAATATATCGGTGTATCATGATGCATCCAGATCATCGACATTTGCAGAGGATTTTATGGCGTGACAATCCCCCAATTAAACACAATCTCCTATGGAACAACGTCTACTCCCTATTTAGCAATAAAATGCTTACAGCAGTTGGCTCTTGACAATTACAAACAGTTTCCAGAGGCTTGTGAAACCATATTAACGGATTTTTATGTGGATGACCTCCTTACAGGATCCAACGATTTAATGGAATTGAATACCAGATGTCGTCAAATATTTTCAATTCTTAACTCAGCCCAATTTGTATTAAGAAAATGGGTGTCCTGCCATCCAGCTGCTATTTTTGGTTTGGACCATTCTGATGTTTCCAATTCAACTTTAAATTTGGGTAAAAATGAGAGTTGCAAAACTTTAGGTGTTCAGTGGGTCTCCAATTCAGATTTTCTCACTTACCACATTCAAACAAGAGAATTGTCCACCACCACCACTATGACTAAACGTCAAATTTTGTCCATTATTGCCCAGATTTATGACACGCTTGGTCTTTTGGGTCCATGCATTATTGTTTTAAAGATTCTTATTCAGAAACTGTGGTCATTGCGGATCTCTTGGGATTCTCCTATTCCTTTGGAACTTCATAAGATATTTTATGGGTTTGAGAAGGATTTAGCAATTCTTAATACAATTACTATTCCTCGAGCCTCTACTCCACCTAATTTTAGACTATTTGATATACATTGCTTCTGTGATGCATCTCAGGATGCTTATGGTGTGGCTATCTATATGAGAAGCCAAAATGTTCAGGGTTCTTTTAGGACCCTCTTGTTATGTTCAAAGACTAAGGTTGCCCCTCTTAAGATGGTTACTATTCCCAGGCTTGAGCTTTCCGCTTGTTTGTTGGGGGTACAGCTACTGGACACAGTGAAAAATGCTCTTTCTTTTTCTGTACCAATATTTTTATGGAGCGACTCCAAAGTGGCTCTAAATTGGATTAGAACTGAGCCTGATGTTCTTCAAGTTTTTGTAGCAAATAGGGTTTCCAAAATTCAATCTTTGACTAATATTGAAGATTGGAGATATGTAAGTTCTAAAGAAAATCCTGCCGACCTTGCTTCAAGAGGCGTCAGTGCAAATAACTTAATTAATTCATGTTTGTGGTGGAATGGCCCACAATTTCTTGAGCAAGATAGTTGCTACTGGCCCAACTGTAATCTCACTATTTCTCGAAACAAACTACCCGAAATTAAAAAGAAAGTTTTGCTTGGCATGACTAATACAATTGAACCATTTTCCTTGTTTGGTAAATTTTCTGGTTTGAATAAACTCAAGCGAGTTACCGCTTTTTGTTTGAGATTTATTAATAACTTGCGCAGCAAGATTGGACATGGAAATGCTCATGTTGGTTGTCTCTCTGTTCAAGAGTTGGACAATGCAAATACATTTTTGATTAAATCGGCACAATCTGATTGTTTCCAGGCTGAGCTGAATCTGCTTAAGAATAGTAAGACATTAGATAAAAAACACAATTTGTCTTCCTTGGTCCCATTTATTGACAAGGATGGTATATTGAGGGTTGGGGGTCGCTTGAGAAATACATATTTATCTTATGACTTTAAACACCCTGTTTTGCTGCATTCAAGGCACCCATTTACTGGATTAATTTTTAATCATAAGCATCAACTATTGCTGCATCCTGGATCACAACTTTTATTGGCATCAGTCCGGCAGGACTATTGGCCAATAAATGGTCTCAATGCTGCAAAGAAAACGGTTAGGGAATGCCTTGTTTGTTTTAAGTTCAATCCTAAAGCCTTTAATAGCCCAATGGCAAACTTACCAGATACACGCCTTAAGCAGAGCTTTCCTTTTAACACAACGGGCATTGATTATGCAGGTCCATTTTTTGTTTTAAACAAACCTGGAAGGGGAGGTGGGCTAGAAAAGTGTTATCTGGTGGTATTTGTAGGTTTTTGTACGAAAGCAATACATTTAGAGGTTGTGTCAAGTTTAAGTACAGAATATTTTTTGGCATGTCTCAAAAGATTTACATCTAGAAGAGGAATTCCTCAAACAATTTATTCAGATAATGGTAGCACATTTGTGGGTGCACATAATGAGATGAAAGATCTTGGCAATTTTTTAATGAAAAATCAGAATTCTATTGTAGACGGTACTAGTTCAGATGGTATTCATTGGGTTTTTATTCCCCCATATACACCCAACTATGGCGGGCTATGGGAGGCTGCTGTTAAAAGCGCTAAACAGCATCTTAAACGAGCAATGATAAATCGTAATCTAACTTTGGAAGAGTTTAACACTTTGACTGTTCAAGTGGAGGGTATTCTAAACTCAAGACCTTTATATTCTCCCTCCAACGATCCCAATGATCTAGCTCCTATTACCCCTTCCCATTTTCTCATTGGACGACCAATTAATCACATTCCTGAACCTGTTCTTGAAGAAGCAAGACCAAACCGATTGAGTCGACTACAACATGTACAAAAATTGTGCCAGCAGTTTTGGAACCAATTTTCGCAACACTACGTTTCGCAACTCCATTATCAGTACAAGTGAAAGGATACTCCATCTCGAATATTGGAAGGCGTGTTAGTTTTGGTGAAGAACTACAAACATCCTCCATACAAGTGGCCTTTGGGGAGAGTAATTAGGCTTATTCCTGGCAGAGACGGCACTCCTAGGACAGCTACAATCCTGACCAGTAATGGGCAGATAACTCGATGTGTGAGACACTTGTCTCCTTTGCCTCTTCAGGACGAGATTGACATGTAGATTGTAGGAACTGGAAGGAAGTGACACTTACCTGTTTTATGTGAACTTTGAAGGTTCCCTTCAAGGGGGGGAGTATGTTTAATGGTTGAGATTTAGAACTTTATTCCATCCCTAAATTGCCAGCTCTAAGTTTATCAGCTGTTGGTTGACAAGTGACAAGTGACTTTAAAAAAAAAATGACATGTATGTGAAATTTGATAAGAATTTGTTTTTTATAAAAAGATTTGCAATGATCATCAATTTTTTTTTTGTAAAAAAAGCATTTTACTATTTTTGGTGAGTACAAAGCCACCTTTGTTAATAAAATTAATACAGTCCACACAAAACAAAGAAGTCTATTTCATCTTCTTTTTCCCAATTTGAACCAGCAATTTCAATTTTCAACAACTCTAAACAAATAAAAACAAAATTTCTACTTTTCTACTGCATTGGGTGAACAAAGATGGATATATTCTATAAATATAAAGTCATTATAAAAACTATTAATTTTGCAGACGTAGAGAAAAAGATATGCCATTTCGTTTGTCATTATTATTTATTAAAGTTTGGTTATGTAGTGTAGCTATAAGTATTTGTGATAATATGTTATTTTACTTTCTTTTTTTGGCAAATGCCGGCCACAAAGAACAATGAGAAAGGATGACCTCTATTACGTACTGTCGTCCCATCCATTCAAGTTATCCTATACCCAGAGCCGTAGTTACAATAGGGCAGCCAGGGAACCCAGGCTAACAAACCCAGCATGAAGGACCTCAATGGATAGTGAATATTGTGATTTATAGTAGCACGAATGCGATACACTCCTTGGTACCGGAGCTATCAGTATATATCTCAGCACTACGTGTGCAATATGGGATGCTGGATATGCCCGTTATTGCTCAGCTCACAGGGCATGCAAGTCCAAGTGCGAACCATCTGGAGAAATGTACTACCCTTGATTAAAAACTGATTAAAAACTAACTGAAATATTCAGCTTTTTTGCTTCAATCTCCATAAGATTTAAAGATTCCCTGGTTTTCTCGCCATTAGATTCACTCACTTCTCTGTTCACCACTGTTTTAAGTAACAGTTGGGTTTCTTGGGTAGTCGGTCTGTAAGTAACGGCAGCAGGCGAAGGCATTTTGGTACTTATTGAGTTATTTATCGGCTGCTTCATTAATTAGCCTAAATATCGAGCTTTCTTTGCTCCAATATCCATAAAAATGTAGAAATTATGAATTGTAAATAAAAAAAACATACCATGGCAAATACGACTGCAGGCAAAGAGAGCAAGGAGCATTTCGGAGATCTTTGTCTAGCTGACGTGAAGTCAGTATTACGTAAATTACAATTGCAACAACACCGGAAATTAAACGGCCTTGAAATATTTGTCTAAAATGATGATGTCACTAGGCTCTAGTGACATCTAGTGAACACCATCATAAGTGCCATTGCCTTACTATTAGATTTAAATACAATGGTATTATACTTGCCTGCTTCCCCTGTATAGTGGAGTCACCGTGCAACAAAACGTTTTTCCATACATAATGCTCGAGACTGTGAACGTACCCACAAAGCAAAAGAAAGTTTTTCAAAATCGGCTTTAGAGTTTGGGAATAATCTCAATTTGAAATTGAAGTGAAAATATTAATATCCATTAATTTTGCGTTGCAGTGTATATTCAAGAAAAAAATAATTCAGCTTGTGTCATTTCTACCCCAACTGTCCAATTTTACCCTTGAGCAAACAATATAGATAGGTAGTGATGTTAGAATGTTTCAGGTGGTGAGCCTTTATGCAACAAAGCTTACAGGAGGAGCTTTGGATAACTCATAGATAGGCCAAACGTATGTAAATCGTAAAACGTGTAGAAAGAAAAATGTTTTTTAAATTGGTGTGATCGAGCAATTCATTGATATGTGATATGTGTGCAACTGTTAAAGAAGCACTTGTAGTGCTTTGCGTTTAGTGATTATATTTTAGATATTGTGTATTTAGTACCTTTTGTAGATCTACATATTACACTGTAAAGAGATTTTTTGATGATTATTAAGAAATTATGGATGTAAATAATTACAAATAAAGTATATTTTTACTAAGAGGGCAGTTTTGTGTTATACTGAAAGACAAATTAGATTTTCTCGTTATTGATGAGTCTTCATCAGCACTAGTTTGCTAATAGGTGCTGGCTGAGTCAAAAACTGTGATGTGGTTTTATTTATAACTTTGAGCCTTTTTTTCTACAATTAAGTAAAGTGATCACTCAGATTTCAAATAAAACTGGCAAAAACTAAACCAACTCAACTTCTGCTGAAATCAATCAGTTGAAATTTCACATAGAAATGGGGAACTCCTAATTTGCTGACCCATAAGACATGCATTTATTACGGAAAATCTTGCTGACCCGTCCAAAATTCTTGCTGACCTCTATGCATGGTGATAGCTGAGAGTGTCCTACATATCATATACAAATTTCGTAAACACCGTGTAGTTACAGCTCTGGAAAACTTTGAAAGTGAGATTTTTTTGCTGATAAAAATCGAGTAGAAAATCACTTAGTTACGGCCCTGGAAAACATAAAATGTGAGATTTTTTTGCTGGCTCGTTAGAAATTCTTGCTGACCGGCATACAGGGAGATAGCTGAGACTGAACTACATATTATGTACGCATTTCATAAAAATCGGACAGAAATTCATTTAGTTAAGGCCCTGGAAAACATAAAAAGTGAGTTTTTCTTGCTGACCCGTTACAAATTCTGGCTGAGCGGTATGCAGGCTGATAGCTGAGACCTTATTACACATTGTTGGAAAATTTCGTAAATATCGAGTCAAAAATAACTTAGTTACTGCCCTGGAAATCTTTAACAGTGATATTTTTTTGATGACCCGTTACAAATTTTTGCTGACCGGTATGCAGGGCGATAGCTGAGACTGAACTTAACATTATGTACGAAATGCAAAAAAATCGGGAAGAAAATCGCTTAGTTACGGCCCTGAAAAACTTTGAAAGTGAGATTTTTTTGCTGACCCGTTACAATTTCTTGCTGACCAGAATGCGGGGAGATTGGTGAGTGTTCTATATTCTCTGTACGAATTTCGTAAAAATCAAGCCGAAAATCGCGTTGATACATCCCTGGAAAACTTTGAAAGTGAGATTCTTTTGCTGACCCATTACAATTTCTTGCTGACCAGCATGCGGGGAGATAGCTGAGACCGTTCGACATATTATATACGAATTTCGTAAAAATCGGGCTAAAAATCGCTTAGTTATGGCCCTGAAAATCTTTAAAAGTGAGATTTTTTTGCTGACCCGTTACAAATTCTTGCTGACCGGTATACAGGGAGATAGCTGAGACTGTATTGCACATTATGTACGAATTTCGTAAAAATCGGGCCGAAAATCGCGTTGATACATCCCTGGAAAACTTTGAAAGTGAGAGTTTTTTGCTGATTTTATGCAGGGTGATAGCTGAGACTGCACTACACACTTTGTAAAAATCGGGCCGAAAATCACTTAGTTACAACTCTGTACATTTTTCAAAGGCAATTCGCATATTATTCTGTACCAAGTGCTACTGTTGACTGAAATGTGACTGAGTTGAAAAAATGTCACATTTTTAAATCCGCCTGTATAGCAAAAAACCAAGAGGGCTTCAGAAAGTTTGCTTTTGCCATCGTTGGTTTCCATATAAAAACTAGTATGTACCATAATGCGCAAATAGCAAACCTATTTTTACTCATACTGTAGATAGGCTATGCAGACCACCAATTATTTTGAACACCCTGTACAATAACAGAACTACAAAATAAAAAAAAAATGACAAATTAATAAAAACTTGGTTGCTCAACAAATATAAATAAAAATAAAAAAGTCAATAAAAATAAATCTAAATTATGACAAATTTTTAACATCATTTTGTTATGGCTGACAACTTGATGAGATTGATAAGTCTGTTTTACAGTTTATCTCTTTTGCCTGTTGGAGAATATCACATTGGAAAAAACATATCGGAGAACGATTTTAGCCGATAACCTAACGTCCAATAAAAAAGTATCGATAAATAATCGCATATTGAAAGCAAGAACTTTTCTAATTATCGATATCTTGTGCGCATCTCTGTTCCGTAGTTCCGTTCGATTCCGTTAAGTAGTTTGGAGCCGGGTTAAGGTTAAGGAAGGTTTTTCACGCAGTTTTTCATTTATTTGGATTCGAACACGTGTTTTTTCTTTATTTTTACAGTATACTACAATAAATACAAATATACAATAATTGTTGGAAATTTAAAGCTCTTTCATGTTTTGCCAATGATATTTACCCTACATATTATTAGATTTTCAGATTTTAAACAAAATTCTATAATTATCTATATACTGGTCAGCAAGAATTTGTAATGGATCAGCAAAAAAAATCACTTTTAAAGTTTTACGGGGCCGTAACTAAGTGATTTTTTGTCCTACTTTTACGATATTTGTATATAATATGTAGTACTGTCTCAGCTATCAGCGGAATGTCAGCAAGAATTTGTAACCGGTCTGGAAAAAAATCTCAATTCTAAGTATTTTCAGGGCCGTAACTAAGCGATTTTCAGCCCGATTTTTACGAAATTCGTATATAATATCTTGGACGGTCTCAACTATCTCCCAGCATAGAGGTCAGCAAGAATTTTTAACGGGTAAGCAAAAAATATCACTTTTAATGTTTTCCAGGGCCGTAACTAAGTGACTTTCTGCCCGATTTTTACGAAATTCGTATTTAATATATAAGACAGTCTCAGTTATCTCCCCGCGTTCTGGTCAGCAAGAAATTGCAACTGGTCAGCAAAAAAATTCTCACTTTTAACTTTCTTTTAATGCTTTCCAGGGCCGTATTTAAGCGATTTTTGGCTCGGTTTTTACACAATTTGTACCTAGTATGTAGGATGATCTCGACTATCTCCCTGCATACTGGTCAGCAGAATTTGTAACGGGTTAGCAAAAAATCTCACTTTTTATGTTTTCCATGGCCGTCACTAAATGATTTTCTGCCCGATTTTTACGAAATTCATACATAATGTGTAATTCAGTCTCAGCTATCTCCCTGTATGCCGGTCAGCAAGAATTTGTAACGTGTCAGCAAAAAATCTCACTTTCAATGTTTTCCAGGGGTGTAACTAAGCGATTTTCGGCCCGATGTTGACTAAATTCGTATATAATATGTAGGACACTCTCATCTGCATAGCGGTCCTGCATAGCGGTCAGCAAACATTTCTAACGGGTCAGCAAAGAAGTCTCACTTTCAAAGCTTTCCAGGGCCGTTACTAGGTGATTTTCGGCCCGATGTTTATGAAATTCGTACATAATGTGTAGTTCAGTCTCAGCCATCTCCCTGTATACGGTCAGGAAGAATTTCTAACGGATCAGCAAAAAAATCTCACTTTTAAAGTTTTCCAGGGCCGTAACTAAGTGATTTTCGGCCCGATGTTTACTGAATTCGTATATAATATGTGGGACACTCTCAGCTATCACCCTGTATAGCGGTCAGTAAGAATTTCTAACGGGTCAGCAAAGAAATCTCACTTTCAAAGCTTTTCAGGGCCGTAACTAAGTGATTTTCGGCCCGATGTTTATGAAATTCGTACATAATGTGTAGTTCAGTCTCAGCCATCTCCCTGTATACGGTCAGGAAGAATTTCTAACGGATCAGCAAAAAAATCTCACTTTTAAAGTTTTCCAGGGCCGTAACTAAGTGATTTTCAGCCCGATGTTTACAAAATTCGTACATAATGTGCAGTTCAGTCTCAGCTATCTCCCTGTATACCGCTCAGCAAGAATTTCTAACGCGGCAGCAAAAAAAATCTCACTTTCAAAGTTTTCCAGGACCGTAACTAAGTGATTTTCGGCCCGATGTTTATGAAATTCGTACATAATGTGTAATTCAGTCTCAGTTATCTGCCTGTATACGGGTCGGCAAGAATTTCTAACGGGTCAGCAAAGAAATCTCACTTTCAAAGTTTTCCAGGGCCGTAACTAAGTGATATTCGGCCCGATGTTTATGAAATTTGTACATAATGTGTAATTCAGTCTCAGCTATCTCCCTGTATACCGGTCAGCCAAAATTTCTAACGCGGCAGCAAAAAAATCTCACTTTTAAAGTTTTCCAGTTCCGTAACTAAGTGATTTTCAGCCCGATGTTTACAAAATTCGTACATAATGTGCAGTTCAGTCTCAGCTATCTCCCTGTATACCGGTCAGCAAGAATTTCTAACGGGTCAGCAAAAAAATCTCACTTTAAAAGTTTTCCAGGGCCGTAACTAAGTGATTTTTGGCCCGATGTTTACTAAATTTGTATATATTATGTGGGACACTCGCAGCTATCACCCTGTATACCAGTCAGCAAGAATTTCTAACGGGTCAGCAAAGAAATCTCACTTTCAAAGTTTTCCAGGGTCGTAACTAAGTGATCTTCGGCCCGATGTTTATGAAATTCGTACATAATGTGTAGTTCAGTCTCAGCTATCTCCCTGTATACCGGTCAGCAAAAATTTCTAACGGGTCAGCACAGAAATCTCACTTTCAAAGTTTTCCAGGCCCGTAACTAAGTGATTTTCGGCCCGATGTTTACTAAATTCATATAAAATAAATAGGGGCAGAGGACACTTTCACTTATCACCCTGCATAGCGGTCACCAACAATTTTTGACGGGTCAGCAAAATTTTCCGTAATAAATGGATTTCTTATGGGTCAGCAAATTAGGGATACCCTCAGAAATGTGGTAAGATACCACAATTTTATGTCAGGAACGAGTCAATAGAGACAGTGTCAAACTTACCAAAATAAAAACTGTGTTGTTGGTACCTTTTGAAACAGCTACCATTAGTGAAATTAATGGTAACGCATGTTGAGATTAGATAGGCGCTTATAAGCTGAGGTAGGTATCCTTTAAGAGCATTTAACGAAGTTACTAAATTTACTAGTTGTAACGAAGTTACTAAATTTCTGGAACGCGGTCCTAAAGATATAAAAGTCAAGTTCAATTAATTAGGGTTAACCGAAGGGTTAACGGGTGTAGGTTAAATTAGGGCATGTTGCCAGTTTTTAAAATTTGGGTATTTCGTTCAAATTCTGGTAAACGACTGGCAATCTTTAGCTAGAACCAGTCTTTGTATACTTTGTTTTTGTTGTTGTTTCTTTGTTTCCATATAAAAGAGGCTGAGGAGATTGAACAGTAAACATCGCCAATCCTAGAAGTAGAACCGTATATAAACAGACCGCATCCCCGATCTTCAAAGTCACATTTTCACACACTCACATAAACGGGTCATAGCGATCGTTGGACCCCCTTACTCACATAAAATAAACAGGGTTATAGCGGTTGTTGAGCCCCATCTACACACACACCCAGGCCAAAGCGATTGTTGGGCCCCATTCATTCACGCATTAGCGTTTGTTGGGCCCAATTTCCACTTACACATATATACCCGGCTTAGAGTTTGTTGGGCCACACACAACATTTCACCGTCAACTTACCGAGTTAGTTAAATTCCCGTACCCGTTCCCATCCAAAAAAAGCCGAACCTATGGTTTCCTTTAAATAACAGACCGTTAGAGGGCCTCTCGTTATAATCCATAAAAGCCCTAAACTGATATTTATAACCTTGTTGACATTGCATCTTGAAAATAGAGTTTTACCGTATTAAGTCTAGTGCGTATCTTTCTCTCAAATCGCGACTACAGACAGAACACCTAGAAAACCTTCTCCACTGTTTAAAAGCTCCCCGCTAGGCATTTCTGTGGACCCTCTACCCCGTAAGAGGGTTTTGGGTACGAGAGTTAAACACCAATAGGCCCTTTTTCCCTCACTTATTAAAATTCTTTACAATGTCCAAATCAATTTTATGCCCAAGGTTCCTAAAGCTGAGAGTAAATCATGAAAATAGATAATTTGAGAAACAAGAATCAGATTTTTACCTTCACAAGTAGATGCTGAATCGGTACAGCTTCTTCTCAGCTAAACTAACTACCTCAATTCAACAGGAACTGATAATCATAATATATTTCTGCTGTCTCCTTGTCTGTGGTTCACTTTTCAGCTTCTGTACAGAACATTGCTGAGAATTAAAGTCCTAAATTGACAATTTCATCAACTAAATTGTGAAGCTCAAAATCGTATTTAGTTAGCCTGAACTGCGAAAAAATACTGAATATTGAGACATAGTTCTCTACGTCTACTCACTTGAAATAACCTGAGTTTAAGTTAAAGTTTTGGCTTTTAAAGAAAGTTACCAAGAATTGAGTCACAAGTCATTAAGCATTTTAAACAACTCCTTCCCTAGATTTATAGTCTCAAGCCTCAAGATTCTTCTTCTAATTTAAGCTAACCTTAGCACTAAACCAGTGGCAACTCATATGTAGAAAATTGCTGAACATTGGGCAAGAATCTCCATGATGTAACACGCTTTCTTAAAGAAAATGTTGATTTAGGACTAAAAATCGTATTTTGCTTGGAATGAGCTTCAAAACTTCATTGAATGCTCACAGTTATCAGCTTCTTCTAATAGACTTGAAAGAAAAAATGCTGAGACTCAATATTCTCTACTTTTACTAACCTAATCTAACCTTAAAGCTCAACATGTAGCGACTAATCTGCAGAAAACTGCTGAGCTTTCAGCCTTAAATCCGGCTTGTTATCAACTAAACCAAGAAATTCTTTTTTGATGATAATGTTGATCATGAGACATTTTTATCAAATAGTCTCTTTGAGTTCGATTGAGTTAAAAAGTTGCTGAAAACTCAAGATTTTCCACTTGCTCAGCAGTCAAAAAATCGTTTGTTGTTTAGTTTGAGCCGCAAAAAACCTTCATAGTAGCCTCATCTGTCTTCTTCATAGTAGTCAACTGACGTGAGCTCTACAGATAGTAAGTCCTACATTGTCATCAACGAAGCCCAGAAATCCAGATGGATGGAAAAATGCTGTTTTTTAACTCAGGATCTTATTTTGTTTATGCACAAATGTAAAAAATATTACGCTGAATAAAAATGAAATCAACAGATACCTACTGAGGACGGTAAAAACAAACAGCTTGCTAAGGACTTTTACATGAATTATGCTGGAGAAAATTATTTTGTCAATAATAATGAAATTCATCTGAACTGAAGAAGGAATAATATCTAAGACATAAAATGCATATCATGAAACTTGAACTAACCTCAGCTCAGGTGAACAAGAAAAGGTTAGGACTTTCGAGTACTGTGGTTATATACCAATAGCATCAGGTCAAATTATTCTATTCAAACCTTTAATTTAAAATGTTTAAAATAAGAAATTAATTTAAAATGGAATCAAAATCCCGGAAGACTCGGTTCATAAAGAGTCACAAAACAGTTATTGATAACTCTGAATTCTCCAGCCTCTACTAACTTGAGCTATTGCTAAGCTAATAACTAAATACCTACTTTACTGAGAAGCCTACACAACTTCAGCTGTCTCACTGTCTCAACTCTATATTTTGATAAACAAAACTGTGAAACTCTCTGTTGAGCCTCCAGAGCCACCAGAACGAGCCTTAGCTCAGGTGAGCTAATAAAAAGCACATCAGAATGCTTCAACTCAAAGTCTCAATGTCTGTGGTTAATGCCTCAGCTTCTATAGAACAAGTTGGTCAACAGAAATCTTGAGTTGGTTTGTTTATGGTGTGCTTTAAGTTGCACGCGTTGTTTTTCCAATTTTTTTTTTGACCACGCGCGCGGAGCGCCTTTTGTTTAGGAAATATCTGATCGTTCCTCATATGTGGCCCAAACTGCCGTAAAATTATTAACAAAGAACCTGAAGATACCTAAAAATAACTGAAACGTCGAAACGTCTCAAATACCTTATTTCATATTAAGTAATAGGTAAACAGGTAAAAAACGTGCTCAAATTCATAAAAATATATAAAATGGTATCACGAGTTCCCACATCAAAGTTGCCATTTATGACATATTGTTTGTGATTGTGAACAGAATGTAGATTCTGTTCACAATCACAAACAATATGTCATAAATGGCATTGAAATTTCAGTTTTCTAGCTTTAGATGTCCCTAAAAATGTAATATTTGTCAATTTTTGAGTCACCCTATAGTATCTAAATCAGAAATCAAAGGCGCTATTTATAATAAGGGAATAGTACCTACCAAAAATATTGGTAAACAAAAAAAAAACTAAAGTTAAATGTTGCAGCATTATTTGGGACACCGTATACTATTTAAAATAGAAATCAACGCTCTATTTATCATAAAACTACTGGAACTTACGCAATAAATTAACAGATATCAATTTACATGAAAAAATCCAAAAATTCTAGGTTACAACACTTTTTTGGGACACTCTATACTATCCAAAACGTAAATATATGCCCTATTTATCATACGACTACTAGAACCTATGAATCAAATCGATTACTATTGATTTATATGGGAAAAGTCGATATTTTAAGTCGATAATTAAGCATATTCTCATCACATTCAACTCTCCCCAACTGGCCCAAAAACCTAAATTTTTAGATAAAAGTCGTGAATTTCAGCCTTCAACAGCTTATATCGCGTTTTAATGTGGATTTATCCCAAAAACCAAATTTTACCGGATTTAAACCAAAAAAGTAGAATAATTTTAGTGTTTTTAACAATTTGTGGATAAAATGGCGAAGGAATTATTTCGCAGTAAATACTCATATATATCAACACCAGACGCCTTGCATAATTATAAAATTGCTTTCATTGGTAAGTTTTAATAAAGCTTTCATCGCCTAAACATTTTATTCCGCCTTGCTACGTACTAAATAATCCACCCTTTCTATGTAAAATACACACCGCTTATGGACCTTTTCTGCATTATCAGCATATATTAGCTTCCTGCATCATTTTTTGAGCCACCCCATACTATCTAAAACAGAAATCAACGTCCTATTCATTATAAAACGACTCGAAGTAACAAATAAAATCGATTACTATAGATTTATATGACACATATAAGAATTTCTATGTTAAACATATGGGGCCCTCAAACCGGCCCAAAAAACTAAATTTTTGGTCAGCAAAAATCTTGAGTTGGTTTGTTTATGGTGTGCTTTTGTCACACACGCGTGTCATTTTTTTTTTTTTTTTTTTTTTTTTTTTTTTTTTTTTTGACCACGCGCGCGGGACTCCCATACTTTAGGAAATATCCGAACGCAGTGGACCAACTGTTGTAGAAGTTTGGTGGGTTCAGACCACGCGCGCAGAGCGCCCATAGTTTAGGAAATATCCGAACGCTGTGGGCCAAGTGCTGTAGAAGTTTTGTGGGTTGTGGGTGAAGACCACGCGCGCGGAGCGCCCATAGTTTAGGAAATATCCAAACGGTCCTGTGATATAGCTTAAACTGCCGTAAAATTATCAACAAAGAACCTGATGCTACCTAAAAGTAACTGAAATGTCGAAACGTCTGAAATACTTGATTTCATATTCGCAAACTTAACATCTTTTGAAGAAGGGTAAAAAACGTGCTAAAATTCATAAAAAGATATATAATGGTACCACGAGTACCCATATAAAGGTTCTCATTTATGACATATTGTTTGTGATTATAAAACGAATCTACAATTGAAATTTCACTTTTCTAGCTTTGATTGTTCGTAAAAATGTAATATTTGCCAATTTTTGGCTCACCCTATAATATCAAAATCAGAAATCAATGCAGTGTTTAAAACAGTTATAAAATTTGTCCAAAATGACGACCGTCTGATTCTAAACACAAACGTATTCTGTTTATAAATCCTTCACTCACATTGCGTAACATATAGGGAGTTATGCTTCTGAAGGCTTCTCTGATTCGTTCCTTAATATTTTCTTTTGTGGTTGGAGGCGTATTATACACGATTCCTTTCACATATCCCCATAGAAAGAAATCGGGAGTCGTTATGTCAGGGAACCTTGGTGGCCAATGTTGTGCTCCATTCCTTCCAATCCATCGATTTTGGAAACGAACATTTAAGAACTCCCGGACTTCACGATGATAATGAGCAGGTGCCCCATCCATTTGCAGCTACATGGTTGTTCTTATATCTAGAGGAACTTCTTCCAGTAAAATTGGAAGCTGATTTCTCAAAAAATTTAGAAACGACATTCCGTTTAAATGTTTGCCAAAAAAATAAGGTCCAATCACATACTGTCCCATTATGCCCCCCCATACATTTACTGACCACCTATGATGGTTATTAATAACTCTAAATTCATGGGGGTTAAAATCAGAATAATAATGAAAATTGTGTCTGTTAAAAGAACCATCGTTATGATAAGTACACTCATCACTAAATAGAACTGATTCAAAAAAATCTTCTTGTTCTCCAACTACATACAAAAGTCCACTCGTTGGCCAAAATCGTTATCGGAGAGTTCTTGATGTAGTTGTATCTTATAATCGTGATATTTATGTTTTTGAAGAATCCTTGATGCGCTTGCTTGGCTAATATTTAAGTTTTGTGCAATTTCTCGTTGTCCGACATGGGGATTTTCAACTACAGAGCCAATAACGGCTAATTCAGTTTCTTGGTTATCTGTAACTGGTCTCGTTTTGGCAGTCGTTTTATACTGAACACTACCAGTTTGCCTAAATTGAACCAACAGTCTTTCAAAAACGGCTCTATTCGGTCGAGTTCGGTTAGGAAACCTTTTGCAAGCATTCTCCTAGAATGAAGATCATATCGACTCGTTCTTCTGTTGTGTAAACCAGCATTTTGATTAAATAAAAAACTCCCTGTTAACCACCTATTATAACAGTAAAAAAATATTTAACTTTAAATTAATATGTGACAACTAGAAATGACAATAAATTTTGCTTTGTCAAAATCAGGTAACACCTGAACAGACCTGAACAGGTAAATTAGATTACTACATTCGTTTATGTCAGCGCAAATTCAGAAAAAAATCAATTTTCCAAGAAAACGCAAAGACCAAGCTATAGGAATGTTTAATAGTTTTTGATAGAAAACTAAATTCTCTATCTAATGATACTCTAATAAAATACAGGGTCTAATTTAAATTAAACGAGTTATTACTGTTCGAAGTTTGCAATAATTTAGTGTTAATTTTTTTACATTTGGTACACAGTAGTTAATAATTAATACATACCGCAAAAAATTCAATGTACTAGTAGCCCACCAGCCAATTTCGGTGGTTGAAAAGAAACCAAGTGCTGAGATTTTAAACATTAAATTTGATGCTGCATTTTCACAAAATCACGAATATCTGAAGAACGGTACGGTTTAGATGCCATAAACCTTAATAAAACTACCTTTACTTTTGTCCGTAGATATCGAAAATATATTAATATAATAGGTGTTTCATTTAAAAAAATAAAACTTTAATCAATTTTATACTTTTGTGACCACCTATATACAATGACAATAATTTTAAAATGTACTTCCAATAGACCCTCATCCATTCCATATACAAAACTTTTTTTAAATCTAAAAGTTTAGCCATAATCTTCCGTGTCGAATAACGTGAATCACCCTGTATAATAGCAATACATTTGACCAATCTCATACAAACGATTTTATGAATGCAAAGACGACAAGTAGTAAAACATAAACGAGACCACTTTTTAACCTCTGAAATTAGGTGGTAGGAATTACCTAATCGCATTGTCTTTCACCAATAGCCTCTATTGGGTTGTAATTGCGAAAAAGCTAAAAAAAAATGAATGACCAATCTATTTCAATATATGTATTCATTTTAATATAAATCAATTACTATATACACACTCAGTAATTGTTTATTCACGTCAAGTAATCCTGCACTTGATTAATTGATTGAACCGGAATTCAAATTTTCAGTTTTAATCGTTTTCTCCGCAGTCGTCGTCCACCGATATCTCGAAAAAGCACAACAAATCTGTTTAATCCAGTTCAATCAGATTAAAACAAACTCGCATTAGCGCGTTATTCAATATGATATTTGCTAACAGTTAATTAATGCGACTCATCTAAGTGATGGCCTTTTAATTGTTGCTATTTGCTGTTTCATTTAGCTTGGGTACGAGTACAATAACAACGACATCGTGTGAAAATGGATCGTCTTAAATGGTTACCGCGATTTTTCCACTCAATAGTTATGATACGCAGATATTAAGAGCATTGACCATTAATTCATAACAAATAATAAAATAAATAAAACAAAAGGACATAATTTAGTGCATTTGCGCACTTGTGAAAAACTACTAAGAAAATACCTTTTTACTATTTCTCTAAATATTATAATTTCTACACTGTATTTAACCAAATAATCCAAAAGTTATAATAAAAGACCAACATTTTTTTAAGCCCTAATAAACAAATTAAATCAATTTTTATTTCAAGCAGACATCCAAAGAGATATCGTTTCGAGTTCACATCGGTTTAGCCTGCAAAGGCAAAGGAAGGCAGAAGGTACCAAAAAAACGACACTTTGTTATAGTTGAAAATCCCAGCCGACCAACAATAACAACATATCGGCTAAAGCTTGTTTACTATTTTTCATAAAATGTGATTCGTCGAATTGCGAATATCAATTATTAATAAAAAGTAAAACGTAATCGATAAAATTTTATAGTATTTAGGTGCATGGAATTTTTTCTATTCGTTCATGGTCTGTGACGTGATGAATGTACTTAAAAAGCACAAAGTTTTAGAACGCTTGTTTGTGATTAGCAGGAGATGAGGCTCAGTTTGACGTCACTATGAGGATCGTTCCCATTTTCTGCATTTTTCGAACTTCTAGTTCAGGTAGGCAAGAACTCTTCGACATCTTTGTGTGTGTGTCCTCAGATAGGTATAACGACTCTTGTAAGAAGTTAAAAAATGCTGATTTAAAAATGTATTTTTTTGAGGCTTAGAAAAGAGAAGTTGAGGGTTTAAAAGAGAAGTTTTGAAGAATCAAAGGCTCCTTGGGAGTTGTCAGAAATGCTCTTTTTCGATTAAAGTAAAGTTTCCTTTCTATAAGACCTACTCTATCGAAAAATAGTTTTATGACAATTACTAGATATTTCTGACAATTTCTAAAGAGCATCTTACATTATTAGATATTTAGGATCGATTTTTCATTTCAATATTTTCGTTGGATTCCATTTTGACGCACTGAAGAAGTATCTTTAGATCTATTCGATTCTTCATTTCGATTTAGTGTCACTAGTTACAGCTTTGACAGTTCCAATTGCTCATGCTCAAAGAAAAATCCAAAATAAAAATCGAATCCAAATAGATTCCGTCTCATTCCTTAAAATCGAATGAGAAAATCGAGAGATCCAGTCCAATGTAAAATCGAATGATGTAAAATCAAATATTTCGGCTTTTCATTTGATAAATTAAAAGTCGAATGGGAAAATCCAATAATGTAAAGCGCACTTAAGAGTTGATTGTATCAAAAACCTAGATTATGTCAAAAACTGGTCTACGACCAAGCAGGACTAAACCCTAAAAAAATACCTTTTAAATTGCAATTTTTTCTTTTTACATATTAGGGAACACATTGTGTACATGCTGCTCGCATAAAGTCAGAACTAATCGGATTTTAAATTTTATATTATTGAAGTTACAATACTAAAATTTTTACGGTGTCAATAAAAATACCCGACGACAAACATTGTAATCATTATCTAAATCAATGACCTTTAAGCTCAGCAAACCGTTTAAACGTCCGTAATAGTTATTAATGTAACAAGTACATTAAGTAGAACTTTATGACGTCATGAACTTAGAAAAGGGGCCTTGATGGTTTACTTAAACGTCACTTCTGGTAAGCTTCTGTCAAGGTTGTGTGGGTTGATTGGAGAAGAACCTAGTTAGGATCAATAGCAGAAGTGCCTCTAATATTACTTTTCTCTCAAAAAGAAGATTGGAAAACTTCTTTAGGCAGCATTGCTCAGAAGCTCTGCATTGAGGACAAAAATTTTATGATCAGCTTGGTTAGGTATCTCAGACGTCATTTTGGTTCAGAAAAAAAGCTTTCTTGGCCATGTAAGTACTTAACTAAGACTTTGATTCAATTAAAAAAAAACATTTCTGTTTGATAAAAGAAATCCTGCCCTTTGACTTAAGATCAAAGACAAGGGTAAACGGGGGCAGCAACAATCTGAGATTTCCTGATATTTGAAGAAAACCTTTGAAGGGGTGCAGAGTATTCCAAGGGGCAGATGAAATGGAGCAGCAACTGCAGGTGGTGCTTTCGAAATCAAAGTGGTTAGTGAGAGACTCAAGGAGGTGGTTGATGTTTTGAGGGGTGAAGCAACCCAGCCCTGACTTAAAATTATTATAAAGAGTACATTTTTTAAACAAAAATTAATATTTTAAGTACAAACCAACGCTGACATTCTCTTGTTTACCTTCCTTCTCAGTAACTAGTCCTCTACAACTGCGTTCAATGGTTATATGTTTTCATGTCAAGAAAAATGGTTAAACTATGAGCCAATCAGCATCTTATCAGTATCTTGTTATGGGCTACATCTGTAATTACTATTACAGTCATATATAATAAACTTATACAAATAAAAGTTTTATACAAATAAAAAATTTGCAAAAAAAAACTTGTCTAAAGGACTAATTTAACAAGAACACATATCTTTTATTTCTAACATTGATCAAAACACTTTTTTATTTTTCACATTAGATATAGCAAGTGAAACCTTATTTTCAGCTGCTTTGAGCTGAGAAATTCAAAAGTGAAGTTAAAAATTGAATACCTAATTTCTTAAGAAAGATATGGCTAAAAAGATATCTGAAGATTGCACAAAAAGCTGTCTGAGGGACTAATTTAACAAAAAAAAATTTTAAAAATTTATTTTTTATTTTTTGCGTTAGATCTAGCCAAGTGACACCTCAATTTCAGCTGACTTGAGCTCACAAATTCAGCGGTGTAGTCGAAAATTTAATAGCTAAATTTATAAGGAACCTGTGTCTAAAAAATTGAATAATCTACTAATTTTTAATGAATTTTTATTAGAAAACAAAAATTGCAAACGCGCAAAAACAAATTGCACACAAAACTGTCTGAGGGACGACTTGAATTTTCTTTACTCCTAACATTAATAAAAAAACTTTTTGATTTTTAGCTCTCTTGAGCTCATACATTTAGTGGTGTAGTCGAAATTTGGATACGTAAATTCCTAAGGAAAATATGCCTAAAAACTTGAAGAAACCTGCTTATTTTTAAAGAATTATTATTAGAAAACCAATGTATGAATTGTACAAAAAGCGATCTAAAGAACCGTCTTTATTTTTTGCGTTAAATCTAGCCATGTGACACCTAATTTTCAGCTCAAGAATTCCGCGGTGTAGTCGAAAATTTAATACCTAAATTCTTAAGGAAAATTTGTCTGAAATATTGAAAAAATTTGCTTATTTTTAATCAATTTTTATTTAAAAACAAAAATTGCAAATGCGCAAAATCAAATTGCACAAAAATTGTGAGGGACTATTTGAATTTTTTTTTACTTCTAACATTAACTTTTTAATTTAAACTTTTTAATTTAAAAATTAACATAAAATTTAATAAAAAAAACTTTATTTTTTATTTTTCGCGTTAGATATCGGAAGTGACACCTCAATTTCAGATGCCTTAAGCTCACAAATTTAGTGGTGTAGTGGAAAATTGGATACCTAAATTCCTAAGGAAAATATGCCTAAATACATGAAAAAATCTGCTTATTTTAAAGAATTATTATTAGAAAATCAACGTATGATTTGCACAAAAAGCTATTTGAGAATCTAATTTAACAAAAGTACCTATTTGATTCTATTTTTACTCCTATGATCAAAAAACTTTTTTATTTTTCACATTAGATATAGCAAGTGACACCTCATTTTTAGCTGCTTTGAGCTGAAAAATTCAAAAATGATGTCAAAAATTTAATACCTAAATTCCTAGGAAAGATATGGCTAAAAAGATATCTGTTTATTTTTAAGGAATTATTATTAGAAAACCAATGTAGAACTCTGCAAATTGCACAAAAAGTTGTCTGAGGAACTAATTTAACAAATACACCCATTTGCTTATTTTTTTACTTCTAACATTGAACAAAACCTTTTTTATTTTTTGCGTTAAATCTAGACAAGCGGCACCTCATTTTCAGCTGTCTTGAGCTCATAAATTCAGCGGTGTAGTCGAAAATTGGATAACTAAATTCCTAAGAAAAGTATGCCTAAAAACTTGAAGAAATCTGCTCATTTTTAAGGAATTATTATTAAAAAACAAAGGGATGATGCCGCAAATTGCGCAAAAAGCTATCTGAGAGTCTAATCTAACAAAAACACATATTTGATTCTTTTTTTACTCCTAACATTGATCAAAAACCTCTTTTATCTTTTGCGTTAGATATAGCAAGATTCAGTTGTCTTGAGCTCAGGAATTCAGCTTTGTAGTCGAAAATTAAATAGCTAAATTCCTAAGGAACATTTGTCTAAAAAATTGAAAAAAGCTGCTAATTTTTGATGAATTTTTATTACAAAACAAAAATGACAAGTGCGCATTTTTGTGCAATTTGTTTTTGTGCGCAAAATAAAATTTCCCTTACATTTTTTTCCCTTACATTGATCAGAAAACTTTTTTATTTTTCGCGTTAGGTACAGGATGTGACACCTCATTTTCAGCTGAATTGAGCTCGGGAATTCAGCGATGAAGTCGAAAATTGGATACCTAAATTCCTAAGGAAAATATGTCCAAAAATTTGAAGAAATCCGCTCGTTTTTGAGGAATTATTATTAGAAAAGCAAAATATGAATTGCTATTATTAGAAAACCAATATCTGAGAATATAATTTAACAAAAACACCTATTTGATTTTTTTACTCCTACTTTCCTTACTAACATTGATCAAAAACCTTCCTTATTTTTTTCTTTAGATCTAGGCAGGTAACACCCCATTTTCAGCTGTCTTGAGCTCAAGAATTCAGCGGTGTAGTCGAAAATTTAATAGCTAAATTTAAAAGGAACTTTTGTCTAAAAAAATTGAAAAATCTACTAATTTTTAATGAATCTTTATTAAAAAACAAAAATTGTAAATGCGCAAAAATAAATTGCACAAAAAACTGCCTGAGGGACTACTTGAAATTTTTTTACTCCTAACATTTTTAAAAAACATTTTTTATTTTTGCTTTAGATATAGGAAGTGACACCTCATTTTCAGCTGTCTTGTCCTTCAGCTAGTCCCTCAGAGAGTTTTTTTGTGCAATTTTGTGCAATCTAATAATAATTCCTTAAAAATGAGCAGATTTCGTCAAGTTTTTAGGCATATTTTCCTTAGGAATTGAGGTATCCAATTTTCGACTTCACCGCTGAATTCCTGAGCTCAATTCAGCTGAAAATGAAGTGTCAATTCCTATACCCAACGCGAAAAATAAAAAAGTTTTCTGGTCAATGGTAGGGCTAAAAAATGCAAATACGTATTTTTGTTTAATTTGTCCTTCAAACAGCTTTTTGTGCAATTTTCAGATGCCTACATTGGCTTTCTTATAATGATCCGTTAAAACTTAGCAGATTTTTTAAAGTTTTCAGCCTTACCTTTGTTAGTAATTTAGTAATTTAGGTATCCAATTTTTAGCTTCTCTTCTGAATTTCTGAGCTCAAGATAGCTGAAAATGCGATGTCTATATGTATCGGTGCCTATATCTAACGCACAAAATAAGAAAAACGTTAAAAATAATTGCAACTAGTCCCTCAGACAGTTTTCTTGTGCAGTTTTGTGCAATCTAATAATAATTCCTTAAAAATGTGCAGATTTCTTCTAATTTTTAGGTATGCTTTCCTTAGGAATTTAGGTATCCAATTTTCGACGTCACTGCCAAATTTCTGAGCTCAAGTCAGCTGAAAATGAGGTGTCACGTCATATACGTAACGCAAAAAATAAAAAAGTTGTCTGATCAATGTTAGGAGTAAAAAAAATGCAAATACGTGTTTTTGTGGAATTAGTCCCTCAAACAGCTTTTTGTGCAATTTTCAGATTTCTACATAGGTTTTCTTATAATGATTCGTTAAAAATTAGCAGATTTTTAAAAGTTTTTAGCCATATCTTCTTTAGAAATTTAGGTATTCAATTTTTGACTTTCTTTCTGAATTTCTGAGATCAAGATAGCTGAAAATAAGGTGGATCTATCGGTGCCTATATCTAACGCGAAAAATAAAAAAAAAAGATTTTTTATTAATGTTAGGAGTTAAAAAATTGCAAGTAGTCCTTCAGACATGTTCTGTGCATTTTGTTTTTACGCATTTGCAATTTTTGTTTTTTAATGAAAATTCATTAAAAATTATGAGATTTCTTCAATTTTTTAGACAAATGTTTCTTGGGAATTTAAGTATTCAATTTTCGCCTACACCGCTGAATTCCTGGGCTCAAGACTATACTAAAAATGAGGTGTCACTTGCTATATCTAACGTAAAATATAAAAAAGGTTTTAGATCAATGTTAGGAGTGAAAAAATAAGCAAATGGGTGTTTTTGTTAAATTAGTCCCTCGGACAGCTTTTTATGCAATTTACAGAGTCATACATTTGTTTTCTAATAATAATTCCTTAAAAATTTGCAGATTTCTTCAAATTTTTAGGCATGTTTTCCTTAGGAATTTAGGTGTCCAATTTTCGACTTTACCGCTGAATTTCTGAGCTCAAGTCAGCTGAAAATAAGATGTCACATTCTATACCTATCGCGAAAAATAAAAAAAAATTCTGATCAATGTTAGGAGTAAAAGAAATGCAAATAAGTTTTTTTGTTGAATTAGTCCCTCAAACAGCTTTTTGTGCAATTTTCAGATTTCTACATTGGTTTTCTTATAATGATCCGTTAAAAATGTGCAGATTTATTGTGCAAATCATACATTAGTATTCTAATAACAATTCCTTAAAAACAAGCAGATTTATTCAAGTTTTTAAGCATATTTTTCTTGGGAATTTAGATATCCAATTTTCGACTACACCACTAAATTTGTGAGCTCAAGACAGCTGAAAATGAGATGTCACTTTTTATATCTAAAGCAAAGCAAAACATGTTTTTTAATGTTAGGAGTAAAAAAATTTCAATAGCCCCTCAGGCAGTTTTTTGTGCAATTTATTTTTGCGCATTTGCAATTTTTGTTTTTTAATAAAAATGCATTAAAAATTAGTAGATTTTTTCAATTTTTTTAGACAAAAGTTCCTTTTAAATTTCACTGTCACTTGGCTAGATCTAACAAAAAAAATAAAGAAGATTTTTGATCAATATAGGTAGGAAAAGTAGGAGTAAAAAAGAATCAAATAGATGTTTTTGTTAAATTAGATTCTCTGATAATGGTTTTCTATTAATAGCAATTCATACTTTGTTTTCTTTTATGCTATTCATACTTCGGTTTTCCAATAATAATTCCTTAAAAATGAGCAGATTTCGTCAAGTTTTTAGGCATATTTTCCTTAGGAGGTGAGGTATCCAATTTTCGACTTCACCGCTGAATTCCTGAGCTCAATTCAGCTGAAAATGAAGTGTCAATTCCTATACCCAACGCGAAAAATAAAAAAGTTTTCTGGTCAATGTTAGGGCTAAAAAATGCAAATACGTATTTTTGTTTAATTTGTCCTTCAAACAGCTTTTTGTGCAATTTTCAGATGCCTACATTGGCTTTCTTATAATGATCAGTTAAAAATTGGCATATTTTTTAAAGTTTTCAGCCTCCCCTTTCTTAGTAATTTAGGTATCCAATTTTTAGCTTCTCTTCTGAATTTCTGAGCTCAAGATAGCTGAAAATGCGATGTCTATATGTATCGGTGCCTATATCTAACGCAAAAAATAAGAAAAACGTTAAAAATAATTGCAACTAGACAGTTTTTTTGTGCAGTTTTGTGCAATCTAATAATAATTCCTTAAAAATGTGCAGATTTCTTCTAATTTTTAAGTATGTTTTCCTTAGGAATTTAGGTATCCAATTTTCGACGTCACCGCCGAATTTCTGAGCTCAAGTCAGCTGAAAATGAAAAAGTTTTCTGATCAATGTTAGGAGTAAAAAAAATGCAAATACGTGTTTTTGTTGAATTAGTCCCTCAAACAGCTTTTTGTGCAATTTTCAGATATCTACATAGGTTTTCTTATAATGATTTGTTAAAAATAAGCAGATTTTCAAAAGTTTTTAGCCATATCTTCCTTAGAAATTTAGGTATTCAATTTTTGACCTCCTTTCTGAATTTCTGAGATCAAGATAGCTGAAAATAAGATGTCTATATCTATCGGTGCCTATATCTAACGCGAAAAATAAAAAAAAAAGATTTTTTATTAATGTTAGGAGTTAAAAAATTGCAAGTAGTCCTTCAGACACTTTTTTGCGCATTTGCAATTTTTGTTTTTTAATAAAAATTCACTAAAAATTATGAGATTTCTTCAATTTTTTAGACAAATGTTTCTTGGCAATTTAAGTATTCAATTTTCGCCTACACCGCTGAATTCCTGGGCTCAAGACTACTAAAAATGAGGTGTCACTTGCTATATCTAACGTAAAATATAAAAAAGGTTTTAGATCAATGTTAGGAGTAAAAAATAAGCAAATGGGTGTTTTCGTTAATTTAGTCCCTCGGACAGCTTTTTGTGCAATTTGAAGAGTCATACATATGTTTTCTAATAATAATTCCTTAAAAAATTGCAGATTTCTTCAAATTTTTAGGCATATTTTCCTTAGGAATTTAGGTATCCAATTTTCGATTTCACCGCTGAATTTCCGAGCTCAAGTGAGCTGAAAATGAGGTGTCACGTCCTATACCTAACGCAAAAAACAAAAAAGCTTTCTGGTCAATGTTAGGAGTAAAAAAAATGCAAATAAGTTTTTTTGTTGAATTAGTCCATCAAACGGCTTTTTGTGCAATTTTCAGATTTCTACATTGGTTTTCTTATAATGATCCGTTAAAACTTAAATCCGTTAAACTAAAATTTGTGAGCTCAAGACAGCTGAAAATTTAGTGGTGTAGTCGAAAATTGGATATCTAAATTCCCAAGGAATATATGCTTAAAAACTTGAATAAATCTGCTTGTTTTTAAGGAATTGTTATTAGAATACTAATGTATGATTTGCACAATAAGCTATTCGAGAATCTAATTTAACAAAAGCATTTATTTGATTCATTTTTAACTCCTAACATTCATTAAAAACCTTTTATATTTTTTGCCTTAGATCTAGCCAAGTGACACCTTATTTTCAGCTGTCTTGAGCTTAATAATTCAGCGGTGTAGTCGAAAATTTAATAGCTAAATTCCTTCCTTGAAAAAATCTGCCAATTTTCAACAAATTTTTACTAGAAAACAAAAATAGCAAATGCGCAAAAACAAATTGCACAATAAAGTGTCTGAGGGACTACTTGCAATTTTGTTACTCTTAACATTAATAAAAAAAACGTTATTTTTTATTTCTGGCTTTAGATATAGGCACCGATAGATATAGACACCTCATTTTCAGCTATCTTGAGCTCAGAAATTCAGAAGAGAAATAAAAAATTGAATACCTAAATTCCTAAGGAAGATATGTCTACTAACTTTTTACGGATCATTATAAGAAGACCAATGTAGGAATCTGAAAATTGCACAAAAAGCTGTTTGAGGAACTAATTCAACAAAAACACGTATTTGCATTTTTTTTTACTCCTAACATTGATCAGAAAACTTTTTTTATTTTTTGCGTTAGGTACAGGACGTGACACCTCATTTTTAGCTGACTTAAGCTCAGATATTCAGCGGTGTAGTCGAAAATTAGATACCTAAATTCTTAAGGAAAATATGCCTAAAAATTTGAACAAATCTGCTCATTTTTAAGGAATTAGAAAATCAAAATAGGAATTGTATAAGAGAAAACAAAGTATGAATTGCTATTATTAGAAAACCAATATCTGAGAATCTAATTTAACAAAAACACCTATTTGATCCTTTTTCTACTCCTACTTTTCTTACCAACATTGATCAAAAACATTTTTATTTTTTTTTGTTAGATCTAGCCAAGCGATACCTAATTTTCAGCTACCTTGAGCTCAAGAATTCAGCGGTGTAGTCAAAAATTTAATAGCTAAATTTATAAGGAACCTTTGTCTAAATAATGGATAAAGCCGACTCACTAAAAAACTGTGTGAGGGACTACTTGCACATTTTTTACTCCTAACATTAATAAAAAAACGTTTTTTAATTTTTATGCGTTAGATATAGGCACCGATAGATACTGACACCTCATTTTTAGCTATCGTGAACTCAGAAATTCAGAAGAGAAGCTAAAAATTGGATACCTAAATTACTAAATTACTAAGAAAGGTATGGCTGAAAACTTTAAAAAATCTGCGAATTTTTAACGGATCATTAAAAGAAAACCAATGTAGAAATCTGAAAATTGCGCAAAAAGCCGGTTGAGGGACCAATTCAACAAAAAAACTTATTTGCATTTTTTTTACTCCTAACATTGACCAGAAAACTTTTTTATTTTTTGCGTTAGGTATAGGACGTGACACCTCATTTTCAGCTGACTTGAGCTCGGAAATTCAGCGGTGAAATCGAAAATTGGATACCTAAATTCCTAAGGAAAATATGCCTAAAAATTTGAAGAAATCTGCAATTTTTTAAGGAATTATTATTAGAAAACAAATGTATGACTCTGCAAATTGCACAAAAAGCTGTCCGAGGGACTAAATTAACAAAAACACCCATTTGCTTATTTTTTTACTCCTAACATTGATCTAAAACCTTTTTTATATTTTACGGTAGATATAGCAAGTGACACCTCATTTTTAGTAGTCTTGAGCCTAGGAATTCAGCGGTGTAGGCGAAAATTGAATACTTAAATTCCCAAGAAACATGTGTCTAAAAAATTGAAGAAATCTCATAATTTTTAATGAATTTTTATTACAAAACACAAATTGCAAACGCGCAAAAACAAAATGCACAAAAAAGTGTCTGAAGGACTACTTGCAATTTTTTAACTCCTAACATTAATAAAAAATCTTTTTTTTTTTCGCGTTAGATATAGGCACCGATAGATATAAAAACCTTATTTTCAGCTATCTTGATCTCAGAAATTCAGAAAAAGTCAAAAATTGAATACCTAAATTTCTAAGGTAGGTATGGCTAAAAACTTTTAAAAAATCTGCAAATTTTTAACGGACCATTATAAGAAAACCATTGTAGAAATCTGAAAATTGCACAAAAAGCTGTTTGAGGGACTAATTCAACAAAAACACATATTTGCATTTTTTTTACTCCTAACATTGACCAGAAAACGTTTTTTTATTTTTTGCGTTAGGTATAGGACGTGACACCTCATTTTCAGCTGACTTGAACTCGGAAATTCAGCGGTGAAATCAAAAATTGGATACCTAAATTCCTAAGGAAAATAAGCCTAAAAATTTGAAGAAATCTGCTCACTTTTAAATAATTAGAAAATCAAAGTAGGAATTGCATAAAAGAAAACAAAGTATGAATTAATTGCTATTATTAGAAAGCCAACATCTTTTACTCATACTTTTCGTACCAACATTGATCAAAAACCTCCTTTATTTTTTTCGTAGATCTAGCCAAGTGACGCCTCATTCAGCTGTCTTGGGCTCAAGAATTTAGAGGTGTAGTCGAAAATTTAATAGCTAAATTTATAAGAAACCTTTGTCTAAAAGATTGAAAATGTCTATTAATTTTTAATGCATCTTTATTAGAAAATAAAAATTGCAAGTGGACAAAAACAAATTACACAAAAAACTGTCTGAGGGTCTAATTGCAATTTTTTTACTCCTAACATTAATTTTATTTTTTGCGTTAGATATAGGCACCGATAGATATAGACATCTCATTTTCAGTTATCTTGAGCTCAGAAATTCGCAAGAGGAGTCAAAAATGTAATACTTAAATTCCTAAGAAAGATATGGCTAAAAACTTTAAAAAAATCTGTAGTAAAAACCATTGTAGAAATCTGAAAATTGCACAAAAAGCTGTTTGAGGGACTAATTCAACAATAACACGTATTGGTATTTTTTTTACTCCTAACATTGATCAGAAAACTTTTTTATTTTTCGCGATAGGTATAGAATGTGACAACTTATTTTCAGATGACTTGAGCTCAGAAATTCAGCGGTGAAGTCGCAAATTGGATACCTAAATTCTTAAGGAAAATATGCCCAAAAATTTGAAGAAATCTTCTCATTTTTAAGTAATTATTATTAGATTGCACAAAATTGCACAAAAAAAAATATCTGAGGGACTACTTGGAATTATTTTTAACGTTTTTTTATTTTTTGCGTTAAATATAGACATACATATAGACATCTCATTTTCAGCTATCTTGAGCTCAGAAATTCAGAAGAGAAGCTAAAAATTGGATACCTAAATTACTAAATTACTAAGAAAGGTATGGCTGAAAACTTTAAAAAATCTGCTAATTTTTAACGGATCATTATAAGAAAACCAATGTAGAAATCTGAAAATTACACAAAAAGCTGTTTGAGGGACTAATTTAACAGAAAAACTTATTTGCATTTCTTTTACTCCTAACATTGATCTAAAACCTTTTTTATATTTTACGTTAGATATAGCAAGTGATACCTCATTTTTAGTAGTCTTGAGCCCAGGAATTCAGTGGTGTAGGCGAAAATTGCCTACTTAAATCCCAAGAAACATTTGTCTAAAAAAATGAAGAAATCTGATTATTTTTAATGAATTTTTAATAGAAAAGAAAAATTGCAAATTAAAAAAAAACAAATTGCACAAAAAAACTGTCTGAGCGACTACTTGCAATTTTTTTCCTCTCAACATTAATAAAAAAAACGTTATTTTTTTTATTTTTTGCGTTAGATATAGGCACCGACAGATATAGACACTTCATTTTCATCTTCAACTCAAAAATTTAGAAGAGAAATCAAAAATTGAACATCTAAATTCGTAAGGAAGACATGGCTAAAAAATTTTTAAAATCTGCTAATTTTTAACTGATCATTATAAGAAAACCATTGTAGAAATCTGAAAATTGCACAAAAAGCTGTTTGAGGGACTAATTCAACAATAACACGTATTGGTATTTTTTTTTACTCCTGACATTGATCAGAAAACTTTTTTATTTTTCGCGTTAGGTATAGAATGTGACAACTTATTTTCAGATGACTTGAGCTCAGAAATTCAGCGGTGAAGTCGCAAATTGGATACTTAAATTCCTAAGGAAAATATGCCTAAAAATTTGAAGAAATCTGCTCATTTTTAAGTAATTATTATTAGATTGCACAAAATTGCACAAAAAAAATATCTGAGGGACTACTTGCAATTATTTTTAACGTTTTTTTATTTTTTGCGTTAAATATAGACATACATATAGACATCTCATTTTCAGCTATCTTGAGCTCAGAAATTCAGAAGAGAAGCTAAAAATTGGATACCTAAATTACTAAATTACTAAGAAAGGTATGGCTGAAAACTTTAAAAAATCTGCTAATTTTTAACGGATCATTATAAGAAAACCAATGTAGAAATCTGAAAATTACACAAAAAGCTGTTTGAGGGACTAATTTAACAGAAAAACTTATTTGCATTTCTTTTACTCCTAGCATTGATCAGAAAACTTTTTTATTTTTCGCGATAGGTATAGAATGTGACACCTTATTTTCAGCTGACTTGAGCTCAGAAATTCAGCGGTAAAGTCGAAAATTGGATACCTAAATTCCTAAGAAAAATATGCCTAAAAGTGTTAAGAAATCTGCAAATTTTTAAGGAATTATTATTAGAAAACAAATGTATGACTCTGTAAATTGCACAAAAAGCTGTCCGATGGACTAATTTAACAAAAACCCCCATTTGCTTACTTTTTTACTCCTAACATTGATCTAAAACCTTTTTTATATTTTACGTTAGATATAGCAAGTGACACCTCATTTTCAGTAGTCTTGAGCCCAGGAATTCAGTGGTGTAGGCGAAAATTGCCTACTTAAATCCCAAGAAACATTTGTCTAAAAAATTGAAGAAATCTGATTATTTTTAATGAATTTTTATTAGAAAAGAAAAATTGCAAATAAAAAAAAACAAATTGCACAAAAAAACCGTCTCAGGGACTACTTGCAATTTTTTTTCTCTTAACATTAATAAAAAAACGTTATTTTTTTTTTATTTTTTGCGTTAGATATAGGCACCGACAGATATAGACACCTCCTTTTCATCTTGAGCTCAGAAATTCAGAAGAGAAATCAAAAATTGAACATCTAAATTCGTAAGGATGTCTTCCTCGTAAGGAAGATATGGCTAAAAAAATTTTAAAATCTGCTAATTTTTAACTGATCATTATAAGAAAACCAATGTAGCCATCTGAAAATTGCACAAAAAGCTGTTCGAAGGACAAATTCAACAAAAACACGTATTTGCATTTTTTAGCCCTAACAATGACCAGATTTTTTTTTTATTTTTCGCGTTAGGTATAGGATGTGACACTCCATTTTCAGCTGACTTAAGCTCAGAAATTCAGTGGTCGAAAATTGGATACCTAAATTCCTAACAATAATATGTCTAAAAATTTGAAGATATCTGCCCATTTTTAAGGAATTAGAAAATCAAAGATGGAATTGTATAAAAGAAAACAAAGTACGAATTGCTATTATTAGACAACCGATATCTGAGAATCTAATTTAACAAAAACACCTATTTGATTCTTTTTTTACTAATACTTTTCTTATTACCAACATTGATCAAAAACCGTCTTTACTTTTTCAGTTCGTTAGATCTAGCCAAGTGACACCTCATTTTCAGCTGTCTTGAGTTCAAAAATTTAGTGGTGAAGCCGAAAACGAAAATTGTATACCTAAATTCCTAAGGAAAATATGCCTAAATACTTGAAGGAATCTGCTTGTTTTTAAGGAATTACTATTAGAAAACCTTTGTATGAATTGTACAAAAAGCTATCTGAGAATCAAGTTTAACAAAAACACCTATTTGATTCTTTTTTTAAACTGCTAACATTCATCAAAAACCTTGAATGAACCAAAACCCAAGAATTCAGCGGTGTAGTCGAAAATTTAATAGTTAAATTCCTAAGAAAAATGTGTCTACTAAATTTAAAAAAAATTGCTCATTTTTAATCAATAAATTTCGAAATTGCACAAAGAACTGTCTGAGGGACTACTTGAAAATTTTTAAAAACATTAATAAAAAAACTTTTTTTTTTATTTTTTGCGTTAGATATAGGAAGTGACACCTCACTTTCGGCTGAATTGAGTTCAGGAATTTAGCGGTGAAGTCGAAAATTAGATACCTAAATTTCTAAGGAAAATATGCCTAAAAACTTGAAGAAATCGGCTTGTTTTTAAGGAATTATTATTAGAAAACCAATGTATGATTTGCACAAAAAGCTATTCGAGAATCTAATTTAAGAAAAGCATCTATTTGATTCATTTTTTTTACTCCTAACAATGATCAAAAACCTTTTTTATTTTTTGGGTTAGATATAGCCAAGTGACACCTCATTTTCAGCTGCCTTGAGCTGAGGAATTCAGAGATGTAGTCGAAAATTTAGTAGCTAAATTTCTAAGGAACCTTTGTCTAAAAGATTAAATAAATCTGCTCATCTATAATGAATCCTTACTAGACAATAAAAATTGCAAATGCGCAAAAGCAAATTGCAATACCTAAATTCCTGAGTTAGATATGTTTAAAAACTTGAAAAACACTACTAATTTTTAAAGAGTTATCATTATAAAACCAAAGAGTTTGTCTGAGGGACCAAATTAACAAAAAAACGTATTTTAATTGCCCTTTATTACTAACATTGATCAAAAAACCTTTTTAATTTTTGCGTCAAATTTAAGAAGTGACACCTCATTTTCAGTTGCTTTGAGCTCAGGAATTCAGCGGTAAAATGGAAAATTGAATACTTAAATTCCTAAAGAAGCTATGTCTAAAAACTTGACAAAATCTGCTTAACCAATTGCATGAATGACGTAGCATTTTAAAACGAACCTTAGAGATTGTTTGCAAGTGTGGTGATGAGGGACCATTAGACCGATTGAGGTACACATATTTCTATGTTCTTGATGGCCTACCGCACTCAGACTCGTTGAACATCAAGTCTAACGTTTGAACATCAGGTACTAATTCAATACGCTTCCATAGATAACAGAAAACAGTATAAACTTGAACTAGTCTTAACTATCAGCATAGAATTTGGAATAGGAACATATGACATCTGAAGCATATGACATTTTGAATTTAAAGGGCTATAAAGGGACCTTTAAAACCCAAATTTTTGTTTAACTGTGACCTAAACAAACCGGCACTAACATGAACAAATCAGTCAAACAACCAATCAACCAGTTGATTCCACATAGAAAAGAAGTAGGTACAAACCTGAACCTAACTCGATCCGAACTGACAGCTTTAACATCAGAAAATGCTATGCAAAAAACAAATGAATGTACTAACATATAGCTTGCATATAGACATTAGGGATCAGCGCATATTACACGTCGAACTTAGTTCATGTCAAGACATGAAGATGGAGCAGAACGACTTAAATTTAGCTCTTTTGAGTTGGTCCAAGTTGTGAATTGGCCCTCAGCTTTCACTTGACCTAACTTTTTTCCAAAGAAAACATGAATCAGTAGGAACCTGAACTAAGTTCGACTGTTAGTACCTAGTGAAATGCGGAGAAGCAAGACATATGGGTTTCAAATGTGCCCTTTTAAGATCTCAACTGTGAAACCTAGAGTTGTTTCAAACCCCTGAACTAACCTCAACGATTAATAACTGAAAAAAAAAAAACAAAAATGTCTTCTATAC
Source organism: Taphrorychus bicolor (assembly GCA_951812265.1). Classification (NCBI taxonomy): domain Eukaryota; kingdom Metazoa; phylum Arthropoda; class Insecta; order Coleoptera; family Curculionidae; genus Taphrorychus; species Taphrorychus bicolor. The sequence goes on from OX638302.1 coordinate 14,819,771, forward strand.
TTTCCTATAATTTTTATGTTAATTTGAAGCTCCTTAGCAAATGTTGTGCATCGAACTTGTAAGTGATAATTACAGTCAAATAACATATTTCTTATGAAATGAAAACCACTACAAAGTGGAAACCCAAACAAACCATTACTCACAGCCCTTGACTCATAATTTTGTTCAAAAGGTGACCTTTGATTTGCGTTTAATAAGTAATTATTTTACTAATATTTCCGCCTTGTGTTGTTCTAGTTTTTAATAACTCGATAATAGCAGCTAAGAAATTAACAGTACAATGTAAAAATCCTGACCAGCTTTGTCTGCAACATCAAGATAACGAAAGTCAATTGATCAATAAAGTCTAATATAAATAAAAAATCGGATTGTTATTTTACTCCAGCTTTAATCGCTTAAACTTAAACACTTCAAACTCAATGACATAATTCATCGGCTTATCATCAACCGCATAAATTGCTCGACAATATTAGTGATAATTGCAATTGTTTTCATACCTGTGTGAGTGTTTTTCGCGATTACTGTATAGTATTCGAAAGTCAGATGTGGAAACGCTGATTTCGCCGAGCTAAACAGAATTTTGCTATTGTGGTGACCAGACAGTGCAGGCAGCAGCCCTTCACGAGAAAGTGGTACCCACATTTTTAGTAAGTTGTTACTTATAAGTATATAATAACAAAGACCATTTTTGAGGCAAATTTTGCATTTTGTGGCTGAAGGAAAAGAGACTTTGATCTATTTTCAAATTTTTTAATTTGTTTCAATTTTATCTACCAATATTTTGCTAATAATTCTGGAATCGTGGCAAACATTTCTGTGCTCTTTTGATTTCAATAAGTCATCTAATCAATTACGTGTCCGAATTGCAATTGTGTGCCTGAATAATCAATTGCTACAAATTGCAGAAACTAAATATATTTTTTGCTAACTAAAGATCCAGATCTCACAATAATCCCAACTAAAGTCTAAACTACTTCCTCCATCATATCTCATATTACTACGTCAGGTCTCATTTAGAATGCAATTTTGTACGATTTACTTACCGCAACTTATTAGAATTACTGTAGGTGCGTGGTTTGCGGCCACTTCCGAAGATTAATTAATTTTAATAGGATGACCAAATAATTGATTGTAGTGCTAATGCGAATGAGTGTGTGTGTTCGAAAAATTAGCCTGCTGAAAATGAAGGATGTATTGCTATCATAGCTCAAGCTCGCTGAAACTGGTTTTAACAAGTAACGTCCCAGTAAATCGGCAATAAAGAGGGGGCAGGGAGGAGTCTCCAATTCCTTACAGTATAGATTTTGATAAATAAGAAAAATTCCAATTGGCCTAAAACGATGCTTCGCAAATGGAAGAAATTCTGAAAAGTATCTGTGCGTATGGGCCTCTAGGAGGCCTCTTTTCGTTCAACCGTTCCATATGCGTTCAGATTAGTTCAGGTTAGGTTAGGTCAGATGAAGGAAGAAATTGTTGTTCAGACAACTTTAAATTCGGGGAATTCTAAAGCCTCAAACTCAAGGCAGGCCCTTATACAGGTTGAATTATAATGGATGGTCGATATATTCTTTGGTAAATTTTAAGGAAGTCTACCATAAAATTATGTTCTATGAATTCGTTCCCAGCTAACTTTTCCAATTAATTCAATAAACTAGACCAATTTTAAAAATCTCATACCATTTTAGAGATATTACTAACTTTGTTACTTTCAAAGATAAACCTATGAAGTTTGCACTCGTTTACAGCTAACTTTTTCCACCTAAAACCATGATAAAGTCCAATTAAAAAAAATCTATTCCCAAAATAGATACATTTTTAGAACCTCTAGCGGTTTCCGAGATATTTACTAATTTGTTTATTTTGACAGAAAGCCCCACGAAGTTTGTATTCGTTTCCAGCTAACTTTTTCCAACTAATTCAATAATCTAGTCCAATTTTTTAAATTTCATACCATTTTCGAGATATTACTAACTTTGTTATTTTTAAAGATAAACCAATGATGTTTGTATTCGTTTTCACCTAACTTTTACTAACTAAAACGATGATGAAGTCCAATTTAAAAAATATCTTCCCAATATAGGGATACTAAAACCACAATGACCTATTCAAATTTTTGGAACCTCTAGCGGTTCCCGAGATATTTACTAATTTGTTTATTTTGATGGAAAGACTCACGAAGTTTGTATTCGTTTCCAGTTAACCTTTTCCAACTAATTCAATAATCTAGTCCAATTTTTTAAATCTCATACCATTTTCGAGTTATTACTAACTTTGTTATTTTCAAAGATAAACCTATAAAGTTTGCACTCGTTTTCAGCTAAATTTTTCCAACTAAAACGATGGTAAAGTCCAATTTAAAAAACCTCTTCCCAATATAGAGATACTAAGACGACGACGACCTATTCAAAATTTTTAGAATCTGTAGCGGTTCCCGAGATATTTACCAATTTGCTTATTTTGATAGAAAAACCTACGAAGTTTGTATTCGTTTCTAGCTAAATTTTTCCAACTAATTCAATAATCTAGTCCAATTTTAAAAATCTCATACCATGTTTGAGATATTACTAACTTTGTTATTTTTGAAAATATACCTATAATGTTTGTGTTCGTTTTCAGCCAACTTTTTCCAACTAAAACGATGATAAAGTCCAATTTAAAAAATCTCTTTCTAATATGGGGATACTAAGACGACGTCGACCTATTCAAATTTTTAGAATCTCTAGCTGTTCCCGAGATATTTACTAATTTGTTTATTTTGATAGAAAAACCCACGAAGTTTTTATTCGTTACCACCTAACCTTTTCCAACTAATTCAATAATCTAGTCCAATTTAAAAAATCTCATACCATTTTTGAGATATTACTAACTTTGTTATTTTTGAAAATATACCTATAATGTTTTTGTTCGTTTTCAGCTAACTTTTTCCAACTGAAACCATGATAAAGTCCAATTTAAAAAAATCTATTCCCAATATAGAGACATTTAAATTTTTAGAACCTCTAGCGGTTTCCGAGATATTTATTAATTTATTTATTTTGATAGAAATACCCACGAAGTTTGTATTCGTTACCAGCTAAATTTTTCCAACTAATTCAATAATCTAGTCCAATTTAAAAAATCTCATACCATTTTTGAGATATTACTAACTTTGTTATTTTTAACGATAAACCTATGATGTTTGTGTTCGTTTACAGCTAACTTTTTCCACCGAAAACCATGATAAAGTCCAGTTAAAAAAAATCTATTCCCAATATAGAGATATTTAAATTTTTAGAACCTCTAGCGGTTTCCGAGATATTTACTAATTTATTTATTTTGATAGAAAGACCCACGAAGTTTGTATTCGTTTTCAGCTAACTTTTTCCAACTAATTCAATAATCTAGTCCAATTTTTTAAATTTCATACCATTTTCGAGATATTACTAACTTTGTTATTTTTAAAGATAAACCAATGATGTTTGTATTCGTTTTCACCTAACTTTTACTAACTAAAACGATGATGAAGTCCAATTTAAAAAATATCTTCCCAATATAGGGATACTAAAACCACAATGACCTATTCAAATTTTTGGAACCTCTAGCGGTTCCCGAGATATTTACTAATTTGTTTATTTTGATGGAAAGACTCACGAAGTTTGTATTCGTTTCCAGTTAACCTTTTCCAACTAATTCAATAATCTAGTCCAATTTTTTAAATCTCATACCATTTTCGAGTTATTACTAACTTTGTTATTTTCAAAGATAAACCTATAAAGTTTGCACTCGTTTTCAGCTAAATTTTTCCAACTAAAACGATGGTAAAGTCCAATTTAAAAAACCTCTTCCCAATATAGAGATACTAAGACGACGACGACCTATTCAAAATTTTTAGAATCTGTAGCGGTTCCCGAGATATTTACCAATTTGCTTATTTTGATAGAAAAACCTACGAAGTTTGTATTCGTTTCTAGCTAAATTTTTCCAACTAATTCAATAATCTAGTCCAATTTTAAAAATCTCATACCATGTTTGAGATATTACTAACTTTGTTATTTTTGAAAATATACCTATAATGTTTGTGTTCGTTTTCAGCCAACTTTTTCCAACTAAAACGATGATAAAGTCCAATTTAAAAAATCTCTTTCTAATATGGGGATACTAAGACGACGTCGACCTATTCAAATTTTTAGAATCTCTAGCTGTTCCCGAGATATTTACTAATTTGTTTATTTTGATAGAAAAACCCACGAAGTTTTTATTCGTTACCACCTAACCTTTTCCAACTAATTCAATAATCTAGTCCAATTTAAAAAATCTCATACCATTTTTGAGATATTACTAACTTTGTTATTTTTGAAAATATACCTATAATGTTTTTGTTCGTTTTCAGCTAACTTTTTCCAACTGAAACCATGATAAAGTCCAATTTAAAAAAATCTATTCCCAATATAGAGACATTTAAATTTTTAGAACCTCTAGCGGTTTCCGAGATATTTATTAATTTATTTATTTTGATAGAAATACCCACGAAGTTTGTATTCGTTACCAGCTAAATTTTTCCAACTAATTCAATAATCTAGTCCAATTTAAAAAATCTCATACCATTTTTGAGATATTACTAACTTTGTTATTTTTAACGATAAACCTATGATGTTTGTGTTCGTTTACAGCTAACTTTTTCCACCGAAAACCATGATAAAGTCCAGTTAAAAAAAATCTATTCCCAATATAGAGATATTTAAATTTTTAGAACCTCTAGCGGTTTCCGAGATATTTACTAATTTATTTATTTTGATAGAAAGACCCACGAAGTTTGTATTCGTTTTCAGCTAACTTTTTCCAACTAATTCAATAATCTAGTCCAATTTTTTAAATTTCATACCATTTTCGAGATATTACTAACTTTGTTATTTTTAAAGATAAACCAATGATGTTTGTATTCGTTTTCACCTAACTTTTACTAACTAAAACGATGATGAAGTCCAATTTAAAAAATATCTTCCCAATATAGGGATACTAAAACCACAATGACCTATTCAAATTTTTGGAACCTCTAGCGGTTCCCGAGATATTTACTAATTTGTTTATTTTGATGGAAAGACTCACGAAGTTTGTATTCGTTTCCAGTTAACCTTTTCCAACTAATTCAATAATCTAGTCCAATTTTTTAAATCTCATACCATTTTCGAGTTATTACTAACTTTGTTATTTTCAAAGATAAACCTATAAAGTTTGCACTCGTTTTCAGCTAAATTTTTCCAACTAAAACGATGGTAAAGTCCAATTTAAAAAACCTCTTCCCAATATAGAGATACTAAGACGACGACGACCTATTCAAAATTTTTAGAATCTGTAGCGGTTCCCGAGATATTTACCAATTTGCTTATTTTGATAGAAAAACCTACGAAGTTTGTATTCGTTTCTAGCTAAATTTTTCCAACTAATTCAATAATCTAGTCCAATTTTAAAAATCTCATACCATGTTTGAGATATTACTAACTTTGTTATTTTTGAAAATATACCTATAATGTTTGTGTTCGTTTTCAGCCAACTTTTTCCAACTAAAACGATGATAAAGTCCAATTTAAAAAATCTCTTTCTAATATGGGGATACTAAGACGACGTCGACCTATTCAAATTTTTAGAATCTCTAGCTGTTCCCGAGATATTTACTAATTTGTTTATTTTGATAGAAAAACCCACGAAGTTTTTATTCGTTACCACCTAACCTTTTCCAACTAATTCAATAATCTAGTCCAATTTAAAAAATCTCATACCATTTTTGAGATATTACTAACTTTGTTATTTTTGAAAATATACCTATAATGTTTTTGTTCGTTTTCAGCTAACTTTTTCCAACTGAAACCATGATAAAGTCCAGTTTAAAAAAATCTATTCCCAATATAGAGACATTTAAATTTTTAGAACCTCTAGCGGTTTCCGAGATATTTATTAATTTATTTATTTTGATAGAAATACCCACGAAGTTTGTATTCGTTACCAGCTAAATTTTTCCAACTAATTCAATAATCTAGTCCAATTTAAAAAATCTCATACCATTTTTGAGATATTACTAACTTTGTTATTTTTAACGATAAACCTATGATGTTTGTGTTCGTTTACAGCTAACTTTTTCCACCGAAAACCATGATAAAGTCCAGTTAAAAAAAATCTATTCCCAATATAGAGATATTTAAATTTTTAGAACCTCTAGCGGTTTCCGAGATATTTACTAATTTATTTATTTTGATAGAAAGACCCACGAAGTTTGTATTCGTTTTCAGCTAACTTTTTCCAACTAATTCAATAATCTAGTCCAATTTTTTAAATTTCATACCATTTTCGAGATATTACTAACTTTGTTATTTAAAAAGATCAACCTATGAAGTTTGCACTTGTTTACAGCTAACCTTTTCCACCTAAAACCATGATAAAGTCCAATTTAAAAAAATCTATTCCCAATATAGAGATATTTAAATTTTTAGAACTTCTAGCGGTTTCCGAGATATTTACTAATTTGTTTATTATGATAGAAAGACCCACGAAGTTTGTATTCGTTTCCAGCTAACTTTTTCCAACTAATTCAATAATTTAGTCCAATTTATTAAATTTCATACCATTTTCGAGATATTACTAACTTTGTTAATTTTAAAGATAAACCAATGATGTTTGTATTCGTTTTCAGCTAACTTTTACTAACTAAAACGATGATAAAGTCCAATTTAAAAAATATCTTCCCAATATAGGGATACTAAAACGACAATGATCTATTTAAATTTTTAGGGCCTCTAGCGGTTTCCGAGATATTTACTAATTTCTTTATTTTAGTAGAAATACCCACGAAGATTGTCTTCGTTTCTAGCTAGCTTTTTCCAACTAATTTAATAATCTAGTCCAATTTAAAAAATCTCCTACCATTTTTGAGATATTACTAACTTTGTTACTTTCAAAGATAAACCTATGAAGTTTGCACTCGTTTTCAGCTAACATTTTCCATCTAAAACGATGATAAAGTCCAATGTAAAAAATCTCTTCGCAATATGGAGATACTAAGACAAGGACGACCTATTCAAATTTTTAGAAACTCTAACGGCTCCCGAGATATTTACTAATTTGTTTATTTTGATACAAAGACCCACAAAGTTTGTATTCGTTTCTAGCTAAATTTTTGCAACTAATTCAATAATCTAGTCCTGTTTTTTAAATCTCATACCATTTTCGAGATAGTATTAACTTTGTTATTATGATAAAGTCCAGTTAAAAAAAATCTATTCCCAATATAGAGATATTTAAATTTTTAAAACCTCTAGCGGTTTCCGAGATATTTACTAATTTATTTATTTTGATAGAAAAACCCACGAAGTTTGTATTCGTTACCACCTAACCTTTTCCAACTAATTCAATAATCTAGTCCAATTTTAAAAATCTCATACCATTTTTGAGATATTACTAACTTTGTTATTTTTGAAAATATACCTATAATGTTTGTGTTCGTTTTCAGCTAACTTTTTCCAACTAAAACGATGGTAAAGTCCAATTTAAAAAACCTCTTCCCAATATAGAGATACTAAGACGACGTCGACCTTTTCAAATTTTTAGAACCTCTAGCGGTTCCCGAGATATTTACTAATTTGTTTACTTTGATAGAAAAATCCACGAAGTTTGTATTCGTTACCACCTAACCTTTTCCAACTAATTCAATAATCTAGTCCAATTTAAAAAATCTCATACCATTTTTGAGATATTACTAACTTTGTTATTTTTGAAAATATACCTATAATGTTTTTGTTCGTTTTCAGCTAACTTTTTCCAACTAAAACCATGATAAAGTTCAATATAAAAAAATCTATTCCCAATATTGAGACATTTAAATTTTTAGAACCTCTAGCGGTTTCCGAGATATTTACTAATTTATTTATTTTGATAGAAATACCCACGAAGTTTGTATTCGTTTCCAGCTAAATTTTTCCAACTAATTCAATAATCTAGTCCAATTTTAAAAATCTCATACCATTTTTGAGATATTACTAACTTTGTTATTTTTGAAAATATACCTATAATGTTTTTGTTCGTCTTCAGCTAACTTTTTCCAACTAATTCAATAATCTAGTCCAATTTAAAAAATCTCATACCATTTTCGAGATATTACTAACTTTGTTACTTTTAACGATAAACCTATGATGTTTGTGTTCTTTTACAGCTAACTTTTTCCACCTAAAACCATGATAAAGTCCAATTTAAAAAATCTCTTTCTAATATTGGGATACTAAGACGACGTCGACCTATTCAAATTTTTAGAACCTCTAGCGGTTCCCGAGATATTTACTAATTTGTTTATTTTGATAGAAAAACCCACGAAGTTTCTATTCGTTACCAGCTAACCTTTTTCAACTAATTCAATAATCTAGTCCAATTTAAAAAATCTCATACCATTTTCGAGATGTTACTAACTTTGTTACTTTTAACGATAAACCTACGATAACTTAACGATAAAAATGATGTTTGTGTTCGTTTACAGCTAATTTTTTCCACCTAAAACCATGATAAAGTCCAATTTAAAAAAATATATTTCCAATATAGAGATATTTAAATTTTTAGAACCTCTAGCGGTTTCCGAGATATTTTGTTTCAATCTGACATATTTACTAATTTGTTTATTATGATAGAAAGACCCACGAAGTTTGTATTCGTTTCCAGCTAACTTTTTCCAACTAATTCAATAATCTAGTCCAATTTTTTAAATTTCATACCATTTTCGAGATATTACTAACTTTGTTAATTTTAATATACTATAACTGATAAACCAATGATGTTTGTATTCGTTTTCAGCTAACTTTTACTAACTAAAACGATGATAAAGTCCAATTTAAAAAATATCTTCCCAATATAGGAATACTAAAACGACAATGACCTATTCAAATTTTTAGAGCCTCTAGCGGTTCCCGAGGAATTTACTAATTTGTTTATTTTGATCGAAAGACCCACGAAGTGTGTATTCGTTTCCAGCTAACCTTTTCCAACTAATTCAACAATCTAGTCCAATTTAAAAAATCTCATACCATTTTCGAGATATTACTAACTTTGTTATTTTCAGCGATAAACCTATAATGTTTGTGTTTGTTTTCAGCTAACTTTTTCCAACTAAAACGATGATAGGGTCCAATTTAAAAAACCTCTTCCTAATATAGGGATACTAAGTCGACGACGACCTATTCAAATTTTTAGAACCTCTAGCGGTTCCCGAGATATTTACTAAATTGTTTATTTTTATAGAAAGACCCAGGAATTTTGTATCCGTTTCCAGCTAACTTTTTCCAACTAATTCAATAATATAGTCCAATTTTGAAAATCTCATACCATTTTCGAGATATTACTAACTTTGTTATTTTTGAAAATAAACCTATGATGTTTGTGTTCGTTTTCAGCTAACTTTTTCCAACTAAAACGATGATAGAGTTCAATTTAAAAAAAATCTTCTCAATATAGGGGTACTAAGACGACGACGACCTATTAAAATTTTTTGAACCTCTTAACAGTTCCCGAGATATTTACAAATTTTTTTCTTTTAATAGAAAGACCCACGAAGTTTGTATTCGCTTTCAGCTGACTTTTTCCAACTAATTTAATAATGTACTCCAATTTTTTAAATCTCATATCACTTTCGACATATTAATAACTTTGCTATTTTTAAAGATAAAACTATGATGTTTGTGATCGTTTTCAACTAACTTTTCCAACTAAAACGATGATAAGGTCCAATTTAAAAAATCTCTTCCCAATATGAAGATACTAAGACGACGATGACCTATTTAAATTTTTAGAAACTTTAACGGCTCCCGAGATATTTACTCATTTGTTTATTTTGATAAAAAGATCCACAAAGTTTGTATTCTTTTCTAGCTAAATTTTTCCAACTAATTCAATAATCAAATCCAATTTTTAAAATCTCATACCATTTTTGAGATATTACTAACTTGGTTATTTTTGAAAATAAACCTATGATGTTTGTGTTCGTTTTCAGCTAACTTTTTCCAACTAAAACGATGATAAAGTCCAATTTAAAAAATCTCTTTCGAATATAGAGATATTAAGATGACGACGACTTATCAAAATTTTTAGAACCTCTAGCATGTTATACATGCCCATCTTAAAATCGACTAATTTCATTTTCGACCACCCATTATGACTCACCCTGTATAATAATATACTTGTTTCTACAAGAACGAACTGCACAAAGTATATGTGGTTAAAGCTGCTAGTTTTTTCTCTCGCAACTCACACGAGCATTGTTCAAACATTTGTTCTTTGCTTGGGTACCATTACAAATTAAACAGGTTCGAACCCAAACGAATCAAGGAAACTGGTGATTTGACGCAAAATTGGCAGTAAAATTTATGTTTTTATATATCTCTAGTTACCCAAGTCTCTCCGATTTTTCCGATTCAATAATTTTTCTAAGCAATTTCATCAGTACGAGCAATTTCACCATACGAACTTGGGAACAAAGACGACTGCAATCCCGAAAGAACATAGCAAACTTAATTTGAGTGAAATTAAATTCTAAAAGTGGGTTTTTAAGAAATGAAAAAACTAAAAAATACTACAAACTCAGTTTAAAAAGTGCCTAAAAGTCGACCACCGAAGGGGGTCTATCTCCGAAACTATTGAAACCAGTGGGACTTCCGTTGGCGGGAGATGAAAGAGACATCGAGATTTATACCTACAATCAACGTAAAGAAAATTTAATAAAATAAAGAATTTAGACCGGTCGAGGTTGACGTTGAGATCGAGGAAGGAAAGAAAATGAATAGAAAAATAGCAACCAAAAAATACATAGTATTAGAGGCAAAAATTCCCCAATACGGGCGCAAATCGAACAAATCTAAGAAAAAGTAGAAAGAAAACCCCTACCGAGTATGACAAAAAAACTTAAAAAAAAAAGAAATTTTTCATCGAAGAAATTGAAAAGGGAACACAAAGGTATCACGGCAGATTATGAAAAAAAAAATTTTCAGAGGTAAAAAACAAGCGAGAAGATAAAACAGAGAACTAGAAGGGGAGTGCTTTGAAATTGAGCAACTTTAGGAAATATATAGTATATAAGAGAAATCACTGAAGATGTACCCAGAAGAAGAGATAAATGTTTTTTGATGAAAGAGGGGGTCTCCCAACTACATAAACGGGAACTGAATTTAAGTCCATTGGGTAAAATAAAGAGTGTTCATTTGAAATTGTCAAATTGTCATCTAGTTAACTATAGTAGGCTGTGAAATGTCAAAAGTAAAGGATGAAAGAAGAAAAGCAAAATTTATTTTAATTATGGCATTCTTTTCTAACAAAGCCTTCTAGATGACGACTTCTAATCAACACGAGGTATTCAAGGATATTTCAAAATGCTGCTCTAGATGGAGCCACCTAGTAAAACTTCCTGGCAATCAACCAACAAAGAATATTTAAAATAATAGACAGAAGAGTAGAGCAGAGAGAGTGTAGAGATACACAGTTTTGAAAACGTGCAAGAAATGAAGAGCACTGGAATGGACAGAAAGAAGACATCAAAAGCAATTCATGTAAAGTAAAGAGCGTAAAAAGCTCCTTAACAGCAAAGAAGCGAAAGTCTTATTTCCTATTTACTTACTAGCAGTAGAGGCTTAATCATGACTCAAATGTCCCATGGTTCATCATAATGATAACAAGCTCTTCACAGCTCAATATTGTGGTCTTAAACAGGATCATCGCCAAGGTTTGGATTGAATTTGTACTTGAAGATTACTTATTATAGACGACCTTGATTTAGAAGATACAGCTCAAGTAGAAGATTAATATTATGATTCTTTGGTTTGGCTTATCTCCAACTGCAAATTTGCCAAGAATTGATGCTACCAGTTTCCTCAATGCTATCTAGCTCCTCCATCTCAACCAGATCAACTAATTTTTTTTAATTAATCTTGTCAATCTTGGATTGGTCACTGCAAATGGAATAATTCCGATAGCCAAGAGATAGCCAAGAGGGTTTCTTTGACAATATTGCCCGACCATAGCCTGAAAAAAGACTAAAATATAGTTAAAACGTTGGGGTTCTTCTACCTTAATGTAAAGAGTAGCTATGTTACGTTATACGTATAGTTCTGGTGACGCTGCTGATAAACCCAATTGTGAGCAAAGTCTTTACACCTTAGGTGAATAATTGTTTCGCGATGATTCAATTATTTTATCACACCAGCAAATTCAGTGATTCACTTTATTTCTTCAATAGAAACCGTGTAAGAGCCATTAATTACTTAGCAACAAAGCTTTCGTGTCTATCAATTATTGTTATGACTGTTTGCATGTCGTGGTTATCCATTTAGATATGTGATTCGTTACCTAGGGTTTTATATATACTCCACGACATAGTCGTAGTGAGTTATTCAAAGATTGACCTAAAAGGTTACTCACTTAAAAAAAGTTTCAGGTTGTCCTGATTTTTATCTCTTATAAAGATTGAGTTTTTGCGATGTATGAGTTTTCAGTTAATTTTCTGAGCAAAGCTATGAGATCCTCTGAGTCTTTTGCAACCAATTCGGCTGAAGCTGCAAATTATACAAATATTTTCCTAGTAATTATACAAAATAATTCAGGAGTTCTGGGGCATTCTGGGGCAAATGTGATGAGTGATGACGTACTGAACAATAATGTTAAATACTTTTACGTATAATGACCTTCTGAGTGCCCAGATAACTAAAAACTTAAATAACGTTATTATTACCACATCAACTCCCTGTGGTCTAGAAAAAGTTACTCTCTGAGGCAATATGTCAAAATATTTTGTCCTTGAATGAGTAATTGAGAAAATATGACTTTCTGAGGCCACATATGATAATAATATAAAATATATCACGCGATCACTCGCAATTACATTCTGAGTTTCCAGTTAGTTTTTTTACTAGAAAGTCAAAAACTTTCTGAGCGGTCTCCAGCTGGTTTTTCTGAGTGACAATAAAAATGACAATCATAGTCAATGGAAATGTCCTTTGAAATTAGTGCTCTGAACACTAATATAAAACAAATCAAGTGCATAATAAATGTCCTGATTCAGTTTCGTTAAAATCATAAGGCATCCGTGAACTAGAAAAGTTAATTTCCGAGTCAATTTGTAATAATTTTCCGAGCAATAAATATAAAAAAAGTTAATCTCTGAGGCCATATGCCAAAATATTATTTGTAATAAACCTTGTGAGTTTTTTGGGAAAATGACCTTCTGAGGCCACACATGATAATAATATAAAATAATTCACGCGTAATTATTTTCTGAGTTTCCAGTTAGTTTTTCTACTAAAAAGTAATAAACCTTCTGGGTAACCCCCACTTGTCGCTCTGAGTGACAATAAAAAATGGCATGTATAGTCAATAGAAAAGTTCTTTTAAAATTAGTGCTCTGCGCATTAATATAAAACCAATCAGATGCATAAGAGATTTTCTGACTAAAAGTATTGTTAAAATCATCAGGCATCTGTAACCTAGAAAAGTTAATTTCTGAGTCAATATGGAATCATTTTCTGAGCATAACAAACAACAAAAAAATATAAACATACAAAAAGTTACTCTCAGAGCCAGTATGACAAAATATTTTCTTTTTCGTACAAACCTTCTGAGTCTTTAAGAAAATAACCTTCTGAGGCTACATATGATAATAATATGAATTAATTTTCGCGTAATTACAACGAGTTTGCAGTTAGCATTTTACTACAAAGTTCTAAACTTTCTGAGCAGTCTTCAGCTTGTTTTTCAGAGTGACAAAAAAAAAGACATGTGTAGTCAATGGAAAGGTCATTTGAAATTAGTGCTCTGGACACTAATTCACGTAAAAAACATAAGTTGAAACAATATGTAATAATTTTCTGGGAATAAACATAAAAAAGGTTACTGTTTGAGGCATAATGACAAATTTTTTCTTTTTTGTAAAGAACCTTCTGAGTCATAATTATAATGACCTTCTGAGGCCACATATGATAATATACAATTATTCAAGCGTAAGTACATTCTGAGTTCCCAGTTAGTTTTTTTTTACTAGAAAATTATAAAACTTCTGAGCGATCTCCACATTGTCTCTCTATGTGACAATAAAAAATTACCTGCATAGTCAGTGGTCAAAGTTCATTCCTGAGTAAATATGTAATAATTTTCTGAGCAATAAACGTACAAAAAACTACTATCGGAGCCAATATAACAAAATATTTTTTTGTAATAAACCTTCTGAGCCTTTGGAAAAATGACCTTCTGAGGCCATACGGGGTGTTCAACATAAAACTTCATCTAGCAGGCTATGAAAGCTTGACAGAAAAGGATGACATAATAAAAATAAGTGGACTTTTGTTTCTCCATCCTTTTCTTTTAACACTTCACAGCCAACTAGATGAAGTTTTATAATGAACATGTATATGTTAATAATATACAATAATTTACGAAGAAATACATTCCGAGTTCCCAGTTCGTTTTTTTTTTTTTACTAGAAAGTTATAAACTTTCTGAGCGGTCTCCAGCTTGCCTCTCTTAGTGACAATAAAAAATTACATGTATAGTCAATGAAAACGTCTTTTGAAATTAGTGCTCTGAACATTAATATACAACGAATCAGGTGCATAAGAGATTTTCTGACTAAAAGCATCGTTAAAATCATCAGGCATCTGTAACCTAGAAAAGTTAATTTCTGAGTCAACATACAATAATTTTCTGAGTAATGAACATACAAAAAGTTACTCTCTGAGCCAATATGACAAAATATTTTGTTTTGTAACAAACCAACTGAGTCTTTGGGAAAATGATCTTCTGAGGTCGATACGATAATAATATTCAATAATTCACGAGGAAATACATTCTGATTTATCAGTTAGTTTTTTCTTACTAGAAAGTCATAAACTTACTGAGCGCTCTCCAGCTAGCCTTTCTGAGTGACAAATTACGTGTATAGTCTATAGAAACCTCCTTTGAAACAAATACTGCTCTGAGCACTAATATACAACATATCAGGTGCATAAAAGATCTTCTGACTAAAAAGTATCGTTAAAATCATCAAGAATCTGTGACATAAAAAAGTTAATTTCTGAGTCAATATGTAATAATTTTTTCTGATTAACAATAAACATCGAAAAATTTACTCTCTGAGGCAATATAACAAAATATTTTCTTGTTTGTAACAAATCTTCTAAATCTTTGGAAATATGACCTTCTGAGGCATGATAATAATATGCAGCAATCTTCAGCTTGTTTTTTTGAGTGACAATAAAAAATGACATTTTCAGTCAATGGAAAGATCCTTTAAAATTAGTGCTCTCAGCACTAATATACAACAAATCAGGTGCATCAAGGATTTTCTGACTAAAAGTTTTGTTAAAATCATCAAGTATCTGTGACCTAGAAATGGTTAATTTCTGAGTCAATATGTCAAAATATTTTTTTGTAAAAAACCTTCTGAATTTTTGGGAAAATGACCTTAGGAGGTAACATATGATACTAATTTAAAATAATTCAAGCGTAATTACATTTTGAGTTCCCAGTTACTTTTTTTACTAGAAAGTCAAAAACCTTCTGTGCGGTCTCCAGCTTGCCTTTCTGAGCGGCAAAAAAATATGACATGTGTAGTCAACGGAAAGGTCTTTTAAATTTAGACCCCATCTGAGCACTAATATACACTAAATCAAGTGCATAATAGATCTTCTGACTAAAACTTTTATTAAAATCATCAGACTTCTGTAACATACAAAAGGTTAATTTCTGAGTCAATATATAATAGTTTTTTTTATTCGATAAACGTAGAAAAAGTTACTATCTAAAGCAACATGTCAAAAAATGTTTGAGTTCCCAGTTAGTTTATTTACTAGAAAGTCATAAACTTTCTGAGCGGTCTCCCCCTTGTCTTACTGAGTGACAATAGAAAATAACAAGTGTAGTCAATGAAAGGTCCATGAAAATTAGTACTCTGAGCCCTAACATACATATACAACAAATCAGAAGCATCAGAGATTTTCTGACTAAAAGTTTCGTTAAAATCATCAGGCATTTGTGACCTAGAAAAGTTTAATTTCTGAATCAATACACAAAAAACGTTTTTTTTTTATAAACGTTCTGAGTGTTTAGGAAAATAACTTCCTGAAGCCACATATGAAAATACTCTAAGACCTTCTAAATAAAAAAACATAAACCTTCTGAACGGTCTACAGATTGCCATTCTGAGTGACAATAAAAAATAACATGTATAGTCAATGGAAAGGTCTTTTGAAATTAGTGCTCTGAGCACTAATATACAACAAATCAGGTGCATAAGAGATCTTCTGACTAAAAGTTTTGTTGACATCATCAAGCATCTGTGACCTAGAAAAGGTTAATTTCTGAGTCAATACGACAAAATATTTTTTTTTAATAAATCTTCTGAATCTTTGGGAAAATGACCTTCTGAGGAAACATATCATATTAATATAAAATGATTCACGGGTAATTACAAACTGAGTTCCCAGTTAGTTTTTTCCTAGAAACTAATAAACTTCTGAGCGGTCTACAGCTTGCCTTTTGACAATAAAATATGGCATGTATAGAAAATGGAAAATTCATTTGACATTCGTGTTCTGAGCAGGCATCTGCGACCTAGAAAATTTAATTTTGGAGACAATATATAATTATTTTCTGGGCAATAAACATACAAAAAGTTACTCTCTGAGGCTCATGACAGAATATTTCCTTTTTTGTACAAACCTTCTGAGTCTTTGGGAAAATGACGTTTGGAGACCACATATGATAATAATATAAAATAATTCACGCGTAATTACACTCTGAGTTCCCAGTATGTAAAATTTTTCTGGGCAATAAACATAGAAAAAGTTACCCCTTGAGGCAATATGTAAAAATATTTTCCTTTTTGTAATAAACTTCTGAGTGGAAAAATGACCTGAGGCCACATATGACAATAATATAAAATAATTTATGAATAATTACATTCAAAATTTCCAGTTAGTCTTTGTACTAGAAAGTCAAAAACCTTCTGAGCGGTCTCCAGCTTGCCTTTCTGAGTGGCAAAAAACTACATGTAAAGTGAATGGAAACGTTCTTTAAAATTAGTGCTCTGAGCACTGATATACAGCAAATCAGGTGCATAAAAGGTCTTTTGACTAAAAGTTTTGTTAAAATCATCAAGCATCAGAAACCTAGAGAAGGTTAATTTTATTAAATATTCTATTAAATAATTAATCTCTATTTTCTTTTTTGTAGTAAACCTTCTGAGTGGGAAAATGACCTTCTGAGGGTAATATAAAATAATTCATGGGTAACTATTTTCTGAGTTCCTAGTTAGTTTTTTACTAGAAAGTCATAAACCTTCTGAGCGGTCTACAGTTTGCCTTTTTGAGAGACAATAAAAAAATCACATGTATAAAAAATGAAAAATTCCTTTGAAATTAGTGCTCTGATAACTAATATGCAACAAATCAGGTGCATAATAAATCTTCTGACCAAAAGTTTCGTTAAAATTATCAGGCATCTGTGACCTAGAAAAGTTAATTTCTGAGACAATATGTAATGATTTTATGGGCAATAAATATACAAAAAGTTACTCTCTGAGACAAAATATTTTCTTTTTTCTACAAATCTTCTGAGTTGTTTTGAAAATGACCATCGGAGGCCGCATATGATAATAATATAAAATAATTTATCCGTAATTACATTCTGAGTTCCCAGTATGTAAAAATTTTCTGGACAATAAACATAGAAAAAGTTACCCCTTGAGGCAATATGTAAAAATATTTTCTTTTTTGTAATAAACTTCTGAGTGGAAAAATGACCTTCTGAGGCCACATATGATAATAATATAAAATAATTCATGAGTAATTATATTCAAAATTTCCAGTTAGTTTTTGTACTAGAAAGTCAAAAACCTTCTGAGCGGTCTCCAGCTTGCCTTTCTGAGTGGCAAAAAACTACATGTAAAGTCAATGGAAACGTTCTTTAAAATTAGTGCTCTGAGCACTGATATACAGCAAATCAGGTGCATAAGAGGTCTTCTGACTAAAAGTTTTGTTAAGCTCATCAAGCATCAGAAACCTAGAGAAGGTTAATTTCTGAGTCAATACGTAATAATTTACCGAGCAATAAACATACAAAAAGTTACTTTCTGAGGTGTAATGCCAAAATATTTTTTTGTAATAAACCTTCTTTGAGAAAGTGACCTTCTGAGGCTACATATGACAATAATATAAAATGTATCACACGTAATTAAATTCTTTCCCAGTTTGTTTTTTTTACTAGAAAGTCATACACTTTCTGAGCGACATACAGTTTATCTTTCTGAGCTACAATAGAAAATGACATGTGTAGTCAATGGAAAGTTCCTTTCAAATTAGTGCTCTAAGCACTAATATACAACAAATCAGGTGCATAAGAGATTTTCTGACTAAAAGTTTTTTTTAAATCATCAAGCATCTGTGACCTAGAGAAGGTTAATTTCTGAGTCAATACGTAATAATTTACCGAGCACTAAACATACAAAAACATACTCTCTGAGGTATAATGCCAAAATATTTTTTTGTAATAAACCTTCTGAGTCTTTGAGAAAGTGACCTTCTGAGGCTACATATGACAATAATATAAAATGTATTACGCGTAATTAAATTCTTTCCCAGTTTGTTTTTTTACTAGAAAGTCATAAACTTTCTGAGCGGCATACAGTTTATCTTTCCGAGCAACAATAAAAAATGACATGTGTAGTCAATGGAAAGTTCCTTTCAAATTAGTGCTCTGAGCACTAATATACAACAAATCAGGTGCATAAGAGATTTTCTGACTAAAAGTTTTTTTAAATCATCAAGCATCTGTGACCTAGAAAAGTTTAATTTCTGAGTCAATATGTAATAATTTTCTGAGCAATAAACACACAAAAAGTTACTCTCTGAGGCATATAGTCAAATATTTTTTTTTAATAAACCTTCTGAGTCTTTGGGAAAATGACCTTCTGAGGACACATACGATAATATAAAATATATCACGCGCAATTACATTCTGAGTTTCCAGTTAGTTTTTTTACTAGAAAGTCGTAAACTTTCTGAGGAGTCTTCAGCTTCTTTATCTGAGTGACAATAAAAAATGTCATGTGTAGTCAATGGAAAGGTCCTTTGAAATTAGTGCTCTGAACACTAATATAAAAAAAATCAGGTGCATAATAAATCTTCTGATTAAAAGTTTCATTAAAACCATCAGGCATCTGTAACCTAATTAATTATATATATAAATATAACAAAAATTAATTTCTGAGTTCCCAGTATGTAATAATTTTCTGGGTAATAAACATCGAAAAACTTACTCCTTGAGGCAATATGTCAAAATATTTTCTTTTTTGTAATAAACTTTCTGAGTGGGAAAATGGCCTTTTGAGGCTACATATGATAATATTATAAAATAATTCATCCGGAATTATTTTCTGAGTTCCTAGTTAGTTTTTTTTTTACTAGAAACTCACAAAGCTTCTGAGCGGTCTACAGTTTGCCTTTCTGAGTGACAATAAAAAATTACATATGTAGTCAATGAAAACGTCCTTTAAAAATGCAGCACTATTATACAACAAATCAGGTGCATAAAAGATCTTCTGACTAAAAGTATCGTTAAAATCATCAGGTATCTGTGACCTAGAAAAGTTAATTTCTGAGCCAATATGACAAAATATTTTTTTTTAACAAACCTTCTGAACCTTTGGAAAAATGACCTTAGGAGGCCACATATGATAAGAATATAAAATAATTCACGCGTAATTACATTTTGAGTTCCCAGTTAGTTTTTTTACTAGAAAGTCATAAACTTTCTGAGAGGTCTACAGCTTGCCTTTATGCCTGCAGCCTTTATGAAGGAATAAAAGCCGTTTCTGATTAAAAAAATTCCATGTAGCCAATGGAAACGTCCTTTGAAATTAGTACTCTGAGCACTAATATACAACAAATCAGAGATTTTCTGACTAAAATTTTTGTTAAAATCATCAAGTATCTGTGACCTAGAAAAGGCAAATTCCTGAGTCAATACGTCAATTTTTTTTTTGTAAAAAACCTTCTGTATAAATATAAAATAATTCACGCGTAATTACATTTTGTGTTTCCACTTAGTTCTTTTACTAGAAAGTCAATAACCTTCTGAGCGGTCTCCGCTTGCCTTTCTGAGCGGCAAAAAAACATGATATGTGTAGTCAATAGAAAGGTCCTTTAAATTTAGTGCTCTGAGCGCTAATATACACCAAATCAAGTGCACAATAGATATTCTGAATAAAACTTTTGTTAAAAATCATCAGGCTTCTGTAACGTACAAAAGGTTAATTTCTAAGTGAATATGTAATATTTTTTTTTATTCAATAAACATAGAAAAAGTTACTATCTAAAGTAACATGTCAAAAAATTTTTTTTTTGTAATAAACCTTTTGCGTCATTGAAAAAATGACCTTCTGAGGCCACATATTATAATAATATAAAATATATCACGCGTAATTTCATTCTGAGTTCCCAGTTAGTTTTTTTACTAGAAAGTCCTAAACTTTCTGAGCAGTCTTCAGCTTGTTTTTCTAAGTGACAATAAAAAATGACATGTTTAGTCAATGGAAAGGTAGCCTTTGAAATTAGTGCTCTGGGCACTAATATAAAACAAATCAGGTGCATAAGAGATCTGACTAAGAATGTTGTTAAAATCATTAAACATCTGTCTCCAGTCTGCCTTTCTGACTAACTATAAAAAATGACAGGTCTAATCAATGAAAAGTTCTTTTGAAATTAGTGCTCTAAGCACTAATATAAAACAAATCAAGTGCATAATAGATCTTCTGACGTTTGAAAAGTGAGTTTGTGAAAGTTTTTTTTTTAAATCATCATTAAAGGCATCTGTAGAAAAGGTTAATTTCTGAGTGAATATGTAATAATTTTCTGAGCAATAAACATAAGTCATTATACATAAGTGACTTAAATAAAAAAAGAATTGATATTTTAGGAGACCATTTTGAAAACCACTTTCACATTTTTTAAAATATATATCATTCACTAGATGTATGGCAAAAACCAAATTTTGACTCCTTTACATCAATTTTTTTCAATTTTTTTCATAAGATCTTACTTTTTGTACTATTTTCTTTAGAATGTTAAAACAACGCAGCTTTTTCAAGATGAATATATCTGCAACTTTGGTATTTATCTCATTTTACTAAAACCAATAATAAAACAGTTAATTTGACTTAAAATTTGCAAATAAAAAAACACATTTTGACATTTATTTGTAAATTGACATTTTTAGTAACACTTCGGACACAACATTTTATACTAAAGAAAAAGTCAAGCTTCTGCTGGGAACCGAACCCTTCAGTGAGCTCTCAGTGGTCAGAACATCCGCCCTGCAAGAAGCTTAACTTTTTCTTTAGTATATATTATTATGTCCAAAATGCTACTAAAAATATCAGTTTAAAAAAAAATGTCAATTTTTTTTTTTGCAATTGTCTAGTGAGTCATGAAATTTTGCATAAATGGTTTAGAGTTGATTTCTTTAAGCTGCAATCCTTTCCCTATTTAACACACTTCGTGACTCTGCCAATTCCTAAGATCTCTTCACTAAAAATCGAAAAAAACTCACCCTATACGATTCTCTCTTCACTTTCTTACAAAATTGGAATTTTTCCTTGTTTACCCCCGTTCCCCTTTCAATCAGCAAAGCGAAGGCAAGGCATGGAAAAAATCGTTTTTAATAAAATAATTGCCTTCTTGACGTACTACATGCATTCAAAAAAAAAAAAACGAAACTAATGATCGTGGGGAGAGAATACAATTTAACAATCAAACCAATGACGAAAAACATAGAGAAATGCCCTAGAAAATTTGAGGGATCTGTGATGCTCTCTTAAGCCAATTAAAAGCAATTTTCTTGCTCGTCTTCGCTAATTTTACATATTCAATACAAGTCTGCACGAGGCAAGATTATCCCTCCCCCTCCCCCCTCCCCCCTCCCACTTATTGTCCGCCATCTTCAGCGCTCGTGTCTCTAAAGAAAACAGTTACACATGGCGAATAGTGTAAGCGCTGTTACCGAGAAAGCTCTCAAAAGCTCCTCATTCGTCGTTCTTAATAGTTCTAGAGTGTAAGTGAAGTGTAGCTGCATCAATACTAAAACAAAAAAAGGTGCGTAATAGCTTTTAAGGGTGGAAATTCTGCCTCTCTATAACTTCATGTTTAAGCCCTACGTCTTTTTAAGTCAAATTCAGAATTTTCTCATAAACTCAACTAAGAGCATGCAAAAAGAAAAATAATTATAGCTGAAAAACTTGACAGTAAAAGCCCCTTTTCCACTACGAACATGCAAAAACAAAAATAATTAGATCGACGAACAAGAGAAGAAAAGCGACATCAAGTCGCCAGGAGCTCTACAATATATTGCCCTTTGGGAGTTCGACGGGCTTTCATCGGTTTTTAAGGGATGAATTTCGTTTTCATTTTTGCGGGAGTTTGCGGCTGACAAGTTGCGGTTTGTTGATCGTCTCTTTGGGTCAGAGAACTTTGTCCTGAACTCTAAACGATTCTTGTTATTCTCATCTCCTATATCTGAGTTTTAACGAAGGGCACATGAGAAACTGTAACCAAATAAGGGTACAAAATACAGTGCAGGCTGCAAAGAGAATGATAAAAAAATGGAAAATAGGTGGTAGGGTTTTTTTTTCATTTTGGAGTCTCGTTCTCGCTTACAGAGGGACAAAGTTGAAAATTTAAAAAAAAACTTTGTTATCTACTAACTCAAGTATCATTAACTTTATATTTGGTGAACATGTTTAGCTTAAGAAGCCTACCATTATATAAAAAAAATAATTTATTATTAATCGACAGTTAACAAAAGTTGAATGTAATTTTTGGCCTCTTTTGGAATTTTGACAAAGTTTCTTGTTTCACAATAAAATTGAAATTAACGTCTTGCTGCTTATGTGAAAGGGACATGCTTAATACATGGACTGGATGGAATTTAATACAGGGACATGATATAAAAGACACATTTCTTCGAAAACCGGGATATATTTCCATTTAGGAGCAGTGCGACAATGTTAAACACAGTTCAGGGAGTTTATTAATTTAGAATATTATTTATTGATTTACTAATTAATTTAATAAAATATCTAATTATCTGCACAGGTAAGTTCCTAGCTGTCAGTGGAACTATCTAAACCAGTGTCATTTTATATTTCATCAGATTTCTAAATATTCGCAAATAGAGAGAACTTTTAAACATTTTCCAACCAATATGTGGATTCAATTAGGACTGGTTATGACTAATCGCTGGGATCGATGCCCATTAAATAAAACCGGTAAAAACCGATTCAGTTTATAAGAGTTTATGAAAGATTTTGGTTTACATGGTCTATACGGTTCCAATTTTAAATGAATCATGAAGGCCGCTGAGAAGTTTACGCTCAAACCACAAAATTAAAAAAAAAATTTTTTTGAACATTCACTCTAAAGTGTTTTAGTTATGACTTAATAGAATTTACTTCTAATGTTTATTTCTGTTTAGGTGTCTAACAGTTTTTGATCAGAATAGGATGATTGCAATGACTTAAAACGTAACCCTCTTAATTGGAATGAAATTGGTTCCAAAAGTTTTTTTCTCTAAATTTGATTTTAAAAGTGAATTTTGGAATCTTCCCCCTTTAGTTATTTTGAAAAAAAAAATTATAATTGTACTGTTTTGATCGAAATGAGACAATTTCAATTCCCTATGAACGTAACATTAATACGTGTCAGAGTACTCCCGTAAGTAAGTTTTTTGAAGTACAAAACAGTAGATTCTAAAAGTACCTAAAAATCGACCACTGAAGGGGTCTAATTCTGAAATTAATGAGCCAATGGGAGCTCCGTTGGTGGGAGGTAGAAGAGGATATCGAGGAGAACAAAAAATAGTTGAATTTATTTCAATCGGTCCACTCCTTTTAAAATTACAGGCCATCAAAATTGGAATTTGAGAAAACAAAAAAATTAGCATATACAGGCCTTTGGTTATTTTTGAAAAATTTTTGGATTCTTTTTATGAGGTTTTTAAACAAAACGTGACGATTTCAATTCCCTATGAACGTAACAAATTTAATGCTAGTCAAACTAGTCTCGTAAGTACATTTTTTTGAAGTAGAAAAAAGTCGGTTCTAAAAGTGCCCAAAAATCGACAACCGAAGAGGTCTATCTCCGAAATTATTGAGCCAATGGTAGCTCCATTGGTAGGTGGTAGGAGGAAAAACAAAAAACAGTTGAATTCATTTGAATCGGTCCAATTCTTTTATAATTATATGCCGTCAAATTTGGAATTTGAGAACAAAAATGGGTGTTACACCCCTTTGGATGTTTTCAACATTTTGGATTTTGGATTTTTTTTTATTAGGTTTTTAACCGAAATGTGACAATTTCAATTAAGTCAGTCAGAGTAGTCCCGTAAGTAAGTTTTCTTGAAGTAGAAAAAAGTTGATTCTAAAAGTGCCCAAAAATCGACAACCGAAGAGGTCAACATTTGAATCGGTCCACTTATTTTAAAATTGTAGGCCGTAAAATGTGGAATTTGAGAACAAAAAATGGGCATATACACCTCTTTGGTTATTTTCTAAAAATTTTTGGAATTTTTTTATTAGGTTTTTAACCGAAATGTGACGATTACAATTCCCTATGAACGTAACAAATTTAATGCGAGTCAGAGTAGTCCCTTAACTAAGTTTTTTTGAAGTACAAAAGAGTCGATTCTAAAAGTGCCCAAAAACCGACTACTGAAGGGGTCTATTTCTGAAATTATTGAGCCAATGGGAGCTCCATTGGTGGGAGGTAGAAGAGGACCTCGAGAAAAACAAAAAACGGTTGGACTCATTTGAATCGGTCCACTTCTTTTAAAATTATAGGCCGTCAAATTTGGAATTTGAGAACAAAAAATGGGTCTTACACCCCTTTGGTTATTTTGAAAAAATTTTTTTTTAGTTGGTTTTTAACCGAAATGTGACGATATCAATTACGATGAAAGTAACACATTTAATGCGAGTCAGAGTAGTCCCGTAAGTAAGTTTTTTTGAAGTAGAAAAAAGTCGATTCTAAAAGTGTCCAAAAACCGAAGGGGTCTATCTCCAAAATTATTGAGCCAATAGGAGCTCCATTGGTGGGAGGTAGAGAGGATCTCGAGAAAAATAAAAAACAGTTAGATTTATTTGAATCGGTCCACTCCTTGTAAAATTGTAGACCGTCAAAGTTAGAATTTGAGAAAAAAAATGGGCCCTTTGGTTATTTTCGAAAAATTTTTGGGATTTTTTTATGAAGTTTTTAACCGAGATGTGACGATTTCAATTCCCTATAAACGTAACACTTTTTTTCTAATTTTCACATATAAAGTGGCACTTTTCAATACTGATGACAGTGACGAAACGTCCTACTTTTCGTAACTAGTTACGAAAAGTAAAATCTTTCGTAACTGGTGATGAAAAGTTCGTTTCATCATCAGTTGCAGGTTTCGGTTGTGGCAAACCGTTGCTACAGTTCTACGGTATTAAGTATATACAAAGTGGTTTAAAAGTAAATATTGAAGTTTAATAATAATAATAACTCTCTCTCTAAGTAGGTGCTTGTAGTCAAAATTAGAAAAAATCTTGTATGAAACATGTGACAAAAAGCCTTTTTTGTGCATCGCATTCAAATTGCGGAAACTCGCTGCGCTCGTCCCGCAAACATTCATTCGTTACACAAAATCGGACTTTTCGTAACTGGTTACATAAATATGAGACAAAAAATTAGACGATTTCAATTATTTATAGAGGCAGCAGACTTAATACGAGTCAGAGAAGTCTCATAAGTGACTTTTTAAAGTAGTAAAAAGTCGATAATAAAAGTCTTAAATTGGATCACCTACCTCTTATTTTTTGCTAAGTTTATTTTTGTTTTAAATTTTGGCTACTAGAATTTGTCTTTTTAAATTCCTTATTTTCCGCCGTTGCCTCCCCTCTATAGTCGCCTCCTTTTGTCCTTTTAGGAAGTTTTTATTTTCATTCTTACATATCTTTTCTGGATAATTTTTTTTTCTTCTCCATTTTTTACCCGTGGACGTTTTTGTTCATGGTTCTTCGAATGTTTGTTCTTGTTTGTTTACGTTATTTTATTGCCAGGTTTGTCATTTTTATTTATTTCTTAGCTTTCCAATTTTGTCTTTTGGGGCTTTAGGTATCATTATTTGTTAAATTTATTCTTTTATTTGCTCCATTTTTTCCAACTAAGTTTTTCCTCCTTTTCCCCTTATACTTACCTCTTTTTTGATTGTGCAGAATATTTTTTTTTCATTACCTATGTGATTCAAATTTTAGTAATTGAATTGAGTTCTTCTGTTCCTTTTTATCATATTCTTCTATTTTCCTTTTAACCTGTTTTTTTTCTGTCTCTCCTCCTCTATACCTACCTCCCTTTTGGCTCGAATTTCTTTTTTTTGACTTGAATTTCTTTTCTTTAATGTGATGGGTTATGTGGGAACCGGATCACGAAATGACGAACACAACTATTTGAGTTGGTCTACCTTGGTAGCAAATAGTTTTCTTCGTCATTTCGTGATCCTGTTCCCGCATCACCCATCACATTTTTGAACTTGAGGATGGATAACAACTACCAAATTTCTTTTCTTTATCAATACTTTTGTCTCTTGATTTTTCTTCCTTTTCTTGTTTGCTTGTTTTTTTTTTTATTGAATATATGGTTAAGTTCTTTTTTTTGTTTTTTTTTAGGCTTTTTTGTTTCTGTAAGTTTTACTCTGCTATCATTCCTATTTTCAGTCGCTTCTAAAAGTGCCCAAAAATCGACCACCAAAGGAGGGTATTTCTATAATTTTGTCTTTTGAGACTTTAACTATTGATTCTTTCTAAATTTTTTATTTGCTCCATTTCTTCCTTTTCTTCTTATACCTACCTCTTTTTTGATTGTGCAGATAACTTTTTTTACAATACATATTTTAAATTATAGTAAGTTAATTGCGTTCTTCTGTTCTTTTTTATCATGTTCGATTTTTCTATTACTTTTCCATTACACCTGCTTTTTTTTGTCTCTCTTCCTCCATACCTATCTCTCTTTTTCTCTCTATATACTTTTCGTTTGCAATCTTTTGATTAATTCAAATTTCTTTTCTTTAATACCACCTTTCTTCTCTAGATATTTTTTTTGTCTTTCTTTTTTCTTTTGTGGCTCTCGAACATTTTTGTTCCTGGTTCTTCGAATGTTTGTTCCTTTTTGCTTACGTTATTTTATTGCCAGGTTTTTCACTTTTATTTCCTTCATATTTCAGCTTTCCTATTTTGTCTTTTGAGGCTTTAGGTATCATTATTTGTTGATTTTATTATTTCTAAATTCTTTTATTCGCTCCATTTCTTTCAAGAAAGCTCTTCTGCCTTTTCTTCTTATAGCTACTTGTTTTTCTGTTCTTCTATATCTTGTTCGTTTCTTTTATTACTTTCCCTTCTAACCTGTTTTCTGTCTCTTCTCCTCTATACCTATCTCTCTTTAATCTCTGTATAATCTTTTTGTTTTAATTCTTTTGGCTTACTCAAATTTCTTTTCTATATCAATACTTTTGCCTCTTGATTCTTCTTTGGTCTTTGTTCTTTTTCACTTTATTCGTTTCCTGCTGGAGTAACTTTTTCTGGTCTTTTGGGGCTGTAAACAATAATATTTGTTGATCTTGTGTCTTCTTTCAGTTTTACTCTGCTCTCACTCCTATTTTCAACGTTTTTTTTCTCTGTCCCTTCCTCCATATTTCTATTCATTTTTTCGATGGTATGTTTCTGTTTTTCTATTTTTCCTCTCTTCTTTTCGTAAATGATCATTTTTGACCTCCCCCAGTTAGTGGGAGGTGGAGGAGGAAATCGAAAATGTGTCTGTTAATTTTATTCTGCTATCACTCCTATTTTCAACGTATTTTTCTCTCTGCTCCTTCCTCCACATATCTATCCACCTTTTCAGTGTGTTTAATGTTTTTGTTTTACTATTTTTGCATTACTCCTCCTTTCTTTTCATAATTGATAATTTTTAACCTCCCCCAGTTGATGGGAGGTGCGAGAGGAAATCGAGAATGCGTCTGTAAATTTTATTCTGCTATCACTCCTATTTTCAACATATTTTTTTCTCTGTTGCTTCCTCCACATATCTATCCACCTTTTCAATGTGTTTTATGTTTTTGTTTTACTATTTTTGCCTTACTCCTCCTTTCTTTTCGTAATTGATAATTTTTGACCTCCCCCACTTAGTGGGAGGTGGAAGAGGAGGTCGAGAATGTGTCTGTACAAACTCTTCACTTCTTTTCGTATCTTCTTTAACGTATCTTTTTCTCTGTTCTCCACATATCTCTCCCTCTTTTCAATGTGTCTAATATTTTTGTTTTATTATTTTAACCTACTCCTCCCTTCTTTTCGTAATTGATAATTTTTGTGGAGGAGGAAATCGACAATTGTGTGTAAGTTTTATTCGACTATAACTCCTATTTTCAACGTATTTTATTCTCTGTTCCTTCCTCCACATATCTCTCCATCTTTTCAATGTGTTTAATGTTTTTGTTTTACTATTTTTGCTTCACTTCTCCCTTCTGTTCGTAATTGATAATTTTTAATCTCCCACATATCTCTCCATATTTTCAATGTGTATAATGTTTTTGTTTTACTATTTTTGCCCCGCTCCTCCCTTCTTTTCGTAATTGATAATTTAAAATTTTTTACCCCCTTTGACCTCCCCCACTTAGTGGGAGGTGGAAGAGGAGGTCGAGAATGTGTCTGTACAAACTCTTCACTTCTTTTCGTAATTGATAATTTTTGACCTCCCCAAAATTAGTGGGAGGTGGAGGAGGAAATCGACAATTTTGTGTAAGTTTTAATCGGCTATCACTCCTATTTTCAACGTATTTTTTTTCCCTGTCCCTTCCTCCACATATCTCTCCATCTTTTCAATGTGTTTAATGTTTTTGTTTTATTATTTTTGCCTCACACCTCCCTTCTTTTCGTAATGGTTAATTTTTGACCTCCACCAGTTAGTGGGAGGTGGAGGAGGAAATCGAGAATTGTGTCTGTAAGTTTTATTCGGCTATTACTCCTATTTTCAACATATTTTTTCTCTGTTCCTTCCTCCACCTATAGCTCCATCTTTTCAAGGTGCTAAATGTTTTTGTTTTACTATATTTGCCTCACTTCTCCCTTCTTTTCGTAATTGATAATTTTTGACCTCCCCCAGTTAGTGGGAGTTGGAGGAGAAAATCGAGAAGGTGTCTGTAAGTTTTATTCTGCTATCACTCCTATTTTCAAAGTATTTTTTTCTTTGTACCTTCCTCCACATATGTATCGGTCTTTTCAATGTGTTTAGTGTTTTTGTTTCACTATTTTTGCCTCACTCCTCCCTTCTTTTCGTAATGGTTAATTTCGGCTATTACTCCTATTTTCAACATATTTTTTCTCTGTTCCTTCCTCCACCTATAGCTCCATCTTTTCAAGGTGCTAAATGTTTTTGTTTTACTATATTTGCCTCACTTCTCCCTTCTTTTCGTAATTGATAATTTTTGACCTCCCCCAGTTAGTGGGAGTTGGAGGAGGAAATCGAGAATTGTGTCTGTAAGTTTTATTCGGCTATTACTCCTATTTTCAACATATTTTTTCTCTGTTCCTTCCTCCACCTATAGCTCCATCTTTTCAAGGTGCTAAATGTTTTTGTTTTACTATATTTGCCTCACTTCTCCCTTCTTTTCGTAGTTGATAATTTTTTACCTCCCCCAGTTAGTGGGAGATGGAAGAGGTTATCGAGAATGTGCTGCTATCACTCCTATTTTCAACGTATTTTTCTCTCTATTCCTTCCACACATATCTATCCACCTTTTCAATGTGTTTAATGTTTTTGTTTTACTATTTTTGCCTTACTCCTCCTTTCTTTTCGTAATTGATATTTTTTTACCTCCCCCAGTTAGTGGGAGGTGGAAGAGGAAGTCGAGAATGTGTCTGTACAAACTCTTCACTTCTTTTCGTAATTGATAATTTTTGACCTCCCCCAGTTAGTTGGAGGTGGAAGAGGTTATCGAGAATGTGTCTGTAAGTTTTATTCGGCTAGCCCTCCTATTTTCAACGTATTTTTTTCTCTGTTCCTTCCTCCACATATCTAAATCTTTTCAATGTGTTTAATGTTCTTTGTAATTTTCTCTATATTCCTTCCTCCATATATCTATCCATCTTTTCAATGTGCTTAATGTTTTTGTTTTACTATTTTTGCTTCACTCCTGTGGTAATTGACAATTTTTGAGCTTTCCCAGTTAATGGGTGGTGAAAGAGGAAATCGAGAATTGTTTCTGTAAGTTTTGTTCTGCTATCACTCCTAATTTCAACGCATTTTTTTCTCTCTATTCCTTCCTCCACATATCTATCCACCTTGCCATTGTGTTTAATGTTTTGTTTCACTATTTTTGCCTCAGTCCTCCCTTCTTTTCCCAACAAAGATAATTTTTGACCTCCCCCAGTTAGTGGAAGAGGAAATCGAAAATTGTGTCTAAGTTTTATTCTGCTATCACTCTTATTTTCAACGTAATTTTCTCTATGTTCCTTCCTCCATATATCTATCCATCTTTTCAATGTGCTTAATATTTTTTGTTTTACTATTTTTGCTTCACTTCTGTGGTAATTGGCAATTTTTGAGCTTTCCCAGTTAATGGGAGGTGGAAGAGGAAATCGAGAATTGTTTCTGTAAGTTTTTTTCTGCTAGCACTCCTATTTTCAACGCATTTTTTTTCTCTGTTCCTTCCTCCACGTATCTATCGATCTTTTCAATGTGTTTAATGTTTTTGTTTTACTATTTTTGCCTCAGTCCTCCCTTCTTTTCCCAACAAAGATAATTTTTGACCTCCCCCAGTTAGTGGGAGGAGGAGGAGGAAATCGAGAATTGTGTCTAAGTTTTATTCTGCTATCACTCTTATTTTCAACGTAATTTTCTCTATATTCCTTCCTCCATATATCTATCCATCTTTTCAATGTGCTTAATGTTTTTGTTTTACTATTTTTGCTTCACTCCTGTGGGAATTGACAATTTTTGAGCTTTCCCAGTCAGTGGGAGGTGGAAGAGGAAATCGAGAATTGTGTCTGTAAGTTTTGTTCTGCTATCACTCCTATTTTCAACGTATTTTTCTCTCTGTTCCTTCCTCCACATATCTATCCATCTTTTCAATGTGTTTAATGTTTTTGTTTTATTATTTTGCCTCACTCCTCCATTCTTTTCGTAACTGATAATTTTTGACCTCCCCCAGTTAGTTTACTAAAACCAATCCAAGATAAAATTGTTATGGAATCCGTCCGGGAAAAAGTATTATAGCTAATCTCTATTTCATATTCTATTTCTGGTCAACAGAAGATACCTCTAAAGTGCTGTGCTTTCTTCCTTACATCTAATATCCCTCACCAAATAATTCTCCATTATAACAATACTGCACTGCAATCAAAAGGCGGGGTTTTTTGCAGAGCAACTTTACTTCAGAACGGATGTCAGCAGGATTTAGATGTCCTAGGATATGCTTCCAAGCGACTATTGGCGTTAATTCTCGAATTTCAGCATGAAAATTGACCATTCCTCACTAAAACCAATCCAAGATAAAACTGGTAAGGAATCCGTCCGGGAAAAAGTGTTAAAGTTAGTCTTTATCTCATATTCTATTTCTGGTTAACTGAAGATACCTCTAAAATGCTCTGCTTTCTTCCTTACATCTAATATACCTCACTAAATAATTCTTCATTATAACAACAGTGCACTGTTATAAAAAGGTGGGTTTTTTGGAGAGCAACTTCAGAACGGAAGGTCAGCAGGATTTAGATTTCCTGGGACATGCTTCCAAGCCCCTATTGGCGTTAATTCTCTAATTTCAAGCGACTCTATCGCGTATGAAAATTTACCATTCCTCACTAAAATCAATCCAAGATAAAACTGTTAAGGAATACGTCCTGGAAAAAGTATTATAGTGAGTCTCTATTTTATCTTCTATTTCTGGTCAACTGAAGATACCTCTAAAGTGCTGTGCTTTCTTCCTTACATCTAATATACCTCACCAAATAATTTTCCATTATAACAACACTGCATTGGTATCAATAGGTGGGTTTTTTTCAGAGCAACTTCAGAACGGAAGGTCAGCAGGGTTTAGATGTCCTGGGACATGCTTCCAAGCCTCTATTAGCGTTAATTCTCGAATTTTAGTGGCTCTATCGCGTATGAAAATTGAACCATCCCCACTAAAACCAATCCAAGCTAAAACAGTCAAGGAATCCGTCCTGGAAAAAGTATTATACTTAGTCTCTATTTACACACTTACATACTTTCTTCCATACCTCACTAAATAATTCTCCATTAGAACACCACTTCACTGATATCAAAAGGCAGGTTTTTTCATCATTATCTTCTTAAAATACCTCAAAGTCAATATCAAGGAATTAAGCACATGTCGAGAAGATAGGATAAAAATGTCGAAGTCACTTTTCCAACGTCCACTTGATGTCAATAATAAATGAATGGCTTACAGCTCTTTTATTATTTAATTTTTCTTCAAGATTTATTTTAATCTAAGGGCGCATTCTTTCAGGCTACACGGTTAAAATGGACAATGAGGGCCGCTGCAGGGTGCAACAGGGTTACGAAAACGGCGGATTTCAGATGCAGGAAAATGGAAAATATAGGAACCGGTTCAGCGTATCCGACTACTCGAACAAAGATTTCGCGATGGATGAGAAAAGAAGAAAGAAAAGCATCGTCCAAATAACTAAGGAAGTTTTGCCTAGATTAGAGAATTATCGGAATTCCCGAAGGGCCATCAAGCGGCCATCTTTAGGAGAATTACATGGAACTGAGGACTATAATAAGGTACTAGGGCAATAAACGAGGAATATATGGTTAGTACAAGTTTTGACCCATTAGGAAAAATCCAGTGATAATGCAGAAACCAAAGATCAATCGGCTTCCAGCCCGGAGGGCATCAAGCTGGGATGGATACAGGGGGTGCTCATCCCTTGTATGCTCAACATTTTTGGTGTTATGCTCTTTCTTAGGCTCTCATGGATTGTTGCAGAAGCAGGAACAGGTAATCTACACTCGATATATTAATGTATGTACATTATTTAAAAAATTCTGATGATTAGTTGTTTGTAATTCAAAAAATTATCTTTATGTATTCGCAGTTGTAAAGGTATACATAATCCCGCGAAATAACCCGGCTAGATTGGGCTCAGAGTGGTATCAACTGGTCGAATCCGGTTGGTAATGAACCCACCGAGTATACCCATGCTGCTAACTCACTTTAGCGCACCATGAATACTTGTTTCATATATTATGTAATTCAAGCACTAGGTACCCCAGGGTAGTCATCGCCAGATATAAATTTTAGATTTAAATTTGCCTTGTCTTCACTCTTAATTACCAAAACTTTTTTCTTTCAGGATTGTCCCTGATAATTATAGGAATATCAGCGGTGATATGTGTGATAACCACCTTGTCGTTATCGGCCATCTGCACCAACGGTGAAGTAAAAGGAGGTAAGTGGCCTTCACCTTCACACATGCTGCCACGGGAAACTGGGCCACGGTGACTGGTCATACTTAAAATTCAATCAAAATCAGATTTAATCGTCATGAACGATTTATGTAAACAAAGTGTGGTTATTACTTCAAATTATCACTTATCACATCGCGAAAAGTGGATCTATTGTTCGATGTTTTGTAAGTCATCTTTTCTGTTTAAGTTACTTATTTAGTTGTCATCGTTTAAATACACATTTTCTCAAATCAAACATGTTTATTTCAATCCAAATTTCAATAAAAATAACTCTTCTGAATGGAGTTTTTGGAATAAATCCCGCATTTGCTTTAATTTCTTTATCTCGTAAATGAGGTCAACTATCGACCATAAATCATTCAATGACATTTCTAAAAAGAAGCAAAAAGTTCCTACATCACTCTAACTTAATTATAATGCACTCCAATCGACAATCCCTTTTCCCCTCTTCCCCGTCAACCTCACATGTCAGTTAGCGGGAAGATAGGGCAGCAAACATGTTTACCCTAATTTGCTTTAATTGCCGCTCATCTTCCTGATGACACATTTAATTAACCAAAAAGCGTTTTACGTCACAACGGCCACCCATTAATATTCATCTCGCCCGACTTATTTATAGCCAATCAATTCCTTTCAGGCGGGATTTACTACATTATATCCAGGTCGCTAGGACCAGAGTTTGGGGCATCGGTGGGACTCGTATTTGCGTTCGCCAACGCCGTTTCGGCCTCTATGAACACCATCGGCTTCTGTAATTCCTTAAGCGACCTCTTGAGACTGTACGGTTACCAGATTTTTGATGGGGGCATCAACGATGCTAGGATAGTTGGTAGGCCATCAAAATTCGATGTTGTAGCCTGACTTTATAAAATATACAATCACAGGAACTGTGGCTACGGTAGTTATGATCGGGATATGTGCCATTGGGATGGAATGGGAGAGCAAGGCCCAAAACTTCTTGATAGCCATCATTGTTGGGGCTATGGTAGACTTCATTGCTGGTACAATCGTTGGGCCGCTCAATGACGAGCAGAGGGCTCAGGGTTTTACCGGATTCAATGGTGAGTAAAGCACCAGCCGCTAGGTCATGTTATTCCATACTTTAGACCATTTTAGCAACCGTATGGCAGTCAAACTGGTATCCAGAATTCAGGAGGTCTGAAGGCGTTGACTACAACTTCTTTCAAGTGTTTGCCATTTTCTTCCCTTCGGTTACTGGAATTCAGGCTGGCGCTAACATATCTGGAGACCTCAAGGTAATTCAAGCCCTAAATCTTCTTGAAACTGCTGTAAATACAATCTATATACAGGACCCTGCATCGGCCATTCCAAAGGGTACCTTACTGTCTCTGCTGATCACCATGGTGTGTTACGCCCTCTTTATGGTATTCGCGGGTGGTGCCGCTATGAGGGACGCCAGCGGCAATATCACTGACTTAGCCAGTGGAAATCTCACCAGTTGCCTCACTGATAACTCATGCCAATATGGACTTTATAATAGCTATCAGGTAAGGGTATTGTTCAATATTTTGAAACGTTGGTTAGCACAAACCAAGACTTTCTACCTAAACTGTGTCGTGTGTTGTGATTCAATATAGGCATTGATGGCCAATCTAGAAGAGGATAAACTGGACATCTTGTTTCTCTTACCTAAGTGTTGTATTATGAAAACTATTGGAGATTGGTATTAATCGTTGAGGTTTGAAACAGTTGAGGTCCGTGGAAAAAAACAACGACATTACGTCTCAAAAGTGGTAGTTGAATCTCAAAAATGATTCTGAGGATCAATTTCTCCATCCCCATGCAATTGTACTACATACCAAGGTGTTCTGTTCTTAAAATCCAGATCCAATCTTGCAGCATCTTGCCAATGTTGCCACGTTCGTTGGTGTTCTTCAATTTGCTGGTGGTTTTCAAGGATTGGCTGCTTGTGCTCTTGCCTTCTATTCATGTAACATGAAGCCAGTCTCAAAGGTTCCTGGAGACATATTTCATAGAACTGGAATTTCTTACAGTACCTTGCTGTTGTTGCTCAAATGTTGAAAAAGTCGTCACTAGCTTTGCTAGTAGAGTAGGACCTAGAAAGAGACCTTCTACAATAGCCGTCTAGAACTGAAGAAAATCTTAAATTCATCAGGTTGGTCTCAGCTAAAACACATTGATATAATGAGATGATTGAATCTTTAACTAACCTGAACTAATAAAAAACTCTGATTAAGCAGGAAATTGCAGAAATTGGTTAAAAACTTGGACCAACATAGAAATTCTCTGCCCTTATGCGAAGAAATAGGGGAAGAAACTAAGGCAATATTAAATCAAATCCTCAACCAGCAATTCTAAAAAAAAATAAGAAAGAGGTTAATCATATTTGTTCAAAACACTGGAGAAAACCACTTTCACAAGCAAAAAATGAAGTGGCAATGACTTGGCAACATTTGAATAAGTTAAAAATTCTCTCCTAGTGAAGAAATCGGGGAAGAAATGTAGGTAATATTATACAAAATTGTCAACCTACTACAAAAATGAAGAAAGAGTTTAATCATATTTGTTCTTAACACTGGAGAAAACCACTTTTAGAATAGAAAAAGTCAAAGAAAAAATTAAGTATTGATGACTTGACAACAATTGAACAGGTTTGAAATTCTCTCGAAACCTAGTGAAGAAATAGGGGAAGAAATGAAAGTAATATCATACCAAATCGTCAACTAACAGTTAGTGTGGTAGGACAACAGGAACACGAAATATGGCTACACCAATCGATCTAATGCTCTCTCATCACCTGCCTATGCAGCAATTCTAAAGTACGTTTTGAAATGCTAGATCATACATACATCAGAAGCTGGATACCGCCTTACACCTTCTAGAATACCTCACCTCATAGTTGAATCCGAAGAGCAGACATATTCTTTCCGCATTCTGATGGTGTACACTGCAAATTTTTCTTCTTCACGTTCCATTGCCACTGATTAGAAGTACACTGAAAGTTTTTGTTCAATTATCAGAAAATTTTTACCGTTGTTGCTTCATTGGATACATCTTGTCAATTAGATCTTCTTTCCAATGAATAAGCTGTTTAAAATTGGCATCTTGTTGTCTATAATCCTTAGTCACTTGCTGTTCCTTTGAAAGGGGAAATGGAATGAGGAAGAAAGGTTTTTCTTCAAACATTCAGAAAATTTCAAATTGTCCCAGCATCCTTTTACCGTTATTGATTTTGATGTTGTCAATCAGTTCTTTTTTGCTGTTTCAAATTGGCCTCTTATTGTCTATGATTTTCAGTCAATAGAGTAGAATCTCACTCTACCACAGCCTTTTTGCAATGTAGCGTTCCAAAGTCACCTCTTTCTGCTCGTTGAGCAGGAAATGGAAGGAAGAAGAAAAGTTTTCTTCAAATATCAGAAAATCCGAAATTGTTCCAGCACTCTTATACCGTTAATGATTTATTTCATGGATCTTGCTAATCAGATCTTTGCACTGAATAAACTATTTCAAGTTGGCATCTTATTGTTTATGATCGTCAGTAATTGTCTATAATCTTCAGTAAATAAAGCAGAATCTCATTTATCACCACATTTCACAACAGCCTTCTGTAAGTTAGCGTTAAAAAAATCAACACTTTCTGCCCCTTGGAAGGGGGAATGGAAGGAGGAAGAAAGGTTTTCTTCAAATATCAGAAAATTCCAAATTGTTCTAGCACCCTTTTACTGTTGCTGATATATCGCATAGATCTGGCCAATCAGACCTTCTTTCTACTGAATAAGCTGTTTTAAGTTGACATTTTATTGTCTATGATCTTCAATCAATAGAGCAGAATCTTATTTATCACCACACTACCACAGCCTTCTGCAAGGTAGCGTTCCAAAATCAACACTTTGTGCCCCTTTAAAGGGGGAATGGGAGGAGGAAGAAAGGTTTTCTTCAGATATCAGAAAATTCCAAATTGTTCTAGCACCCTTTTACCGTTGTTGATTTATCGCATAGATCTTGACAGTCAGATCTTCTTTCTACTGAATAAGCTGTTTCAGGTTGGCACCTTAGTGTCTATCATCTTCAGTCAATAGAGCAGAATCTCATTTACTATCACACTCTACCACAGTCTTTTTGCAAGGTAGCGTTCCAAACTTTCTGCCCTTTTGAAGGGACAAAAGGAAAGAGAAAGAAATACTTTCTTCAAATATCAGGGTTCAAATGCCAAATTGTTCCAGCACCCTTTTACCGTTGTTGATATAGTCAGTCAATAGAGCAGAATCTCATTTACTATCACACTATACTATTATTTACCATAGTATTTTTGTAAGGTAGCGTTCCAAAGTCAACATTTTCTGCCCCTTTAAAAGCGGAATGGAAGGAGAAAGAAAGGTTTTCTTCAAATAGAAAATTCCAAATTGTTCTAGCACCCTTTTACCGTTGTTGATTTATCGCATAGATCTTGCCAATCAGATTTTCTTTCTACCGAATAAGCTGTTTCAAGTTGGCATTTTATTACCTATCATCTTCAGTCAATAGAGCAGAATCTCATTTACTACCACACTCTACCACAATCTTTTTGCAAGGTAGAGTTCCAAAAGTCAACACTTTTTGCTCCTTTGAAGGGACAAAAGGAACGAGAAATAAATATTTTCTTCAAATATCAAGGTTCAAATGCCAAATTGTTCCAGCACCCTTTTACCGTTGTTGATATATGGCATAGACCTCGCCAATCAGATCTTCTTTCTACTGAATAAGCGGTGTCAAGTTGGCATTTTATTGTCTATGATCTTCAATGAATAGAGCAGAAACTCATTTATCACCACACTCTATCACAGCCTTCTGCAAGGTAGCGTTCCAGAATCAACACTTTCTGCCCCCTTAAAGGGGGAATGGAAGAAGGAAGATAGGTTTTCATCAGATATCAGAAAATTCAAAATTTTTCTAGCACCCTTTTACCGTTGTTGATTTATCGCATAGATCTTGCCAATCAGATCTTCTTTCTACTGAATAAGCTGTTTCAAGTTGGCATTTTATTGGCTATCATCTTCAGTCAATAGAGCAGAATCTCATTTATCACCACACTCTACCACAGCCTTCTGCAAGGTAGCGTTTCAAAATCAACACTTTCTGCTCCTTTGAAGGGGGAATGGAAGGAGGAAGAAAGGTTTTCTTCAAATAGCAAATTCCAAATTGTTCTATCATCCTTTTACCGATGTTGATATATCGCATAGATCTTTCTAGTCAGATCTTCTTTCCACCTGAATAACCTGTTTCAAGTTGCCATTTTATTGTCTATGATCTTCAATCAATAGAGCAGAATCTCATTTATCACCACACTCTATCACAGCCTTTTGCAAGGTAGCGTTCCAAAATCAACACTTTCTGCCTCTCTAAAGGGGGAATGGGAGGAGGAAGAAAGGTTTTCTTCAGATATCAGAAAATTCCAAATT
Organism: Taphrorychus bicolor; assembly: GCA_951812265.1. Lineage (NCBI taxonomy): Eukaryota > Metazoa > Arthropoda > Insecta > Coleoptera > Curculionidae > Taphrorychus > Taphrorychus bicolor. The sequence continues at coordinate 14,858,739 of OX638302.1, forward strand.
GTTCTAGCACCCTTTTACCGTTGTTGATTTATCGCATAGATCTTGACAGTCAGATCTTCTTTCTACTGAATAAGCTGTTTCAGGTTCACACTCTGCCATAATCTTTTTGTAAGGTAGCATTCCAAAGTCAACACTTTCTGCCCCTTTGAAAGCGGAATGGAAGGAGGAAGAAAGTTTTTCTTCAAATATCAGAAAATTCCAATATGTTCTAGCACCCTTTTACCGTTGTTGATATATCGCCTAGATCTTGCCAATCACATCTTCTTTCTCCTGAATAAGCTGTTTCAAGTTGGCATCTTATTGCCTATCATCTTCAGTCAATAGAGCAGAATCTCATTTACTACCACACTCTACTACAGTCTTTTTGCAAGGCAGCTTTCCAAAGTCAACATTTTCTGCCCTTCTGAAGGGAGAAATGGAAGGAGGAAGAAATCTTTTCTTCAAATGTCAGGGAATGCCAAATTGTTCCAGCACCCTTTTACCGTTGTTGATTTATCGCATAGATCTTACTACTCAGATCTTCTTTCCACTGAATAACCTGTTTCAAGTTGGCAGCTTATTGTCTATGATCTTATTGATCTTTAGTTAATAGAGCACAATGAATAGGAGCAGGTTTACGAGTATAGGACTAACTTAAACCAGCTCTCTTTTAAAAAATTGCCGACGTTTCGATTGTGTATTACAATCTTCTTCAGGGCTTTTTTTTTAAGTTGAGAACATAGTTGTGGCAGCAGAGTTTAATGCACCAGTACACATAGTGAAGAATTGAAATGAAACCAAAACAGGCACTGCCGTCTCGAAGTAAATTGTAAACGGCGTCTTACTTCGATGAATGCTCGACCTGAACTAATTTTCAACTTAAAAAAAACTCTGAAGAAGATTGTAATACACAATCGAAACGTCGGCAATTTTTTAAAAGAGAGCTCGTTTTATTTAGTCTTATGCCCGTATATCAGGAAATTCCAAATTGTTCTAGCACCTTTTTACAGATGTTGTTACAGAATTAGATTTTCTTTCCACTGAATAAGCTATTTCAAGTGGGGATCTTATTGTCTATGATCTTCAATCAATAGGGCAGAATCTCATTTATCACCACACTCTACCACAGCTGTGAGCAACCAAAGCAACATAGCTTTCCAAAACCGATACTTTCTGCCTCTTTGCAATGTGACCATCAGTAAACAACCATCAGTGAACAGGACTAGGACTTTTTGAAACAACATCAGTAAGTTCCCTTTTTCATGCTCCATCAGGAAGTCCTGGAGGAATCTCTAACCACCTGACTACTACTCCCTCAGGGTTTTTAAACTTCGGAGTTCAAGCGTTGCCTTTCGTTTGTCTAAAACATACATGTGAAAATGGCCCTTTGTAGTCACGACAACGAATAGAACTACCTCCTGCTCCTATAGGAGTTCTCCTCACGCTTCATCAAGGATTTCTTAAGTAAGCAATGGATAGACTGATAAAAAAAAATCTTTTAAGGGCAAGAAACAAATATTTAGTACTCTATCCCTTTCCTCTCGCAAGCCTCATCTTAGTATCCTCTTAGAAACATGTTTATTAAGTGCTTCCTTCCTTGTTTCTTCAGCTGACTTGGCAGTCTCATTTACCACACCATCGTTCTGGTATCCCTCAGGGGGGATTTTAATGTTTTTGGTCTTGTCGTCGGTAGGGCAGAATCTCATTAATCATCACACAGAGTCACTAATAAAAAATCTTTTAAGGTCAAGCAACTCTTTTCTTTCCGAAGAGCTCTACTTGAAACATATCTGCGTAAAAAAGGCTGGTGGATGATTTCTCGTTGAAGGGTGAAGAATTTGATTATTTACTACTCTACCCCTTTCCCCTCCTTTTATTTGTTGCAAACCACCTCTAGTGTATTCTCAGAGACTTGTTGATCAAGGGCTCCCTGTCTGGTTTCTTCTTAGGCAGCCACATTTACAACACAACCATCATAAACCGCCTATCTAAATTAATAAAGAAAGAAATAAAAAAGTCAGTTCAAAACAGCAACTGGATTACAAAACTAAAGGAAAAATAAGAACTTTGCGTTGCAGGAAAAATTGATATAACATATTCTTGTAGATGATGACTCTGATGTCCTATTGGTGGCCGTTGATTTACGCCGGTTGTTGGGCCGCTTGCCTAAGCACCGCCCTAACCAACCTCTTATCAGTACCCAGATTGATCCAAGCCCTAGGCGTTGACCAGATTTATCCCGGCTTGATCTATTTCTCCAAGGGTTATGGAAAGCACGGAGAGCCCTACAGAGGATACATGTTAACATTTCTGGTTTCCGTGGCCTTCCTGCTCATAGGTAACTTTTACTAGAGTATTACCTATAAAATCTCATAGACAATTAAATGTAGGTGAACTAAACGCTATAGCTCCTTTGATATCAAACTTCTACCTGGCTTCCTATGCTTTGATCAACTTCTGCACCTTTCACGCCGGACTTATTAAGCCCTTAGGATGGAGGCCAACCTTTAAGGTAAAACAATAAACTACTAAGTGTAAAACTCATAGACATAGACATTACTCTTTTTAGTACTACAACACCTGGCTCAGCTTATGCGGCTTCATAGCCTGCGTGGCAATCATGTTCCTGATCAACTGGAAAACATCTCTTATAACATTTAGTGTAATTTTGGGGTTGTACTTGGTGGTCGTGTATCGAAATCCCGGTATGTTGTTGCGCTTGAGGCTGAAACAATTTTGCAAAATCTTCTTCTTTGTAGATGTTAACTGGGGGTCCTCGACTCAAGCGCAGACTTATAAGACAGCCCTGGCAACCGCTCAGAGGCTGATCAACGTTGGGGAGCACGTCAAAAACTACAAGCCTCAAGTTTTAGTCTTGTGCGGCTTGCCCAAGCATAGGCCCTCTTTGTTGGATTTTGCCAACTTGATCACCAAGAACCATTCTCTGCTGATCATCGGGGATATCATTGAGGTTAGGTTTTAAAGGATTATAAAATAAGTTTGCGGAATGTGTAAAATTTTAGAGAAAACTGAGCCACAAATCGAGGGCACAGAGGTCCTCTGACGCCTACGCTTTTCTGAAAAGTAACAAAATCAAAGGGTTTTACACCTCTATCGACAGTACCACCTTCGAAACTGGTGCCACGGCTCTGCTCCAAACTACCGGCATTGGGAAACTCACTCCAAACGTGTTGCTAATGGGGTATAAAAACGATTGGGCCATGTGTCCACCTGAGGAACTTCTAGCCTACTTCAATGTACTTCAGTAAGAATTACTCCGAAATTACTTTTCTTTCGTTTAACCATCTAATTTATATTAGTGGTGCCTTTGATTACCACCTCTCAGTATCAATCCTGAGGGTTCAAGGTGGGCTCAACTACAGTCACTTAACAGAAACTGATGAAAGTTCCACCGACAACTCCATAGTAGCTGGATTAAGACCATTGAGAACATCACCGTCGAGTGCTCTTGTACTCCATACCGACTCTAATCTGAGCTTAAATAACGTGGGCGTGGCCGTGACTGAAGAAAGTGGTCAAAGCGCTGGAGGAGCTCTTGAAAATGCCAATGCTACAAACGAAACGAAGAATAGCGGGATTAAGTTGAGCCATAAAGAGAAGAAAGTCAAATCGTCTGCTGTTAAGATTGACGTGGTTTTGGGAATGTCCAATGATGAGTTGCTCCATGTGGAGGAAATGAATAGGTTTAGAAGGAAACAGGGAAAAGGGTAATTAGAATTTAATGACTTGCAAAAGAAGCATATAATAAACGTTTTTGATTTAGGTTTATTGACGTCTGGTGGCTCTATGATGACGGTGGCCTAACAATGCTGTTACCTTACATCGTATCTACAAGAAATTCTTGGTCTAATTGCAAACTGCGTGTCTTTGGTATGGCAAGTAACAAAAGTGACTTGGCATTAGAGGAAAGAAAGTAAGAAAATGTGAATAATTTTATAGACACTGTGAAATCAAAAAACAAATGTTTTTAGTATGGCCCACCTCCTATCCAAATTCCGCCTCAATTACACCGTCTTGAAGATGGTGTCTGTGAGCGACAAACCAAAGCAGGAGACTGTTTCGTTTTTTGACAGTATAATTGCTAAATTTAGAAACGGAAATGAGACGTCAAGTGGTCAGTATTTATATTTTAGTACAAATTAGAAGGGAAGCTAAAAAAGACACATTACTAGAATGCCAAATATCTGAGGCGGAACTGAGCGCACATCAGGACAAAACGCATCGTCAGTTGAGGTTGAAGGAATTGCTGGTAGAAAATTCCAGCGATGCGAATTTAGTAGTCATGTATGAGAATATGTTTGAAGTTTTGTAGGACACTGTTAATGCGTCTTTTTGGTTGTAGGTCTTTGCCAATGCCTAGAAAAGGAAGTATATCAGCCCCTCTCTACATGTCCTACCTAGAAGTTGTAACCCGGGACATGCCTCCCTTCCTTCTAGTCAGAGGGAATCAACAATCGGTTCTTACGTATTATTCTTAGAGCAGCTTTAAGTAAATTGACGCACAAAGTTACCGATAAAAAGGGAAATTTTACCAAAAATGACTTATATGTCCTACGTTAGGAATTTAGCAGTTTTTCCCATAAAGATTTTTTTTCTATTTTAAAGTCTTAACGTTAATTGCGCGTGTTGTATACGTCGCTTTCGTACATACCTTTAAAGTATTATATTTTTTATTTAAACGCTAGTTGATAAGTACAAAGTACATCACAGAAGTGGCCATCATACTCTATTCTTAACTTAAGCAGTATTAGAACATTTACATATTTGTGACATTTTTGTTTTTTTTTCAAAAGCCTCCACTTGTCGCTTTCGACTCATTAATAATATTATATTACGTAACAAGGGCTGTAAGACATATGTTACAACCCGAAATTCGTTCTATGCTTCACCCACATTCGTTAGTTCAGGTTTTCAGGAATTCAAAACTTTTCAGTTATAACCAGTTTACTTTGAATCGCTGTTTCAGGTGTTTTGGCAACTTTTAGAATGTTTTCAGTAACTTTCGTGAAGTTTCTCCGACTTTCAAAATTTCCAGGTTAGCCCAACACTTGAACGACGGTTTTAATAAAGATTTTGGCAGCCTTAGGAAAGTTTCCAGAATCTTTTGGGTAATTTTCCGAGTTCCAAAATTTCCAGTTTTGTTCAAATCTACTTTGAACGACGATTTTATCTGGTTTTAGAAGGTTTGCGAATCTTTCTTTTAGTTTTCTCAATTTCCCATATTTTCAATTTTGCCCAAACCTACTTTCAATGACGGTCAGAACGAAAATTTCAGCGGCTTTCGGAAAGTTTTCACAAAAATTTGTGTAGTTTCCAGTTTTGTCCAACCTCATTTTGAACGATGGTTTTAGCAGAGGTTTCAGTAGCTTGCAAAATGTTGCCGGAAACTTTCCGGTAATTTCCGAAGTTTTCAGCTTTGCCCAACTCTCCTTTGCACGTCGGATTTGTGAAGATTTCGTGAAATGAAGATTTCGGCACCTTTGTTCAATGTTTCCAGAAACTTTAGTGTAATTTTCTCTACTTTCAAAATCTCCAGTTTTGCCCAACCCTACTTTGAACGACGGTTTTGGCGAAAGTTATGGCGGCCTTCAGAAAGTTTTCACGGTCTTTTGTGTAGTTTTTCGAGTTTAGAAATGTTCAGTTTTGCTCATATCTACTTTAAACGACGGCGGTTTTATCGGATTTCTGGTTACTGGATCTTTACTTTAATTTTCTCGATTTTCAAAATGTTCAGTTTTGCCCAATCCAACTTTGAACGATTGTTAGCAGGGTGGAAATATTTCTGGAAACTTTACTGTAATTTTCTCAAATTTTAAAATTTTCAATTTTACCCAATCCTACGTTCAATGAGGGTTTTAACGAAAATTTCGGCGACTTTCGGAAAATTTCCATATAACTGTTGTGTGTTTCCGGAAACTTCCCTGTAAATTTTCCGGTTTAAGGAAAGTTTCGACGCCTACACAAAAACATAACTTTGTGTACTTCCCAGTTTTGCCCAACTTCATTTTGAACGATGGTTTTAGCAAATGTTTCGGTCGCTTTCAAAATGTTTCCGGAAACTTCCCTGTAAATTTTCCGGTTTTCGATATTTCCAATTTTGTACACGTCTACTTCGAACGACGGCTTTAGCGAGAGTTTCGGCATCTTTGTTGAATGTTTGTGGAAACTTTAGTCTAAATGTTTCCGACTTTCTGAGTCTCCCAGTTTTGCCCAGCCCTACTTTGAACGACGGTTTTGGTGAAGGTTATGGCGGCTTTCGGAAAGTTTCCAAAAACTTAGCTTTCCGACTTTTTGAAATTAAAGTTTTGCTCAAATCTACTATGAACGACAGTTTTAAAATGTTTTCGCATCTGTTCTGCAATTTTCGCGATTTAAAAAATTCAGTTTTATCTAATCCTACTTTGAACAATGGTTTTGGCGTGGGTTTCGCCCGGTTTGGAAATATTTCCGGAAACTTTCCTGTAATTTTCTCGATTTTTTAAAATTTTCAGTTTTGCCCAACGTTCCTTTCAATGACGGTTTTAAGGAAAGTTGCGGCGCCTACACAAAAATATAACTTTGTGTACTTCCCAGTTTTGCCCAACTTCATTTTGAATGATGGTTTTAGCAGAGGTTTCGGTAGCTTTCAAAATGTTTCCGGAAAATTTCCGGTTATTTCCGAAATTTTCAACTTTGCCCAACTCTACTTTGCACGTCGGTTTTAGTGAAGACTTCTGCACCTTTGTTCAATGTTTCCGGAAACTGTAGTGTAATTTTCTCGACTTTAAAAAATCTCCAGTTTTGCCCCAGCCTACTTTACTGGTTGGCAGGGTGGAAATATTTCTGGAAACTTTCCTGTAATTTTCTCAAATTTTAAAATTTTTAATTTTACCCAATCCTACGTTCAATGAGGGTTTTAACGAAAATTTCGGCGGCTTTCGGAAAATTTCCATATAACTTTGTGCAGTTTCCAGTTTTGCCCAACCCCATTTTAAACGATAGTTTTAGCAAATGTTTCGGTAGCTTTCAAAATGTTTCCGGAAACTTCCCTGTAAATTTTCCGGTTTTCGATATTTTCAATTTTGTACACGTCTACTTCGAACGACGGCTTTAGCGAGAGTTTCGGCATCTTTGTTGAATGTTTGTGGAAACTTTAGTCTAAATGTTTCCGACTTTCTGAGTCTCCCAGTTTTGCCCAGCCCTACTTTGAACGACGGTTTTGGTGAAGGTTATGGCGGCTTTCGGAAAGTTTCCAAAAACTTAGCTTTCCGACTTTTTGAAGTTATAGTTTTGCTCAAATCTACTATGAACGACAGTTTTAAAATGTTTTCGCATCTGTTCTGCAATTTTCTCGATTTAAAAATTTTCAGTTTTGTCTAATCCTATTTTGAACAATGGTTTTGGCGTGGGTTTCGCCCGGTTTGGAAATATTTCCGGAAACTATCCTGTAATTTTCTCGATTTTTTAAAATTTTCAGTTTTGCCCAACGCTGCTTTCAATGACGGTTTTAAGGAAAGTTTCGACGCCTACACAAAAACATAACTTTGTGTACTTCCCAGTTTTGCCCAACTTCATTTTGAACGACGGTTTTAGCAGAGGTTTCGGTAGCTTTGAAAATGTTTCCGGAAATTTTCCGGTTATTTCCGAAATTTTCAAGTTTGCCCAACTCTACTTTGCACGTCGGTTTTAGTGAAGACTTCTGCACCTTTGTTCAATGTTTCCGGAAACTGTAGTGTAACTTTCAAAATCTCCAGTTTTGCCCAACCCTACTTTGAACGACGGTTTTAGCGGCCTTCGGAAAGTTTCTAAAGTCTTTGGTGTAGTTTTCCGAGTTTAAAAATTTCCAGTTTTGTTCCAATCTACTTTAAACGACGGTTTTATCCGATTTTAATTTAAATTTTCTCGATTTTCGGTTTTGCCCAACCCTGCTTTGAACGATTGTTTTGGCAGATTGGAAATATTTCTGCAAACTTTCCTGTAATTTTCTGAATTTTTATTTTTACCCAATCCTACTTTCAATGAGGGTTGAGGGTTTTAACGAAATGTTCGGCGTCTTTCGGAAAATTTCCACATAACTTTGTGTAGTTTCAAGTTTTGACCAACCCCATTTTGAACGATTATTTTAGCAAAGGTTTCGGTAGATCTCAAAATGTTTCCGGAAACTTTCCTGTAAATTTTCCGATTTTCGAACTTTTCAATTTTGGACACGTCTACTTCGAACTACGGTTTTAGCGAGAGTTTCCGCATCTTTGTTGAATGTTTCCAGAAACTTTAGTGTTATTTTTCCGACTTTCTGAGTCTCCCAGTTTTGCCCAGCCCTACTTTGAACGACGGTTTTGGTGAAGGTTATGGCGGCTTTCGGAAAGTTTCCAAAAACTTGGTTTTCCGAATTTTTGAATTTCTAGTTCTGCTCAAATCTACTATGAACGATAGTTTTAAAACGTTTTCGCATCTTTTCTGCAAATTTCTCGATTTTCAAAATTGCTTGGGATTCATCCGAAAATATTTCAGGAAACTTTCCTGTAATTTTCTCGATTTTTTTAAATTTGCAGTTTTGCCCAACCCTACTCTCAATAACGGTTTTAAGGAAAGGTTCGGCGTCTACACAAAAATACATAACTTTGTGTACTTTCCAGTTTTGCCAAACTTTAGTGTAATTTTTCCGACTTCAAATCATCAGTTTTGACCAACTCTACTTTGAATGACCGTTCTTTTGTGCAGTTTTCCCGAGTTTCAGAATTTCCATTTTTGCTCAAGTTTACTGTGAACGGCGGTTTTGTCGAGTTTTAGAATGTTTCCGGATCTTCCCTGTAATTTTCTCGATTTTTTAAATTTTCAGCTTTGCCCAACTCTACTTTGAATAAAGAAGCAAGTTCTACTTTGAACGATGGTTTTGGCGTCGGCTTGGGCCGATTTGGAAATATTTCGGATTTGGAATAAAACTTTCCTCTCTACTGTGAACGACGATTTTATAAAGTTTTAGACTGTTACCGGACATTTACTGTAATTTCCTTAATTTTCTACAATTTTATTTTGGCCCAACCCTACTTCAAATAATGGTTTGGCATGAGTTTGGATCGGTTGGAAATATTTTCGAAAACTTTCCAGTAATTTTCTCAAATTTAAAAATTTTCAGTTTTGTCCGACAAGTTTCGATAAGAAAATGTTTCTGGAAATTTTCCTGTAATTTTCACGATTTTCAATTTTGCCCAACTCTACTTTGAACGATGGTTTTGGCGTCGGTTTGGGCCAGTTTGGAAATATCTCGGAAAACTTTCCTCCCTACTGTGAACGACGGTTTTATCGGGTTTTAGAATGTTTCCGGATCTTCCCTGTAATTTTCTCGATTTTTTAAATTTTCAGCTTTGCCCAACTCTACTTTGAACAAAGAAGCAAGTTCTACGTTGAACGATGGTTTTGGCGTCGGCTTGGGCCGATTTGGAAATATTTCGGATTTGGAATAAAACTTTCCTCTCTACTGTGAACGACGATTTTATAAAGTTTTAGACTGTTACCGGACATTTACTGTAATTTCCTTAATTTTCTACATTTTTATTTTGGCCCAACCCTACTTCAAATAGTGGTTTGGCATGAGTTTGGATCGGTTGGAAATATTTGCGAAAACTTTCCAGTAATTTTCTCAAATTTAAAAATTTTCAGTTTTGTCCGACAAAAGTTTCGATAAGAAAATGTTTCTGGAAATTTTCCTGTAATTTTCCCGATTTTCAATTTTGCCCAACTCTACTTTGAACGATGGTTTTGGCGTCGGTTTGGGCCAGTTTGGAAATATCTCGGAAAACTTTCCTCCCTACTGTGAACGACGGTTTTATCGGGTATTAGAATATTTCCTGAAATTTCCTTAATTTTCTAATTTTTTTGTTTTGCCCAACCCTACTTCAAACAATGGTTTGGGGTGACTTCGGACCAGTTGAAAATATTTCCGAGAACTTTCCTGTAATTTTCTCAATTTTTTTAGTTTTTGGTTTTGCCCAACAAAGATTTTAGTAGCTAACAAAATGTTTCCGGAAATTTTCCTGTAATTTACCCGATTTTCAATTTTGACCAACTCTACTTTGAACGATAGTTTTGGCGTCGGTTCGGCCCTGTTTGGAAATATTTCGGGAAACTTTTCCTCTGTACTCTGAACGACGGCTTTATCTACTACAGTGAGTTTCCCTTTTTACCAATGGCCTAATTTCGCTCATTTTTCTGTTGTTATCATCCGCAACAAATGATGTGACAAACTTACTATAAGCAGACTAGCTGAGTTCCTTGTCCCAGGAACATATGGTTTGTTTTGATTGGTTGCTTGAGATTTTGCCGCTCGGTTCTGCAGCCAATCGCGGATCAGTTAAAGACGTCATTTTCGATTCCCAGCAAACAGAGGCAATTTACATCGTCTTTTATGGGCATACTTAATTTTTTAGGTGTACACCATCTATTCTTATGAGGAAGTAACATTTCAAATTACATGATTATCCTATTGTCATTGACTGACCTGAAAATAACATTAAGTACATCACAGGAACACATAAACATGGCGTACACACATGTTTGAGAAATGTAGGCAATTGTTTGCTCTCTCTAAGCTATCTCTCCTACCTCATTGCTCTGAGCCAATGAAATAAGTCATTTTCGAAAATTTACTCGAGTCTTTCAGGTAATTTTCCCGATTTTCAATTTTGCCCAACATAAAACGATGGTTTTGGCGTCGTTTGGAACTTTTCCTGTCTACTGTGAACGACGGTTTTATCAAGTTTTAGAATGTTATGGGATATTTCCTTAAATTTCTAAATTTTTAGTTTTGCCCAACCCTAGTTTAAACAATGGTTTAGCATGACTTTGGACCGGTTGGCAATATTTCCGAAAACTTTACTGTAATTTTCTCAATTTTTAAAATTTCCAGTTTTGCCCAACAAAAGTTTCGATAGCTAAGAAAATGTTTCCGGAAACTTTCCAGTAATTTTCCCGATTTTTAATTTTGCCCAACCTAATAAATCCAGGATTCCGCACTCTTCCATATGAGCGGATCTAGATTCAACTCAATGAGATTACCTATGGTCTGGAGATTCTTGATATCCTGGCGAATGCGCCTGGCTTCTTAGTATTGGAACTGGTTATGGCTGAGTTCAGCGTACCGCAGAGCTATTACACCTTAAACCAACTTTTTTACAGACTTCAGTTAAGCATCATCTTGAATAGTAACGTGCATATAAACACATAAACAACATAAAAACGCGAGCCAGGACGTCACCAATTAATAAAAGCTGCACAGAATAATTATTGGAAACTATATTTCAAAAATAGCTCCACAATAAAGCAAAGATTAGATCAAAAATATCACAATTGTTAATAAAAAATGACTGTAGTAATAATGCTGCCCAACCACCTGATATGCTTAACTTTATTAAAAATACCTCTTGCTGCGTCTAGTGAAATCTACTTTGATCGACCCGTAACTTTTAAACAATAAGCCTTTTAACGCCGAGTCTACGAACGCAACGTCTTGTACTTGCTGAGTCAACATTACAAATAGGTACCTGCCTAAACTCTATCTTAACATAGGTAATGAGATGATCAATAGGTTCAAAATTCAATCGTTACAAAAGTCCATAATCACAATCAATAGTTATTAGTACGTTACATAGTCATCAATGTTATTCAGAGGATCAACTCTTAAAGGTTGATTTATTGCAAAAATAATGTTCAATATAAATACATTATAGCTACGTTAGCTGTAATAAATACAATCACAGGCTGATATTCTAGATTTACATCACCCAAAGCGACAATTGACTTCCCTTTATAACATTTAAAACATCAAAGTCAAGAATATCAGCCCAATTTGTTTATATAATACAATTGCCACATCCCCCCCTCCTTATTATTTTTTGTCCTTATCCTAAAAAATTCATTTGATTGCGTCCACCTTTCTTTATCACGAGATTCGGATCTCCCTCAATTCGACTAGTTGACACGGTTCCCACGCCGTCCTGTACATGAAGTTATACTAGACAGCAGTGGGCGTTCTTAAATGTCAGTGCCACTTGGCTTTCTGCGCGAAGATGTCTGCGCGGAGATTCTGCGCGAAGCAGATGCCCAGGATCTGAAAAATTGGGCGTTTTTAGCGCACCGTGCTAAGGACAATAACACGTCTTTCAAAGAATAACAAATACCTACCCGTTTATAGTTGATGCGTTAGTGCACAGTGCACACTTAAGAAATTTTAGTTAAGACTGGAATCCAATTGTTTTGTGAATTTATAATTTTTTACATTGTCTACATGTACGTAAACTGAGGGACTAAGAGTTTTACTTAAAACAAAAAAAAAAAAGATGAATTCTCTATCTCGGTTTCGTTAAAAGTATTGTGGAATCCAAGGTTTGTGAGAATTGGCAATTTTTTACATTGTTTACATGAACGTAAATTAAGGTAATAACGGTTTTATTTAAAACAAACACCAAGTCCATATCGGCTTCGTTAAAATCTATGTAAAATAGAGTATAATCTCTCAAATTAATTAAGAATGGAATCCAATTTTTGTGTGAATTGGTGCAATAAAAGTTTTACTTAAAACAAAAAACAAGTCAACTCGTCCTGTCGAAAGGGATGAAGACTTCATCTTCGGATAATATCACGTCTTTTAATGAATAAAAGATACCTACCTGCCTTTATTAGTTGATGCATTAGTGCACGCTAAAAATATGCTCGACGTTCACGCTAAAAAACGACTTCATGCTTTTGCAACAAAACATAGACACAGACCACAAGACTGGGTGCAACTACTTTTACCAAGCAAGTTGGTGAACATAACAATGACCGAAGTTTTCCATGAAAGAAATCACATATGAACATTTTTTGTTCAGGTTAATAGGCAATCCTTCCTTCTTCAAGCAACTTTAATTTACTGTTTCCGAACTTAAGAACTACACCTACAACTTCACCATTCCATTTTTGCCTAACTTTCCGACCACTACAACCATACTTGTTTTTTTTTTAAGTACCAAATTTTAAATTTAAATCGCACAAAAGATGGTTAGTAACGTCAACCTCATTTCATGTGAATGTAGTAAATATCTTAGTAAACTTTGGGTCAGCCGGTATAGTTTTAAAGTTCTAGGCTCGAAGGACCAAAAGTGTAATTTTGACAATATAACACTTTTGTGCTCAATAAAAATTATAGAAAGAAGAGATTCGTAACGAAATATTTCTCCAATATGAGTTTACCGAGCTTTGTTGTTCAGAAAGAAAAAAAACAGTTTACTCTATACTGTTAATGGCTTATAAAGTTATTAATTTTAATACATTAAACTCAAAAAGTTACCACAATAAAAGGAACCAATTAGTCGAATTATATAGAAATTAATAAGGTAAGTTAGTTGACTTACACCAAAACCATCATTCAACTAAGCGACTAGCACACGGCTTGGCTCAAAACAAAAAAAAAAAAAAACAAAACTCACCTGAAGAAAAAAGAGCAGAAAACAGTACGACGCCAAGCTAATCATGTTTCGCTCGGTCCACTCCTCGACCGCCTCCAAACAGCCCCGCTCGTTTATAATTTTCGAAACATCGAAAGCCTGAAAGACGTGTAAAGCACACAAAGCTAACAAACTTCTTGCAACGAACAACAAGCGCAAACTTTGCGGGAACAAATATTTATCAAAGGCTGTCAATATGTGACCTCATTAGCGGTGGCAACATTCTCAAGTTCTTGGGATACCCTTCGTAATAAAATATACATGAGAGAGTGTACTTTTTAATCATTACTGAGAAAAATCGACATGCAAAAACAGGCCAAGACTAAATCTCGATTTATACCTGCAGGATCATAATACCGACTTTAACGGCCGCAACCGGCACTAAGTTGCTTTCGATCCATTCTTCGCCGGCTCTCAAGCAACCTCTTTCAAATATGTGCCTTTCCTCGCCCGGCTGCATGTTTTTTACAAGAAAAACTCAGCCAATAATAAGTAATTGACAACCGGAATCGACACAAAAAACAAACAAAAACATACTTACAAAGCCAGGTTTCCGCACATCATAGCCACATTGTTTGTTCTTTATAATTTCCTTTAGGTAAAAAAAAATATATATAAAAATAAGCCTGAGCAAACAAATTGACGTCTTACATTGGGCTTCCTTTTGCAGCATGAAAATGGTACCCCACAAGCCTCTCGACTACCCACAACCCTGGAGGAACAATTAAAATAGTTGTTTCGATCCCAGTCTTTTGGTCCTTCAATTCCGCAACATTGTAACTGAAATAATGGTAATCATTCACCCTACAAAGCAAAGCACGAATTGTATACCCAATCTTCCTGTATCCAATCAATAAGATTTTGCTGGTCAGGGTCCTCCCTGTAGTGGATTATAAACGTTTGAAATCCAATTGTTGCTTGAGATTTTATCTAAATAAAGGCAATGAATGAAGAAAAGAAGGCACATAAAAAAGGACATTTACCCAGTCTTTAAATATGAAACCCAAAATTCCTGCTGTCATTTCAAAGAGCAAGAGCACCGAAAGAAATATGGCGTACTAAAAATATGACAAGACATATAAATAAAGCAGATATACGAGTACAAGCGGGTCACTCAATTTTAACCACGACTCGACGGTTTTAGGTAAATCGCACTTACCGTTGCTAGCAGACAAGTATTTTCCCGCAAAGCACCTACACAGCCAGTAAAACCTATTATAAAAGTTACTGTTCCTGGAATAAAAGGAAGACGTATAACATTGAGATACTAAAATAAAACGAAAACAATTAAGACTTCATGGCGGTTGTAAAAGAAGTAGCAAATAAAACAAGGTGGCATTAGATGTAAAAAAACTGAATTGTACCTACTAAAAGCTTCTCGACATTTCAAAGGTAGGAGTGGAATGAGCGATTTACTTACCTATGCAAATTAGGATGAACGCGGGATCTAAAGCAATATTAGCCACTTTTCCTATGTTATTAAAGATATCTTTTTCGGACCAGGCCCACACTCCAATCGTTAAAATTCCTAAGCCCAAGAGCTGAAACAAAAATGCAAAGCCGTTAATTACGTTCTGATATGTATCATGGAAATACGACCTAAATCGGCCACAAAAAATCATTATTATTACGATTTCAAAAACAAAGGCAGTATTAATTCATTCGCCTCATGTTCTTTGATTTAAGGTGTGATAACACAATTTAATTGCGTTTAGGTAGTTAAAAAAACTTATGAAAATATTAAGAATATGTATAAGGATAAGTCTACCAGTTTGGTTATTGTTATATAGTTAGGTTTTTAATGACCACTTTAATTATATTTTGAAGTAACAGACTTCTTATTTTATACTAAAAATGTCCCATGTCAATGGCACTTTTGTAGGGCCACGGATTGGTCACGCCTTGGTTTGGCATTGTAAGTTGCATAGTGCATGCACAGCAAAGACAAATCTGCTGGCATGCTCAACAATTTATTGGCCAAACATTAACAAAAAATTGAGCTACTATTTAGTTCCTACATTCCATGTTTAATAGGCAAAGATCATACAAAGAAGCACCATTGAAGCATGAAATCACACCCTGATAACCAAGCTGGTAACAAACGATAAAGCCTTTTTAGCAGAGACATATAGAGTTTTTTAGGCTCTTTTAAGGGTAAGAGGCGAAGGAAAAGTCACTGTTGAATTTTGGTGAACACACATTTGCAATTTAATAAAATTTAGTGGATTAAAGGAATTTAAGGGGAATTGTATAGAATTTTAGGATAGTCTTCAGTTCAAAACTCAAGTTTTAAGTTGTGTTACGTGCACATTAGTAATTTAGTGGAATTTAAGGTAAATTATATGGAATATTGGTGTACACATTTTATGAAATGATTTTTCCCTTGGTAAGATGTATCTAGTTCAATTTCTTCTTTGCCAATCCAAATTTTCGGGTCTTGTAAAAAACACGGACACACGATTTTTAAAACTTGTTTGTTGTAAAGTAGAGATTTAATAGAGAATTTTAAAGAAAAAAAAATATGGGATACTAGTTGGTTAAAAAAAAGCTTTGCCCCTGCTAGTTGCAACTCTCTGTTCCCGTGATACATTTTTTAGAGTCTGATAGTCCGGGTAGGTTCTCCCACCAGCCCTGAGAATTGACATTGCTCCACTTCTGGAGTTCAGCCTTGACCAGAGAGTATGGGACTCTCAGTGGCGCCTCCGGGCCTACGAATACAGACCCCGCCGCCCTCCTAGCTAGAGAGTCGGCCCTCTCATTGCCTTCGTGACCACGATGGCCTGGGATCCATACCAGTGTGACACTGTTCTCCTGCGATAGTGTTCAGAGTCCTGTAGCAGTTCCAAACAGTTTTGGAATTGCAGCGCAAAGACATAAGCGCTAGAAGCGCTACCCGACTATCCGAGCAGATCTTTATTGATCTATTGTGTCCTCCCTCCTCTAATAGGTGTCGGGCACACAATTCAATGGCATGTATCTCTGCCTGAAACACTGTGGTGAATCGGGCCTGGCTTCCTGCTATGCAGATGCCATCTGATCTCCCGTACACTCCGGAGCCAGCCCCTTCGTCGGTTTTGCATCCGTCCGCGTACCAGGTACTTCCTGCCAGTTGTAGATCTTCGCATCGTTCGTCCCTGTCTGCCCGTGAATGAACCCTGACGACGTAGCGAGTGTTCAATGTACGTTTTGATGCCATAGGTCGGAGACCATGTTCAATAGTCACTTGTTGCAGCCGGTATGTCGCCTTCATTGCCTCTCGTTCCAGGAGTATTGGAAGTGGAAGCAGGTCGAGCATGCGCTCCATGGCTGCCGTGGGCGTCGTTCTCATTGCCCCCGTGATGCAGACATATTTGTCTTTGCAGAGAGGCAGTTTAGCTTTGATGGAGCTCTGTCTGCTTTTTCGACACCAAACAATGGCCCCAGGCGTGAATAATGATCTTATTACCGTCATGTATAGCCAAATAGTTTGTTGGGGTCCCATCCCCCATGATTTGCCGCACAAGTTCTTGCACGACCAAAAGGAGAGCTGTGCCTTCCTAATGGTACGACTCAGTCAGTGATTTGTCCAGGATGACTCCTAGAAATTTTATTTCGTTGGTAAACGGGATTGTCTTCCCGAACAAAGATGGCGCCTTCAAGACGTCCAGATTCTTCCTTCAGGTAAATGGCACAATTACCGTTTTCCTAGGGTTTATTGCTAAGTTTTCTTTTGAACACCAGCTCTGTACGATATCTAGCACCTCTTGCAACCTCGTGCTGGAGATTTGTTGGTATGGGTGGTTTCTTATAAGGATAACGATGTCATCCGCATATGCTTGGACCTCGACACCCCATAGTTCCAAAGCAGCCAGAAGGTCGTCCACGAGTAGGGACCACAGGAGTGGTGAAAGGACTCTGCCCTGTGGACAACCTCCCGCTGTTGTGAATCTGATCGTTCCTTCTCGCTTTACTGGCGCTGAGGAGGGAGTCTGTAGGTGCATTATTGTGTTTCCATTAACGCATGGGTGGTTTTCAACTCGCACTATTGATAGGCTGCTCGTGTAAAATACTACAGAAAAACTGAACTCACCTAAACTAAGCTAAAACTAACCTGAACCAACTAAGCTAACCTAGGCAAATCTTTTTTTTTTGAGAAGGTTTAGGAAATGCATTTTTATGCACTCCTGGAGCATTGTTCTTCGGGCACCCCAGGAAGTGTAGGACTCCGGCGCATGCTGACCCACTAAAACTCTTTCCCACTCTTCATCCCTTGATCCACTCTGGTATCCGCCGCCAGGTATTGCATCAGTTGGGGGGGTGGAAGTGCCTTAATTTATCTGAGGTGCGGCGATTTCTCTATTACGCTCTTCCTTTTCATGATGTCTCTAATCACATCAGTAGTAGCCGTCCAAGATTCTTCGTTTTCCAGTAAGATATCCGCAATGTTGTCGATTTCTATTTTTGTTCACCCGAGCTTTATTACTGCGGTTTGTCTAATATCGTTGTGCCTTGTGTAATCGAAAGTGGTATGGGCTGGTGTGTCTTTTTGTCCGCAGTACCAGCAGTAGATTATTTCAGGATTCTTTTTAGATAGGTGCCAAAAACCCCATGTCCTGTGAGCGCCTGTGTAACAGAAAAGTCGCTATATCGGAACGTTGTGTTCTTAATATTTTTTATAAAAATCCTGGTCCATCCAGAGTACTGGTCCCAGGGTCTCTGCCATCTGTTGATAAGTCCTTGTGTAGTTTTTGTAGTGTATTCACTTCCCTGCCTCCAGATAGATGTTCTTTCGTCCACTGCTAGGTACATGGACGGAATTTCCGCCATAGCTGTTAAAGTTTGAGTGTTGACGGTCCTATATCCCACAGACATCCCACCCGACACGCTGGAGTATGTTTCTATACTTTATTTTAAGGCGCCGCGTACACTACAGCCAAAAGGACGGCTGTGGCTAACTTCCTCCTTTTGATGGACACAGGTCCCCCTTTCTTAGGCATAATTATCATTAGAAGATTTGTCATTTTTGCTGCTTTTCGATATGTGCAGTCATTCTGAGATTCCTGTCCAGAAACACCCCCAGATACTTGACCGCCTCCATAGTGCGGACAACGTGGCCGTGGATATCAATGTCCAAGCTGTGCAGTTTTCTTCCCCCTGCCAGGATAACCGTTTCAGTTTTTTGCGCTCCTATTTTCAGTCCTATCCTTGTTATTTTTTCCGAAATCGTTCTAGCCGCATGCGTTGCTTGCAACCCAGACCAACCTGAACCAACCTAAGCTAAGTTTTTTTTGAATTATTATAGAGGGTTTAGGAAAATGCATTTACACACATCTTGGTAGGCCCTAGAAGTGTGGGACTCCGGGGCGACTTGTTGGGCATTACCCACTAAAAACCCTCTCCCTGCCTTCTCCCTGGATCCCTCCCCCCCCCCCCCCCACGGGACCGTCAACAGGCATTACTTCAAGGGGGGCGGTGGAATTTTCCCACGGCATCATTGACATCAGCCTCTGGATATTTCATCTTCTGATGAAAGATCTAGGGTGATCTGATAACTATGTCTTCTTGTATCCTCTTCGTCACAATATCAGCATTTTCCAAATTCTGTCTTTCCAATTCTGTATAGTTATGAATTGAATACTCCCTGCCCTGTTAAGGCCTGACATGTGAAGTAATCTCTTGAGTAATCCATTTCACCCCAATTTCTGCCATTCCATAGCTTTATGTCCTTGATAAACACCTTCTTCCAACTATCGTATCCATTCAGTGACATAGTAGAGACCATAGACGTAGACGAGTCGAGAACAGTGACTTCTCTATTGAGGGAGCTTTATTGCTGTTCTTATGTGCGTAAGCCTCCACTCTTTCCCCCACCAGCTACCTAAACTAACTTGAACCAACCTAACCTAACCCAGACAAATCTGAACCACAGTATAAAGAATAATATATTATATCAGTATCGTAAGTTCGTGTCGGCACTTTTGATATTTCAAAAACTAAAGCGTGCGGCGCCCCGCATTGTTCTCCGAGTAGTTACGAGGCTACAAACACATGCGATGCACTGCCAAAGCTTTGCCAAAACCGGGCAAAACCGGTTTGGTGGTGCACCGGCCGGCGCCCGGGCGGACGAGGCAAGGGGAGGGGAGTTTCAATTTTTCGACCGACTGATGCTACTGATATAATGTATTATTCCTTATACTGTGCCTGAACCTAATTATACTGGCTAACCTTATGGGCAGCTTCGTGACCAATACAACAGCGGTCCTCAAGGCTGCTTCTGTGGTGTGTTACTTTGATCAAAAACTAATCTGAGCTAATCTAAAGTAAGCAAAAATTAACCTGAATCAACCTGAACTAACCTAGACTAACCTATACTGGACTTATGTGCAGTGCAAATTTATGAAAGTTTAAAATAAAAAAAAAACTCCCCCTGAGTCATTCGATGGATGGATTGAGGAGCTCGTGGGTGGCACTGCAGGTTTCAAGCCCGGATAAAGGAGGAGGATTCCCAGGTGAGGTTAGCTATACCTACCTGGGGTAGAAACCCATATTGGCTCACAGAACTAAAGACACAGCCTCGGAGACCGGACGGACCTATCAAATGACGACACACGCCAGGACATTGGAAAAACGAAATGAAGAACGAATTGGCAAAAGAAAACCTAAACATCGCATCACACAAATCGCGTGCTGCGTGGAACGGAAGAGATCAAGAGATCATGATAGAAATGAAGAAGCACAATATAGACACCTTCGGGATCTCTGAGACAGAAAAAAGGGCAAGGAACATTACGGAGAATTCATACTAATATACATAATATACAGTGGAAAAGTAAAACAAGAAAGAGCGCAATCAGGTGTTGGAATTCTGATGCACGATAAATATACACATCAACGACAGAATATTGAAAATCTCCCTAAAAATTAACAATTCCACAGCATACTTGATAAGCACGTATGCCCCAGACTAAGCCCACAGCCGAAACTGAAAACTTCTATCAGCAAACTACAAAACGTCATAGACATCATGAATACTAATAACGAAATTATCATACTTGCTGATCCGCGTATAAAGCAAAAGTATAAGGAAGCCATAATTAATGAAAACGGCGAAGCACTGATAGACTTCTGCGCTAGAAACGAAATGAGGATCAACAACACGTACTTTCCACATAAAGACCAACATAAATATATACTTTCAATAACAATCGAGGCCAGCGATCGATGATAGACTTCATACTCACAAATCGAGTGATAACACACTCACAAGTACTCGAAGTCAGAGCCCTAACATCCGCCAACCTGGGGACTGATCACAACCGTGTTTTATGCAAGATACTACTAAGGTAAGTCTAAAAAACGTCCAGAACAAAAGAGGAAACCTCCACAGTTCATCGAAAAGTACAATATGGAATCACAAACCACAGAGAGCACAAAACTTCTCTATGAGAACAGGATTACGAACAAATTAAAAGAGGTAGATATAAAACCAGAATGGGGAATAGAAGAGAGCTGGAAAAATATTGAGAAATGCATCAACAGGGCAGTCGAAGAAGCTATTGGGAAGCGTAAAATTAATATGCATGCGACAAACCACACCAAACCCTGGTTTTGTCAAGAGATAAAAGAATTAATAATAATAATAATAATAATAATAATAATAACAATCATTTATTCATGCCAAGTACAGTAATCTGCTTACACAATCAGACAAAAAAATTTAAAAAAATAAAATGGAATGTTGGCAAGTCAGCTGAGGTGCTATCAGCCTTTTTTAAACAATTACTTACATATTAAAATCGATCATGTCATCTCTCTGAATTAAAACGGAAATGCTACCTAACATACAGAAGAGTACCCTGGGAAGAAACTCACGCAGAATATGTCCAAGTAAGAAACAGAGTACCTAAACGCAAGAATAAAATCAATCAGAAGAGAACATTGGGCTAAATTTACTAGCGACTACCTAGCAAAAGTATGGAAAATTTTTCAGATCAGAAGAAACCAATTTAACCAGTTGGTTAACTTAAGAAATGTTGAATATAAACAAATACGAAAGAGATATATGTGGTCCAGTCACTGTCAACGAGCATTTGAAATATGGAGGCCCAAACTTGCATAAAAACTATCGCAACTATTTAACAAAACCTTGAATGAAACAGAAACTATCAACAATATTCCACATATTTCTATCACCAAACTCAACAAAACCAAATGTATGCTAATCGCAAAAGATCAGCTCAGAAGTAAGCTAGTGGTGGAAGGCAATCCCATAGAACAGGTGATGCAATTCAGATATCTGGGCATAGACATGTAAAGCAATCAGTTAAAGACCTGAGAAGCCAGATTAACAAAGCATCCACACTATCAGGATGCCTAGGAGATATAGTCTGGTCAAACCTGTACATGCGCAAAGGTAGCAAAATTAGAAACCACAAGACTTGTATCAGACCGATCATGATGTACGATACAGAAGTCCGTGAAGACACCAACAAGACAAAGAGTGGCTGAAATGAAAACACTGCGAACAATGCAGATTTCAAGATAATGTGAGATGGGGAAGACAACCTAAGAGGCAGTGGTACAATCATGTAAGAAAGATGGATGAAAACAGACTTCCAAAAATAGTCCTAGAACACAACCGGCCCGGCTCAAGACCTACCTAAAAGATGGAAAGATGGTTGGCAATCCACCTCTCAGGAAAAGATGCAGAGGCAGCTTCAGAATTAACAGATGGACAGATCTCCAAGAAGTAGAAGAAGAAGAAGAAAATATAAAAATTGTATATAAAGTGTGGAAAATAATGAATAAAATATTGTTGTCCCTGTATTGTGTGATATTGTCCACCAGCAGCAACTGAAATATTTGTAGAAAGAGTAAGTAAATGCCTTAATTCTTGTGTCCACTATCTTTACAAGAGCCAAATTTTCAACCAACCAGATTGATTGACCCATCATTGAACATCAATGCAATTGTCTGAAACTCAGCTGTCTCTTCAGGATTGAGGTAGGGATCAATCTGATTTAAGATTACCATTTCTGAAACTTCTTATTGTAGGTATAAAAGAAGTACTCACCCAAAACAGCACATTAAATCCAAATATCATGTATTTTAGACAACTGCTCACTTCAGTGGTTTCCCTCCGAACTTTCCTCACAGTAGGCATATTGGCAATGGAAACAGTGACTGTCATTCCGTGTAATGCTTATAGGAATTTACTCCTTTGTGTGTGTATATTGGTTAAATTCTTAGAATCTTGAATTTCATTGATTTCCTCATACTCCTGATATCCTTGGAATTAGTTCGTTATTCCACAAAAACTGTAATCGTGCATGAAAGAGTCATGCTGGAACTTTTCGATCTCAAAACAAAATATTTGATTCTCTTACCCGAGGCATCTAAGTGGGAAAAACTAGGTCACATTAAAATTTGATCAACAATTTTGAGCGCAGCGAAGGCTACACGTAGGTGCAACCTAGAACGCTGATTTTGGATGCATATTTTACTATTTTCAAGTATTTTTTAATGAAAAGTTAGTAAATAAAAACCAAAATCAGATTACAGGAATATGGAATTTATTGATTGGATTTGACACTTTGACATTGACAGATAAGAAATTTCAATTGACATTTTTGACTCATGTCACCACGCACTTGTTTTTATCTCTTTTGTACGTGTCTGCGGGACAAGGACAGAAGATATTGTAGGACAGTGCAAGTGGCTTAACGATTTTGTTTTCTCATTTTGAAAAAGTGAGGTTAGGTAGATGTAAATGTTGACAAATTATCATTTTAATAATAATTAAATTGTTTTATTAATAATTATTATTAAAATGAGTTGAATATGTTGTTGTTGATTCATAGTTAACCCGATGCCGTTGATTTGATGGGTTTATCGTTTTCTAGTCCATTGTTTCCAGCTATGGTAGTAATTCTAGGATTTCGACTACCAACAGCAGGAAAAGCTGTTTACCTATATTGTGAATTTTTATAATGTACTTCAGTAATGTGTCAAGTACCTGGTCAAGCTCAAGAAGTGGCTGTATTTCGAGAACTATCCATTGTATTTAGTTGGAAGAATCCAGAAGTACAATCAGTCTCATTTAATAGAGTAGTTTTTGGAACCCCATACAATTTGTTATATGCAAAACTAAGGTTCCAGTATATAATAGCACAGTGGCACTGAGTGAAGATAATCGCATATGAAAAATTAGACTTTTGCAAAATAATTAATGAGTAAGTACCTGGTAATAATTAATTTCCTTACAGGTCGTGTATGAAAGAGCTTCTTGGCACCCCCCTACACGGGGCAATTTAAATTTGAATGGCTTTTTGGTGTTAGTGTTAGTAGCCTTCTATTCCAGGAAACTTTCTGGATGTGAGTCGCTTTGCAGGTCATCATCGCGGGTCAGGAAACCTTCAGCTTTTCTGAATGAGCTTCTACTACCACTCAAAATGTCTTCTTCTATGGTTTTCCTTTTTGCCTGGCGCACTTTTTGTAAAGTTTGTGTCTCAAGATTTCAAGCCTGACGTTCAGCCCTTCAATAGGTGGCAGCTGGAAGGAGAATTTGTGCGAGGGCCGAAGAGTGGAGTTAACTGACATGTGAACTGTAGTACTGTCGTGTAGACGTTTTTGTGTGTCGGGGGAGCTGGTATCTACCTAGGTTATTTTGCTTTGCATATCCTGGTTAATAAAATTATTTTTGTTGCTTTTCTGTATCCTATATTAATTAAAACTACAAAAAGCAATTAACTATAGTACATAATACTTAAACATTCCAGCATTTTCTCATATTTTATTTTAAATTAGCATTTTTTGTTCAAATCAAATACAATACAATAGTTTGCAAAATACAACCACCCTGAAAGTGTAGCCAGACCATTGGTAAGTGTTCATAGTACATTATCTACCATAGAGCCTTTCTGGAAGACTTAAAATCTTGTTTGAGCTTTGACAAAAGAAGGTACCTAAAAGCATTCACTTTTTTTGTCATCAAGTACATGGCAGTTGCACTAAATTTAAACAGGGAAATCGTGTAACAAATCTAATAATTTGTTAAAGGAACATATACCGAAAAGAAGCACTCTGATGCTCAGCCTGTTTAACCCTTTCGGTTCTGACGGGACTTATATGTCCCATGGCATGTTGGTAAATCACTGATGGATACTTTGGCCAGTAAATATCGCTTAAGCTTGTCCCAATAGTGTCTATAGGCTATTTACTTGTTGTTAGTTTAGCGGTTGCGCCATAGATGTCATTGAAACCAACTTATCAGAACAAAACAATGTGTGGTACAGTTTAGTCACATGTTGAGCGACATCGAGTGCGGTTATGCCGCCCGTTTTTCTCCTAGAATTGTGCTAAAACTGGCCAAAAGTGATAAAGCAAGTTAGTGAACATGAATAGGTAAGCTTCTATCACAATATTATCTAATACACATGCCACAAATTGAATATGTACACTAGTAAAATGAAGGTGGGACATATTTGTCCCATTAGAAATTATAAGTGGGTTTATATGTCCCAACAGTAACAGAACTACGTACAACGTATTTGTCCCAATAGTAATATAATAAATTTATTCCACTAGACGGGACATATTTTTTCCACTAGTTACTAATAAGTGGGTTTTTTATGTCCCAACAGTATCCATCCTTATTACTTTTAGGAGAGCATTGACACAAAATGAACTCCAACAATGCATCGATAACTTAGACCTAGATTCAGAATCAGATCCATACGCTACTGATGAAGATTCTGACTATGATCCGTCTGATGATTCATCTCACGAGGACGATAATTTGGTCAGTAACGATGAGCATGCACAGGTTCAAGAAAATCAACCTCATGGAATCAAAAGAAAATTGAGTCCAGATCTAGTTCACGAAGGGGAACCGCAACAATCAGACATAGAAGATGAAGCGGAACCTCCTAATATAATATGGACTACGGTAGATAATACTTTTTTACCAAGGAAGAAAATTCCCGATGAAAAATCTCCCATTATTTTGGCTGACCTAAACCGGGCTTCTTCGCATCTGGACGTGTTTTTCAAGCTTTTTCCCAAAAGTTTGTTTATGTTCATAGCTGACTGCACAAACGAAAGACTTGACATTCTTAGGCGCGAGAAGAAAAATAAGCAAACAACTCCAAACACAGACCCGTATGAGATAATGACAGTTGTAGGATGTATGATGGTAATGTCATATAACCGAGTTCCTAAAGTTCATATGTATTGGTCACAAAATACATCATTGAGTAATGTTACTTTGAAAGCAGCAATAAGCAGAGATAGGTATTTGCTCTTGTCATCAAAACTCTATTTCAATAAACCTGAAAAACCAACTAATGCCGGAAAAACTTATTATGTGGACGAATTACTTAGTTGCATGAAAACATCATTTCAACGTACTCGAACGGATTCAACCTTTCACAGTATAGACGAAACGATGGTGAAATTCAAAGGCCGTTCGGCTATCAAGCAGTACATGCCAATGAAACCAGTCAAAAGAGGTATCAAGTTGTGGCAGCGTTGTGATTCTAAGACAGGATATGTGTATGACATGAATGTATATGCTGGAAAAGAAACTGTGCCAAAAGAGATTGCTGGAACTTTAGGGGAACGGGTAGTGAAGAAGTTGTGTGCTACAATAAAAGATCCGGATGTTGTCATTTGCTTTGACCGATTTTTTACTTCAGTGGAACTAATGAATAAGCTAGAATTTGCTTGTGTGGGTACCTGCATGAAAAATCGGAAGAACGTGCCAAAGTTTGAGAAACTTCACCAAAGGGGAGAATCACAGATCGTTTGTAATAAATTTGGTTCGCTGGCAATTTCTTGGCAGGATACCAAAGAAGTCTTGCTTCTTAGCAATTGCCATGAAGCAACCATAGTAAATGTTTCCAGAACAATGAAGGATGGTACAAAGAAAAATATTACGTGTCCAGAAGCTATATCCTTCTACAACAACTACATGGGAGGCGTTGATTTGGCTGATCAGTTTTCTGCGTTATATGATCCGAATCGAAAGTCGGCTAAGTGGTGGAAAAAAGTTTTCCAAAAGCTTCTAATGACTGCTGTTGCAAATAGTTGGATTGTATATCAGGAACTCCAACACAACAAAACACCCTTTATAGATTTTGTTGTAGTTCTGGCAGAGCAACTGACAGGTTATGGTAAAGAAAGAGCAAAATTTCAAAGAAAAGCTGGGTCAGGTATGAAACGTCTTCATTTGCGTCATAACTTCTAAGATATTTTTATATGTTTTAGGTAGGCCATCACTTAGAGCCAAAGGTATGTTCAACGTTGGGGAGCACTTGCCCAGGGAAGGAAGAACTAGACGTCGGTGTACTTCCTGCACAAAACGTAACATTGAAAAAAGAACACGCACTCTTTGTGTCGCTTGTAACGTCCCGTTGTGTAAAGATTATTTCTTGAACTACCACAAATAATCAGTTTGTAATATTTCAAAAAAACAATTTTGCACTGCAGATATACTAGCAAGAGTTTATTTTCATGATTTGGAGGAAAACATATATTGGGAATAAACTTTTTCCTCTGGTAATACCCTAGTTTTATTACTATTGGGACACAGATGTCCCACCCCTATTTTTCAAAAACTAAAAAAAAAAAAAATTCAAATCGTTTAATATAGCTTCATATGATCATGTTTAAGCCGTCTATAAAGCCATATTAATTGTAAGATTCAAAAATAAAATCCGTACCGAAAGGGTTAAAAGAGGCACAATAATATGGTTTCCCACAACTTCTTTTTCAATACTTAAACTTAAAATCACACATTTTTGGTAATTTTGTGATATTTGAGTTGATCTCAGACTTGCTGATTCCTGCTAAGATGAAAATGAAACTGGCAAAATATTGTCAGAGGACCTAACTTACACTGCTAACATGCACGATATTCGAAAATAATGCTTTACAAACTTAGAAATTAGGAAAAACTTAACTGGCCAGAGAATTTTAAGAGAAAAAAAAATACGGGGTACCAATTGGTTAAAAAAAAAACAATTATATACTCTTTGCAGGGCCATTTGTGTGTATTTTGTTATTGCATGGGTAGTTTTCAACTGGCACTATTCATAGGCTGCTAGTGCAAATTATTACAGAAAAACTGAACTCACCTAAACTAACCTGAACCAACCTAAGCTAACTCAGACAACCCTGAACTTATGAGATGATTGAGATGTTTGTACAGAGCAGAAGCAGGCGACATCCACCAGCGTGTTTTAGATCCAACACTGCATGGCAGATGGCTTTCGGTTCGAGAAGCAGCCCATATTGAAAAAAATGGCTTTTTCAGCTGAAAAATCATATCAGAGCAATTTTACTCAGTATGTTGAAATGTGTAAGTGTCTAACTAACCTTGGACTCAATATAGAGATAGAAACATTTGCACTTATTTCGAAAAGGAAAGTTTTATTTTCTGTCCTAAACTTATCTTGTTTAGGTACATTTACATAGGTAACAGGTTTGGGGAAATTGAAGCCCGGCAACTTTGGAACTAAACTAATGCATTGTTTTTTCCAACAACTACAGTAAAGCTGTCATCAAGCATTTGTAACCAAAGCTTGGTCCAGGCATTGTCTGGGCTTCTGACAGAATAGTAGTTTGAAGAATGAGTTTTTTTGTCACATCTTCTAGTATCAGTTTTACAATTAGCGAACTTTTGACAGACAACAAACTGATTATAATTTTAATTGAAAAGCTTTATTATTGCACCAAGTTTGGTGAGAAGTCTGTCATTGTGTGTCATTACAACATTTGGCGCATTCCACTGAACATGCACAGTCATTCATCATTTCAAACCATTTACTTAAGTGTTACCTACGTCTTTTGGGATTCTAAAACTTAATGATTGCAAGTTTTATTTATGATAGCAATAAAAGAGAACATAACACTGTACTATTTCTGCAGAAAAAATATAAAAATGAGAAAAAGTATCAATAGGCCATTTACTGCTTTTAGCAAAAACTCATTTGTTTTTGTATTCAGGTGCACGTGTAAAGAAGCGTCAACAAAATATCACTGAAAGTTATGTTTCCTATATCGAATATATTCCCTTCGTCTCTTATTAAAAATGTTCGCTCGGTCTGTTCATAATTTCTGATTTAAAATTGAAACCTGCTCGGCGTGGGACGTCAATAATAATTTAACTTCCAACTTTTAAAAAATGACACCAAGAACATCCACATACTTCTAACTCCCACTGGAAAAACTTTCAATATCGCGTTGGCCCTCTCGTCGTTTGGCTCTGCAAATCTCCTTAATCGATTTGCATGTTTCAATTCAAGAATCACGTAGCTGCGAAAACTTTAAACCGAGAAAGGGGGGAAAAAGATGCAATTTTGGAACTTATCCGGTTTTTGGAGCTACCGAAATTCGATGAACGCTTGCGCCTGAATCTTCAAAATTACACGCGCCCCATTGTCGCCAGTTTCAGTGTTTCCCCCCAATGCGCCCATGTCGAGTCGCTATCGGCCTGATCCTAGTTTTACTCGTTATTGTGCGATAAGTTGTGATAAAGTTTCGCAAACTATTGGAAAACTTCGAATAACTGGTCCAAACATGTGTAAAAATTCATGAACTAATGACTTCTGAAGGATATTTCATGTCTTCATAACTTCTCAAAGTATGACGGACTTTTTATAAAAGTTACAAAAAAGTGGTTTATTTCTATTGTCAATGTCCGAAAAGTTGGTGAACTCACAGTGGTGGAGACCTTATTTACTGGTGCACAAGATGTGTAAGTATGTAGTGTTTAAACAAATAAATCAGCAGCATTGTTAGTGTTGAATGGGTCGCCCAATTTACGGACCATGGTAACACGATAAAGTAGAAAATTAATGAAGGTCTCCGGATAATCAGTGATTGTAAACCCCTGTAGGGATGCATAGCGAGAGAGAGCATAATGGGTCTCATACAGGATTAATCAAAATTTAATTATGGGATTCAATTGGGTTGGTAGATGCATCGATTTAACTCGGCTTTGCAGATTGAATATTAATCCTTAAGTTTCCAAGAAGCTTTTCTCCAGTGTTATTGGTAATGATTAAAAGTGATTTATTGCTCTAGCATTTAGCATGTAACAATACCATTGTTATTGATCAACCAAACCAAAATGCCATCGGGACTACTTTTCTTTTATTTCCGGGGACGCCGCGTGAAGGTCATTTCAAGGACCCACTGATAAGCCCCCGTTCTTATAGTTCAACTGCACGACCTTTTTTTATCATTTCAAGCCCTAACGAACACCCCGGAGATAGTAAAATGGTATTATTGTAGGTAACAAATGTCCCATCACTTTCAGAAGGCGGCATATCTCCTTTATTGTCTAAGCTCTTCATAAATAAATCTATTGGGGACCGACCGAATGGTAGTCTTAAGGTTTTGGAATTATTCTTATACTTGTATTGTAAATTTGACATAAAGGAAAAGTAATTTAATTATTGGTAATTACACTAGGGGGTTGCCATATATTTTTTTAAATGTAAAATACTAACGACTCTTAATGTCTCTGCTACACATTTATAAAGCAGATTGCAATTAGGGTAATAGCCCTGATGACTGGCAATACTTTGACCATATTATTTGGTAGAGAGATAAATAGTTGCATGCCAAAGTAATGTATGACTTTCCCACTCGCATATGTATGACCTGATTTGATCTTCGTTTTATGCAATTGTGGCAACTGAATAACAAATATCATTAATTTATCTTGTTTTACGAAGTGGCAGGCCCAGAAAAGTGTCACTTTCTCCTCATGAAACAAGACACTATCTCTGACAATTATTATTAAAATTTCCTGAAGCCTAAAGTGACAGGAAAGTCACTTGTTAGATTTTATGTTACACATTCAAACTACTTTTTTAGAACCCCAAAACTTTCTGAAAGTTAAAAAATCCTTCTAGAACCTACTGAATTAATTATTGCTTTCATGAGATGAGATCTAGCTTCTAGAGAGGGTTGCTGAACAATGACTGAAAATTGTGAAAAAATGTTGGAATAATTGCTGTTAGGTAGCGATTGTTTTCGTGACCTGAGCCAGTCTCCATATTACCATCCGCTAATGGGAGGGAATGGAAAAGCCAGACAATAATCACCGACACGTTTCTTTTCTTTTCGTGGAAATAGTACGCTGTGGAATTTTACAGAAAAATGTAGAAAATACATAATGCATCCGCCGTTTAAATTTTGAGATGTGTACCAAAGCGAGTCTTCCTGCAGTGTAGGTTTTCCTGCTTGTCAGTGGAGATATTTATAGACAGAGCATTATCAGAAGCTTTTGCACACTCTCCAAAGTCGATGTAATAATAAATCTTTGGGCCTTGCAATGGAATTAAATAATCTGTCGAGACTTAAATTTCCAAACAGATCTGTCTGGAATGACTTGATAACGGAAGTTCGATACGCGACAAATGTAATAATTAAACTCATCAAAGTACCTTTTATCTGAGTCTGTAATTGGGCCTGTTTCCATTACCTTTAATATTTAAGTGTGTTTGTAACTACTGTACCAATGGGTCTGTAGTTTACCGAATGTGACAGTGAAAAACTAAAATAGGAGAAAACAATTCACTCCGACAGGAGCTTTGGTTCTAAAGTTATTAACAGTCAAAAAGAAAACAGGTTTGAGATCCGCTTTTTGTGTTAACAAATAGAATTTTTTTCACTGTTTTTGGTCGAAATGTGACGATTTCAATCCCCTATAAACGGTGCAAACTTGATACAAGTCAAAGCCGTTCCTTAAGTGAGTTGGAAACTTAAAGAGGTAGATTCTAAAAGAGTCTAAAAATTGATCACTCAAGGGGTCTGTTTTCGAAAATATTCAACCAAGGGGACTTCTGCGTGCAGCAAGTTAAAGAGGACATCGAGAAAAATGAAAAAAAAAAAATGTTGGAATTACTAAAAACGGTCCACTCTCCTGAAGTTATAGTCGTCAAATTTGGAAATTGAGAATAAAAATGAAGAAATACCCCTAAAAAGAATTGCTTTGTACCTCGCAGGTTATCGAAACCAGAACAAAATGTAAAGAGTAGGTGGTCGAGGTTCCGATAAGCTGCGAGCTACAGTGCAATATGGGCTGCTTCTCGAACTGAGAGCCAACTGCCCTGCAGTATTAGATCTAATACGCTGGTGGATGTCGCCTGCTCCTGCTATGTACAACATCTCACCGATCTTCCGATGAAAATAATGTTGTTAAAAATATCCCACTCCCCCAATTTTCAGAAAAATTTTGAATTTTTTTAATGGTGTTTTAACAAAATGAGTTGATTCCAAAGGGGTTTTTTGCTGATAGCAGGTTAAACTCGTTCTAAAGTTATAAACCGTCTAATTTGGAAATTGAGAAAAGCGAGAGAATACACTTTTAATTTGGTCATTTAAATAAAAAAAAATTGAATTTTTATGTGTTTTTTTTTTTTAATCGAAATGAGCCGATTTTAATGCCCTATGACGTAACAAACTTGATACGAGTCAAAGCAGTCCCGTAAGTGAGTTTTTTATAAGTAGTGAGAAGTCGATTCTAAAAATGTCTAAAAATTGACCACTCAAGGGGTGTATTTGCCTAAATATTCAACCAATGGGATTTCTGCTGGCAGCAAGTTAAAACATCGAGAAAAATAAAAAAATGTTAGATTTAGTGAAAACAGTCCACTCTATCTAAATTATACTCATCAAAGTTGCAAGTTACGAAAGGAGAAAATATAAAATACCCCCTCCCCCTTAGGTCATTTCAGAAAAATTTTGGATTTTTTTTTAATGGTGTTTTGACCGAAATGAGTTGATTCCAATCCTTTATGAACGTTGAATTGAGAAAAACGGGAGAATACTCTTTTAATTTGGTCTTAAAGAAAAAAAATTTAATTTTTGTATGTTTTTTTTTATCGAATTGAGGCGATTTTTATCCACTATGAACACAACAAGCCGAATTGGGGTAAAATTAGCCCCCTAAAAAGTTTACTAAAAATTCTAAAAAAAAAAAGTGTCAAAAAATCAACCACCGAAGAAGTGTATCTCCAAAACTATTGAATTAAAGGGAGTGTAACTTATGGGAAGTAACCTACACTCCCTTTAGTTCAATAGTTTTTGGCCTATCCCCCAAGGGGAGTTCAAAACTGTTGAAGAACAAAAGCAGTAAAAACAGTTGAACTTAGTTCGATAGGTTCTTTGGTTCTTAAATTGTTAACAGTCGAATTTGAAAGTTGAGAAAAAAGTTAATACAACCACCCTTTCTCTCTTTAAAAAAATACTTTTTTACTATTTTTCCCTGGGAATGTACCAAGCCGAGTAGGAATGAAAGTAACCTCTTTAAGGTTATAAAAATATGGAAAAAATCTGAGAGTTGCAAGCTGGTAACTCAAAGCACCCATATACTCAAAATTGCCTCCATTTCCAAGCTTTAAGAACCTTTTCGTATGTAAGCTTTTTCTATATAAGGGGTGTTCAAAAGAAAAGGTTATCAAGCTGAAGGTGGTGTGCCAAGAGGAAAGGATGGAGTTATAAAAGACCTTTCTCCTATTACTCATTCTTTTCTGTTAAAAATTCGTTGCTTGACGTAACTTGACGACTTTTCTTTAATAAACACCTAATAATTATTTATATGGCCTGAGGTACAAAAAGTTCGCAGACTTTTCAACTCAGTCAAAATACAAGGCAGTTTAATTTCTCTCTATCTAGAATTTACTAGATTTAAATTTACTTTTACGGGGTGAGGTTTTCATTCTGTTTTGTTTAAATATTTTTGTCATCACAACTTTTAGTATGAAAATTCAATCATTATGTTATCCATATTCTTTTCCCTCTTTTCTAGTTCTGCAGTTTATTAAATTTATTACATATTGCGATAGTTCGGACTTAATAGTTTTTAACTTTCTTGAATTTCTCCTTTTCACTATTTAGAGCATTTTTATCCACTCCAATGTTCAGCCACTCTTAACGTCTCACTCATTTTTTCAAAACTATCTCTATTATAGTTTTCTTGAATCCAGTTCATCATCGTAATGATTCGTAAATGATTTTGTAAAACATTTTTGCCTCTGTGGTTGTTTCAATTTCAATATTTTCTATTTCTTGTTTCATGCTTCTTTTATTTTGTTATTCTACTTCTTTTGTTGCTTTTACTGTTCTGTAGTTTGTTACATCTATTACATATTCTGAGATCTCAAACCTAACGAACCCTAACTAACCCTCGAACCTCTCGAACGAGTCTTTTTTCTTAAATATGTCTATAGCGATTCGATGTCGGGGATTTGAGTTTTTTTGTTTCTTAAGTTTGTTTTTCCACTTTAAAAAACCTTTCCCCATACAGCAAAGAATATTCTGGGAATCATCCAAGATTACTGAATCTGGAATATTCGATATTCCAATAATATTCCAGGAATTTGAAATTTTAGCTATTGATATAGATATTCCCGGAATATTCTGGGAATAATCTTTAATAACCCTAGAATATTCCAGGAAGAATTGTAAACTGAAGCATGATGATGACGTACCCCTAAATATTCCTGGAATGTGACAGGAATATAAAGCTTGTAAATTAAAATACACATTATTTGAAAATTGTGTGGTTTATTAAAATAGTGGAAAACGGATAGTAGAAAACGGATAACGATACACGTACATTAAACGATAAACGGAGAAAGGGTTCTTCTGCTCGGTGGGTTGTCAATGGTCCTTCGGCTCGGCGGGTGGCTGGTCATCCGGCTCGGCGGGTGGCTGGTCTTCCGGCTCGGCTGGCTCTTACTCGGCGAATTCTCTCCGAAGCTTTGGACAAGTAGACTGCTGTTTGTAACTCTATTTGTCTGTTTGTATTCTGTTTATGCAAGCAACTGCTGAGTCCGGCTTCCATTTCCTACGTAGAATGTTCACGTGACTCTTCCGACCAATCAATTAACAGAATCTCGCGTGGGTTCATACTTCGTAATCATTCGTAACGATTCGTATCTAGTTCCTTCCGGTGCATATTTTTTCCGCGAATTTAAAATTTACAATTGTTAGTTTTTATTTTTTACCATCACTACTTGCATGTGGAAACAGCGATTTGTTGCATTTAATTGAGTAGATAGCACTTTTCGTTGGTTTCTATAAGTCCTAATGAATTATTTGGAAGTGTTTCATACATTTAATAAAGTTTAAAAGCTTTTACTTCATACTGTATCATTTACTTACTTGATTATAGTCAAGTAAGTAACTTGATTATAGTAAAGTACTGGTACCGGTAATGGATTTATTGAATATACGGGCACAGGATGTACTGGTACACAATACTGTAAAATTTCTTTACGAAAAACTGGTACGTAATAGCACAGAATAAAATATACAATAGCCCCACTCTCTCAAGGTCGCAAAATAATGCATAACCTAAAATTTGGATACCTTGCTATAGGTTTCGTGCACGTGACGTCACAATTTGAACCTGGGGGTATGACAACATAACCTCACCCATTTAAAATACATGTAAATTAATGACATCTTTGGATTTTATTACATTTTTTTCAATTATCTTAAATCGAATGAAACTTAAATTGTGCTGGAGGCCTTCTAGAATCATCATTCTTGACAGTGAAGCAAAAAATAATTACCTTTATGCCGAAATAAGTGGTAAGGAGTGCAATATTTTGTGGACTAGATCTACCACCAACCTTTTTATGGTTCAAAACTACTTCAAATTCAGACAAAGGCGCATGGAAATAGAAGTTTGGCGTTCCCAGTAGATTATATTGCCATAAAAACTAGAAAGGAATGGATTGTTAAAAGGTATAATATGGTTATTCTTGGCTAGAAGCTGGAATAAGATATTTAAACATTTGTAGGTGTGAATTCTAAGTCATATACGCCCTGGACTTGAAAATTGTGCACCAAATCCAAATAAGTGAGCACTTTTGTGTCTATAAGGAAATAATTATAAAAAAAATTGATGGGTGTGGTCAGAAATAGATAACACAAACTATAACAGTTTGAAATATTCGCAACCTTTTTATGCCTCAAAACTACTTCAAATTTAGACAAAGGAGCACGGAAATAGAGGTTTGGTGTTCCCAATTGATTTTAGTGCCATAAAAACTAGAAAGGAGTGGATTGTGAAAAGGTATAATGTGATTACTTGGCTGGAAGATGAAATAAGATTTTTAGACACTCGTAGGCATGAATTCTAAGTCATGTATGCCCTGGATTTGGAAATTTTGCACCAAATCCATATAAGTCAAGCACTTTTGTGCCTACAAGGCAATAATTGTAAAAAAATTTAGTGATTGCTGTCCTCAGAAATAGATAACACTTGAACTGTGCAGTGATAATTAAGGCAAAATAATTTTCGTAGCCTACCAGACCACAACCTTGGTGATTAGTTAAGAAGGTGTGGTATTTAAAATAAATTTTAAATGTTTCTCCTCAATTTAATATAAAAATATTGTTACTTTTGAGGTTATAATTGTTTATCGAAGAATTCAAAACAAGACCTGTCTCGTAATGGAACACACATTTTATTAAAACAAACACTTATTCAAGATTTTCTTCAATACAGTTTCACTGCTACTACTAGAATATAAAAACATATCTTTAAATTATATAAATAAATTAGATACCTACTTAAGTAAACATGTTTAAAAATATATGTCATAAAGCCCATTTGCTATCTTTTTTTTAATATATCCTTGGATGTCCTTTCGTTGAGTCACATACTACTTGATGATGATGATTCATGTCCTTAAGTACTTATAGTTATGGTGGTTAGCAGGTTTAGGACAATGAAACACCCTTGTAACTCGAAAAACTGACTACGTTTCGACGTATAATTCACGTCTTCTTCAGGGCTATAACACATAAAAGAACACACTAGTTAATCAAAACCGCAACAAGCAAACATGATCAACTACATACTTGTACAGCTGACAACAAAGTATGAATACATAGTGTATGTCAGCTATACAAGTATGTAGGTGATCACATTTGCTCGTTGCTGTTTTGATTAACTAGTGTGTTCTTTTATATGTGTTATAGCCCTGAAGAAGACGTGAATTATACGTCGAACGGTAGTCAGTTTTTTGAGTTACAAGGGTGTTTCATTGCCCTAAACCTGCTAACCACCATAACTATTACATACTACTTATAAGGAATGACTTCCATTTCCTTACTTGGCTACTTATTTGTCATTTCCATACTCTACAACAACAATAAAGCTATTAAGGTATTAAAAACATAACTCCAGTTAAACAATTACAAAAAAGAGCTAAAATAATATGATTGGAACTGTATGTTAAGCACCATTGAGGGTATTATTTTTAACTTAAGCATACTTAGTATTATTGTATCCTCCTTGGCCTTGGTGAAGTTAAGCACTATGAAAACAAACATTGCAAAGTAAAAACAAACAAAATTTTGATTTTAGCATTTCTTATTCCCAAAATATTTGAAGTTGAAATAATGAGCTACTTAACAGTTGTTCCAATCACTCAATGCTCAGATATCAACAGTGTGATTTGAATGTACATTTTTAAACTGTACCTGAAGCAGATGAGGGTCTGTGTAGGCAGAATCTGCAATGTTCCAATTTTATTTAATTCCTGTTCAGTTATGCAGCAATGTTATCCAAAAGCTCCGACCTGGATATGGGAAATGACTGCTTAGATCATTTCACTTTTGTTCCAGGGTAAATATCTTAACAAATATTATAGAAAAACGGATTTCTATGCATAAACGCAGATTTTCTCCATTTACGTCAATGTAATTTTTTGAGGTTGTTTTACCACCAAGTTCAATGGCAGGTCACGTGCTGCACGAAACCTATAGCGTCATTCTGACATTTTGCAGTGGCGGAGTGAAAATATTTTAACTTTAATTATATTTATTGTTGGTAGGTAAGTTCTGGTAAAAGGTGAGCATACTGTCCAATTAGCTAGATGTCTGTGAATAAAGTAAAAATTTCATATCTTATTCAGTCAGAAATTGCTTGCGGATCTAACAAGTATATATAAGGAAACATGGTGGGAAGTTTTACCAGAGGTTAGCTGGAGTGGTATGTGCAGCTAAAAACTGTAATCATAATCAGTACAACTCGAATCTTTCTTTCGATTTCCTCAAGATAGAAAAAAGTAAGTTTATATTTTCATATAAGTGTCTTAGGTATATTATTCCGTACACATTATGGGACAATTCAGTAGGTTTTACTATTTTTAGAGCAACTGCATGGTCAATTTCTTTAAATCGGCAAGATTTGCTTCGA
The DNA here is from genome assembly GCA_951812265.1 of Taphrorychus bicolor. Taxonomy (NCBI): domain Eukaryota; kingdom Metazoa; phylum Arthropoda; class Insecta; order Coleoptera; family Curculionidae; genus Taphrorychus; species Taphrorychus bicolor. The sequence continues at coordinate 14,896,410 of OX638302.1, forward strand.
AATTTGGATCCGTTTCATGGCAGCACTTCAAGACAGAATGTTCATCGTTGGCACTCACTGCAGAAGATTGCGATATGAAGCAGTACTAACGATTTTCCTCGATTGGAAGGGATATCAAATCTTAGCAGTGAAAGAAACAACAAAAGAGTCGCTCATTCTCTGAAGATTTAGGTGAACAGTTGGCAGCGTGCCAGCGTACATGCCCTACAATACATTTGTGTTTTTCGTATTGATGTGGATCTCTTTAATACACATTTTAAAAAATTTGCCCTGCAGAAGTTTATTTCTCAAATGTTTAGTGTTTGCAGAAATATTTCTTTACCACATCCCTGAGTTAATTTCCCTAGAGAGTACGCTACAAAATTGTATTTAAGGTTAAAATTGTATATTACATTAACAGAAGTTTTAAAGCTGCTGTTCCAAATTCTCATAAAAACCAATTGATTCTTTGGCAGCATCAATAAATTGTATGGATTGGAGATATTAATTTTTGAAAAATCTTAATTTAGAGGATATTGTATCTACTATATACTTACCTCTACACCTGAGCTATGTTACAGCTGGTCAGTGGGTTACACAAATAGGTTAAGTTTAGGGTAACTTCATAAAATAAAATTATAAATAAATTTTAGCACGCCAAGATAGTCAAGGTAGAAAGGTAAGTGTTTTTGAAAGATCAAAGGGACCGTCACCGAGTGGGCTTTCTGTATATTTTATTCTGTGGTAATAGGGTCAAATATGTCAAGAAAAAGCCCGCCTGTCAAACAAATAAACAGATACAATTTTATTAAAAACAATACCTTTTTTCATACCGCTCCCTTGATGTTTTTGGGCACAACTGGGTCAATGCTTCCTCGGCAGCTTCAGATATATTCGCTGGAAGATTCATGATTACCGAGGATTCGTCATCGATGGAACATATTTTCGAATAGAAGAATTACAATTTTTAGTTGACTTGTTTGACAATCAAATAAAGACGTTTCCTGGTAACTATTTTTTAACAATCGGCTTGTCGCAATCCGCATGCTGGTGTCGTAATGGTTAATCATTCCATATTTAAAAACGTTTGTAAAAACCGAGATAAAACTTAGCACAACGCAATAATAGTACATCAGTTTTGCGTAAAACGTTGTACGCACCTCATTCCGAAAGTATGATTGCGGCCCTTGTCCTCATTAAAGCCCTCCGCTTCGCTTTTATGAGGACTACTTTACTTTTCCCTTCCCTTCCTATTTATGTTTTTTTAATCGAATTGAGGAGATTTTTCTCCACTATGATCACAACAAGCCTAATTGGAGTAAAATTAGCTCCCTAAAAAGTTTCTTAAAAATTAAAACAAAACAAGTGTCAAAAAATCAGCCACCGAAGAAATGTGTCTCTAAAACCATTGAACTAAAGGGAGTGTCGTTATGGTAGGTCACCTACACTCCCTTTAGTTCAATAATCTTGGACTGAGGAGAGTGCAAAACTACTGAAGAACAAAAGCAGTAAAAACTGTTGAACTTACTCCGATAGGTTCTTTGCTTCTTAAATTATTAACAGTCGAATTTGAAAATTGAGAAAAAAATTAATAAAATCACTTTTTCTCTTTAAAAAAACTAAATAAATATTTTTTTACTATTTTTCTCTGTAAACGTAACAAGCCGAGTAGGGGGGTTTCAACTGGCACTATTCATAGGCTGCTAGTGCAAAATATTACAGAAAAACTGCACTCACCTAAACTAACCCGAACCAACCTAAACTAACCTGAACCAACCTAAGCGAACTCAGACGACCCTGAACTAATGAGATGATTGAGATGTTTGTACAGGCAGAAGCAAGCGACATCCACCAGCGTTTTTTAGATCCAACACTGCATGGCAGATGGCTTTTGGTTCTATATCAATCCAATTTAAACTTATAGAGCGTCATATTTGGAAAATTGTGAAAAACGAGAGTTTAAAAGACCTATCTCGTTTTATTACTCGTTCTTTTCTGTTAAAAATTCGATGCCAACTTGATGACTTTTTTTAATAAACACCTAATAATTATTTACATGGCCTCAGGTACAAAAAGTTCGCAGTCTGTAGTGCCTTAAGTGCAGTAGTATATGCGCTAAGACGATGATACTTTGTTTTTGTCGTTAATAAATATAAGATATTCAGAAAAAAAATAATTTTTCAGTCAAAATACAAGGCACTTTAATTTCACTCTAACTAGAATTTTCTAGATTTAAATTTATTTTTACGGCGTGAGGCTTCGCCTCACTCCTTTGTACCCTCTTTATATAGAAGGGAGTGCGTGACGTGTAGCTACTACTAGTATGCAGATGACTTGATCTACATTGGTGACCACCTAGTCTTTACACTTCGTTCTGGTTCCGATAATCTGCGAGATACAGAGCAATATGGGCTGCTTCTCGAACTGAGAGCCATCTGCCATGCAGTATTAGATCTAATAAACTGGTGGCTGTCGCTTGTACAACATACCACCGTTGTTCCATAGATTTTTGGCTTGAAGCCGCAAACTCAAGGTCTCCAGTTTGTCAACCAACCAAAGTTGTACTGATGAGGGGTAGACCCCGAAACTAATATGCAGTTGGGTTGATTGACAAATTGGTGACCACCTACTCATTATTGTCATCCTTTTTGTTTAATAACTTTTTGTCATCACAACTTTTAGTATGAAAAATCAATCATTATGTTATTCATATTCTTTTCCCTCTTTTCTAGTTCTGCAGTTTATTAAATTTATTACATATTGCGATAGTTCGGACTTAATAATTTTTAACTTTCTTGAACTTCAGAGCATTATCATATAACATTTAGAGCATATTTTAAATTTTTTAGCCACTCCAATGTTTAGCCATTCTTTATGTCTCATTCTGTTTTTCAAAACTGTCTCTATTATAGTTTTCTTGAGTCCAGTTCATCATCGTAATAATTCGTAAATGATTTTGTAAAAAATGTTTGCGTCTGTGGTGGTTTCAACTTCAATTTTTTCTGTTTCTTCTTTCATGCTTTTTTTATTTTGTTATTCCACTTCTTTTTTTGCTTTTACTGGTCTATAGTTTACGAAATCTATTACATGTTCTGAGGTCTCAAACCTACTTTTTTCTCAATTAGATTTTTTAAAACTCCTATTCACTTTTTTTGCGTGTAAATTTTCGTTAGTGCGTAGTTTTTAGGCGTATAGCATTTCAAAAATTGGTAAACGAGTCTTTTTTCTAAAATATGTCTATAGCGATAAGATGTCAGCGATTTGAGTTTTTTTGTTTCTTAAGTTTGTTTTCCCACTTTAAAAGACCTTTTTATTTCTTTAATTTTTTATATCTTTCTCATCACGGTCTTACTCCCTCTTTTCAACACATTTGAGTTTAGTTTGGACAAATTTTTATTTTTTTAAGTTTTGGTTTTTTTTTCTACTTTTGCCATTTGTTTTTGACAACTACTGTCCTCTCGACAGCTACCCAAACCAAACTGTTTCACGAATCTATTGTATTTTAATGCCATTTTGAGGTCACTCATTCTGTATATCCCCGAACTTTTGATTACCCAGGCGGGAAGGTGACGTCATTTTGACGTATTTTTTTGGTAAGCATTTGTGACCAATGACGTCATGAGATGACGTCGAAATAACGTCATAATGACGGGCGTAAGTCACAGACCGATGACGTTATTTTGCAACGTCAAACGACGTTACTTTGTGACGTCAAAATCAAGTCACTTTGCGACACACAGACGTTATTCTAGGTTATTTGCTACGAACGGTTTCTTTTCGGAGTTATGAATTTTTGCCGACGTCAAAGAGTTAAAAAACTTCTCGAATCCAAATTTTCTTACTACCTTTTTGACTTTGTCTTGGTAAATTTTAAATATCTCTAGTAACAGAAAATTTTAGGCTGAAAAAAAAACACGAAATTTTTAAATTTTAAACAAAATTTTAAATTTTGGCTTAATAACACAATTTTGGTCTGAAAGTAAAACAAATTTTTTTAACTTTGAATGTAGTAATTCGAAATTGTAGTAAAAGAAAACTACACTACTAAACGTAACAGAAAAAATAAATTTTTACTTACCGACAAGAAATTTTGATCCCAAAGTAATCTCAAATTTTTAAATTTTAACTTTTTATACTATTTAAATTTTTAAACTTAAATAGTAGATACATAGTACAAGCATTTTGTCTAAAGCGTAACACAATTTTTTTTTATGTTTAACCTGATAACAAAAAATTTTGGTCTAACAGTAACACAAAATTTTGACATTAGTAAAAGGAAATTTTAGTTTAAATTAACATAAAATTTTTAAATTTTGACAGTAACACGAAATTTTGGTCTTAACGTATCACATAATTAAAGCGTTTCTACTTAGTAACAAGAAATTTTTATCAACAGGTAACATCAAATTTTTAAGTTTTGCTTTTAGTATGGTAAAACGGAATTTAAAAATTTCTACTTAGCAGTGGGAAATTTTTGTCTGAAAGTAACACAAAATCTCAAAATTTTGCATTTAGTTTAATATTTTTTAAAAAAGTATAATTTTTTTTGAAGTTAGTCTAAACATAACCCGAATATTTTAATTTTGATCTTGTAACAAGCCATTTTGGTTTAAAACTAACCGAAATGTTTTAAATTTTGACCATAGTCACAGGAAATCTTAACAGGGAGTCTAAACATATTTTTTTTTGGCTTAGTAACAAGAAATTTTGATCCGGAAGTAGCATCTAATTTTTAAGTTTTGACTTTAGTAAGACGAAAATTTCGTCTAAAGCGTAACACGAAATTTTTTATGTTTCAGCAACAAAAAATTTTGACATTAGTAACAGGAAATTTTAGTTTAAACGTAATACAAAAATTTAAAATGTTGACTGTAGCAACACGAAATTTTAGTCTAAACGTGTCTCATAATTAAGGCATTTTTATTTAGTAACAAGAAATTTTGATCCAAAGGTAACATTACATTTTTAAGTTTCAACTTTAGTGAGACGAAAATTTAGTCTAAAGGGTAAAACGCAATTCAAAAATTTCTAGTTAGGAATGAGGAATTTTAGTCTGAAAGTAACACAAAATTTTGATTTGTATTGTTGCTCTAAACAAAACACGAATTTTTTTAAATTTTGATCTCTTAACAAGACATTTTGGTAAAAGTAGCAGAAAATTAAAAAAAATTGATTTTAGTAACTGGAAATTTTTTAAGTTTTGATTTTAGTAAGACGAAAATTTAGTCTAAAGCGTAACACGAAATTTAAAACTGTTTGCTTAGCAATCAGAAATTTTGATCTAAAAGTAACTTTTACTTAAAATGTTAGTCCAAACGTATAACTAATTTTTTAAATTTTGACTTGGCATCTAAAAAGTTTGTTCTAACAATTAAACAAGATTAAAAAATTTCGACATTAGAAAAAGGAAATTTTAGTCTAAACGTAACACAAAGGTTTTCAAATTATGACTTAATAACGCGAAATTTTGGTCTAAGAGTGAATAACGCAAAATTTTTAAATTTTGACTGTAGAAACACGAAATTGTAGTCTAAACGTATCACAAATATATAAAAAAAAGTTGTTTAGTAAAATAAATTTGGTTCCGAAAGTAACATCAAATCTTTAAGTTTCGACTTTGGTAACATGAAATTTTTGCTTAAATGTAACACGAAATTTTGGTCTGGAAGTAACACAAAATCTTAAAATTTTTACGTAAAATGTGTTTTTTGATTTGGTAATAAGAAATTGTGGTCTAAATGTAACACAAAATTTATAAATTTTGACTTTAGTAACGGGGAAATTTAATATAAACGTTACACGTAAATTTGTTCTAGAAGTTACAAAATTTCTCATAAGTTTGACTAGAAATGTTAATCTACGAAAAAATATTTAATTTTGACTTAGTAGCAAGAAATTTTGGACTAAAAGTAACACAAAATTTAAAAATGTCGACTATAGTAACACAAAATTGTAGTCGGAACGTAACACAATTTTTTTAAATTTTGGCTTGGTAACAAGAAATACGTTGATCAAAAATTAATAGAAAATTAAAAAATTTTAATTTTGGTAACAGAAGTTTTTCGTCCAAATGTAACTTTAAACATAACATAAAATTAAAAAATGTTTACGTAGTAACAAGAAATTTTGATCCGAAAGTAACACGAAGTTTTGAACATGTAACACAAAAGTTTAATCTAAACCGTAACACGAAGTTTTTAAATATTGAATTAGTAACAAGAAAATTTAATCTAAAAATAACATGATATTTAAAAATTTTGACTTTAGTCGTGAGTTTAGACGTTTAGTGACGTGAAGCGGTTACATCTCAATTTTTAATATGCAAAAAGAATAATTTTATCAATATTTTGTATATTTACATTAGAGTTTTTTGGCAAAGAAGCTAAAAATTTTACTTTATGACATTGTCATCAAATATATTGTTTTATTGCATGTAAGTAAATTAAATATGTTAAGTGTATATTTATTAGGTACATTAAATATACACAAAAATTATTCTATTAAACATAACGCTTTTATGACGTCACTACAAATCGTCATTATCACGTCGAAAAATTGACGTCATTTATTTGTCATTTTTTCGTCAGGAGACGTCGAATAATGAATGATCACCAAAAGTTGACGGTATAATGACGTCATGTTCCCGCCTGGGTAGTTTATTAATAAAAACTATGGTCGTAAAGGTGGTTGGGATAGAAGTGTTAAAGCATTTATTAGAAAACTCCTAGCCCTAGTTACTCTACAAAATAAAAGTGTTTCAGTTTCAGTGACTCAAAGGGACATTAGTTGGGTGTCTTTTTGAACCTGACCGATAGTGGCAGTAATAACTGTCACAGTCAAGAACCTAAAATCCACTTTAAATTCCTTGGGGCAACTGCTCTCTATATTTTTCGCTTTTCGATTTCCATGGTATTTAAAATAATGATTTTAATGCAACTGAGCTTTGCCTTTCTAAGAGGAATTGATTCCCAGGTTGGCACTTAGTTTTACATTATTACAACGCATATTTAATATCGCTAATTGCGATCTTCATTTAGTATTCTCTACTTAGTCATCCGTGAAACAGTAGTTATTAATGCAGCATTGACCCAAATAGGTCTTGTCTAGCGCCAATTAGTGCTCCTTGGAAATTCCTTCGCAGGTCCTCGAAGGCCGTAAAACTTTGTCGTTGTCATGAAAGTAAAACGTTTACGGCTTATGCTAAAACGGAAATATCTGGTTTACTACTTTAATATTCCTAATTAATCAAATTTATTATATAGCGGTGCTGAAATTGTTGTCGCATGTAATGGGGATTTGTTTCGGCTTAACTTCTTATTGCTGTCACATAGTTAATTAAGCTTAAGTTAATTAACAATATTAACATCACAATATAACAAGATTCCTAGGGATGTAGAGAAAAATACAATTTTGCAAATTGGCTATTAAAATTTTTTGGTGAGTGTCTGTTATTTAAGATAAATTAGTTTTGTAAGTATTTATAATAATATATTATTAACCTTGAGTAGGTAAAATTGGATCCATTCATGCTACAGCTGAGATATAGTTGTAAGCGGCATTGAGGCAATTAAAATTATCTCGTCAGATAGCAAATCCCCGTCCACATAAATGATAAATTAACTAGTTCTAGCTCTGCGAACGGCAGCATTAAACAAGAGGATTCCACAATTCAGTTAGTGTTTGGTGGCCGTAATGGATAGCGGAATGTAATGTACTCGTGTTTATAGCAGAGTGGATATTACCGGAGACAAGAGGCTGAAATCAGACACGTGAGAAAATCTCCTTTTAGGAACCATACTCAAAGTCGTTCCAAAGCACATCCAGAAAAAAAAATCAAAATGGGACGTTCGTGACGTTTCACTCCTCAACTTGTGCTGCAAAATACCTTTTTTTTCGACTTTAAAATTCCACACCATTCCGCTTTTAGTTTATTTCATTAAACCGGGGAAGCCATGTCGCGCACGCAAAAGTTATTTGAATGGAAACTCCTATAGGAGCATTTCATACAGAGGCACTCTTTGTCGCAGAGTAAACTGAAAACCCTCAAACAATATAAAGGGGTATTTTTAAAAGCACGCCCCGTTTGTTTTACTGTATTGTTTCGAGATAAAGAAAGTAAGATTTTATAAATAGCTTTGGTATTGTTTTTTAAATGCAGGGTGTCGGGCAATCGGAAACAGCAAATCTCACAAATTAGAGATAGGTTGTCTCATTCAGAAAACCTAATCGCGCCTTTTCTCGTCTTCCTTTTCAGCCTTTTGTTTTAGTTTTTGGCCTGTTAAACGCCTCTTTGTCCTACCTCATCGGTCTTTGCCTTTTCTGTTCGTAGCTGTCCAGGTGGTCCTCCGGAGCCATAGTTTCTCCACTCACCATTAATAAGGTGCCTCCCTTCTCGTCAGGAGGGCACTTATCGGAGGAGTAGTTATACAAAGCCGATTTTAGCCCACTTTAAGTCACCTAGAATCATCCACGGTCCTCAGAGGGAGCGTCACACGAGGTCGATGGAAGCTGGCCTTGAAAATTGCGAGGCGTGTGGCCTTGAAAAGTAGCTGGAAGCTGAGTTTGAAAATTGCGAACCACGTGACCTTGAAAAGCGATTTTGGACTCCAGCCGAGCCCTCCTTGACGCCTCCCGTGACCGCAAAAATCGCAACCTTGAAGCGAGAAGTTACACGAGGGCGCTTGAAAAGTAACACAGGGTGACCAAGCTGTCCTTGAGTTGACCTTGAGCTCACCCTCCAGATACAAAGCCGATACGGGAACAATCCTAGGACTTTCTTCCACCTTAGCCATGACAAGCGCTTGGTCGAAAATCACAACGACGGGTCCACTCTAGTCACTGACCATGAACGCCAGCAGTATGGGTAACCTTGAGCGCGCGGCTTGACCTTGAGAGGCCATGACGAGCGCTTGGGGGCGACCTCAAGAATCGCCACTATGAGTCCAAGCTAGTCACTGACCTTGAACGCCGGCAATATTCGTAACCTTGAGCGCGCGGCTTGACCTTGAGACGCCATGACGCGCGCTTGGGGGTGACCTCAAGAATCGCCACTACGGGTCCAAGCTAGTCAGTGACCTTGAACGTCGGCGACATGCGTAACATTGAGCGTGCGCCTTGACCTTGAGAGGCCTTGACGAGCGCTTGGGGGTGACCTCAAGAATCGCCACTACGGGTCCAAGCTAGTCACTGACCTTGAACGTCGGCGACATGCGTAACATTGAGCGCGCGCTTTGACCTTGAGAGCTATCCCCCATCTTAAGTGTGGGTTTCAAAACATTGGGACTTTATTCCACCTTGACGAGCTCTTGGGGGTGACCTCGAGAATCACAACAGACAGAAAGCGAGGTAAATCAATCCTTTGGACCATTCAGATAAGAAAATCAGACCATCGGAATTTGCTGACGTATTTTGTACATTTATTATATTTTGGCACCCATGTACCATTAATATAGTCACTCCTTGATTTCGTATTCAATATCTTCTTTGTGCAAAACTTAGCTACACCTACCGTGAGTTTCATAAACTATGACAGTAGTGCAGATTACTCTAAAATACAGAAATCAATTTTCAGCTGTTTTCGACTTTTTAAAGGACCGATGTACCATCATTTCGCAAGCTCTAAACTGTGCCCATCCACAGACTAGTTTCGCCTTTGCAGAGTACTGTAAAATACAGAAATCAATTTTTAGCCGTCAGTACTATGAAAACGCTGTTTTCGACTTTTTAAAGGACTGATGCATCATCATTTCGCAAGCTCTAACTGTGCCCATCCCCAGACTAGTTTCGTCGTTTATGGCTCGTCAGTGAGGCTTTGACACAATCAGGACTTGCGAAGTTTTCGGTACTGAAGACCAAGTACGTCAATACGTACAGGACATTCCTTAGTGACCTTGAGGCCAAAACATGGGGACCCGGATCCGATTCACTATGGGCGTGTGCGTGGGTTGTCGCCAAATCGAAATGTACTTAATTAGAATCGCATACTTCCGTATCGATTATATTGTATTACCCTTTCACTTATTTTTGTCACCTTCGAAATCCTCATTTTTTTTATACGCATCTTCTCTTAGCACGTGTTGAGAAGATACGATAAAAATGTCAAAGTCAAATATCCGGTGCCTACTTGATGACAATAATAAGTGAATGACTTATATGTATATTATAACTTTTTATATTTTTAAGTAACTCGAAAAGCAAATAACAACGACTATTTATATTTATTAACAGTAACAAAGTGTAACTCAGGTATCGAATTATCGAAAGTTCTAAGCGCACTTCCTGAAGGCATTGGAAGTCGCTTGAACCTATTATGTCAATCAATGACCTAGGATATATGGACAGCGCAAACAAATGCCAAATATTTCCCAAAAAATCGTTCAAGCAAAAATTCACTTTTTCGTTTAGGGTCTTTTGCAAAATCGAAAATTTACTTTTTTGGCTAAGACAGTTAAAACCCTCACAAAGCATTCAATAAAAAAATACATTTTTGGTTCAAAATCAACAAAAAACTTTATTTTAGTTTAGTTAAGAAAAAAACATAAAAACGTTTTGTATCGATTAAAACGCATTTGTTTTTCGCAAATTTTAGCGAAACCCAATTTGAGAACTAAAATCTCAAGTTTTGCTCCAAAATCAACTGAGAAAATCTTGCTTTTTTAATAAAATCGGTACTGTAACCAAAACTTACTTTTTGAAAAAAATAATTAAAAATTTTAATTTCTTGGGCCAAAATTGATCAAAATAATCACAATTAATAAATAAAAAAAAATCAGTTTGTATTAGTTTCTTTTATCGTCATAATTGGTTAAAATCCTCACAATTCGTTCAATCAAAAGTTTCAGTTTTTGGTTCATTGCTTTTGGTTAAAAAAAGAAAAAAATCGTCTCAAAACACTTTTACACTTTTTCTCACACTTTGTTTAAAAAATTTTCCACGCTTTTTTATACTTTCTTTTTACAATTTTTCATAGGCTTTTTTCTACACATTTTTTTACAAATTTTTTACAATTTTTTTATATTTTTTAACACTTTTATTACACATTTTTTTATATTTTGCCATGTTTTACGCTTTTTTTTGCACTTTTTTTACATTAGATTAACACTTTTTTTACACTCTTCTTTTTACATTTCTGTTTCACACTTTCTACAGTTGAAAATATGACGTCACTATGAGGCGTTATTATCACGTCGAAAAATTGACGTCATTTATTTGTAATTTTTTCGTCAGGTGTCGTCGAATAACGAATGATCACCAAAAGTTGGCGTTATAATGACGTCACGTTCCCGCGTGGGTAATTGGTTAAGATCGTCACAATTCGTTCAATCAAAGGATTCAATTTTTGGTTTATTGCATGTTGGATCAAAAAAGAATAAAATCGGCTCAAAACGATAAAAAAGCTTTTTTTTGCCATTTAGATTCTTCATTTTTAGAAAAAATCTTGTCTTGTTCTTAGATTATTCTAAAAAGAATGTTTTTGTATCACAAATAATGCACACTGAACAAGACTCCAACCACTTCTTGTTTCGGGCTCGGAGCAACATTTCTTTTTTTAGAATAATTAAAAAAATTGCTTTTTGGTTCAAACTCGAACAAAATCTTCACAAAGCTTTCAATCAATAGGATACATTTTAGTCCAAATTAAAGAAACGACATTTTCGTCTAGTTAAAAAGAAACAAATGTTGTTTTGTAACAATTACGCATTTTTTTTTGCAAATTTTAATGAAACTCAATGTGTGGACTGAAATATCAAGTTTTTCTTCCAAATCAATTGACGAAAATCTCGTTTTTGTAATAAAATTGGTAATAGCACAAAACCTGCTTTTGTGCTATTACCAATTCCTATGTTTGCCTACTACTTTCAAAAAGCCTACTACTTTCAAAAAACCTACTACTTCCAAAAAGCTTTTCAAAAAGCCTACTTTCAAAAAGCCTACTTCAAAATACCTACCTATGTTTGAAAAAGCAAAATTGCTTTTTGAAAAAAAAAATAAAAAAATTTATTTCTTAGGACAAAACCGATCAAAATGGTCACACTTTATAAAAAAATCAGTTTCTGGTTCAAAAACACCTTTACGCTAATAGTTAAAGAAACTCAATTTTTGACCCAAAATTTTAAGTTTATTTTTAAAAAATAAATAAGAAAAATCAATAGTTTTTGCCGCAGAATACAAGTGAAAAAAGGGAGTTTCTTCAGAAAAATTTATCAAGAAATTTGCGCTATAGGCCATACCCAGGCGGGAAAGTGACGTTATTTTGACTTATTTTTGGTAATTATTGGTTACCAAACACGTCATGGAATGACGTTGAAACAACGTCATAATAACGAACATAAGTCACAGATCGATAACCTCATTTTACGATGTTAATAACGTCAAAATGACATTTAATTTATAATAACGTCAAAATTAATTGGGCTGAAAACTTGGCCGAAAAAGTTTCCAGATTTATCCAAATATCACCAGCTTATGTTACTTTCTCTTTTTTCTTTTTTTTTTAGATTTTTTGTTTATATCCTTTTTAGACTGGTTCTGCACTTTCTTCTACAGACTTTTTTATATTGTTTTAAAACTTTTTCTGCACTTTATTCTACATTTTTTAACATTTTCAGTCGAAAAATCGACGTCATTTAATTGTCATTTTTTCGTCAGATGACGTCGCATAACGAATGATCACCAAAACTCATCAATAAATTTGCTCCATACACCATACCCAAGCGGGATACATTTTGACGTAATTGTTTTTGGTAAGCATTGGTCACCAAACAGATGACGTTGGGTCATGGAATGACGTCGACCAATTTTGTTACGACAAAACGTTATTTTCTGACGTCAACATGACGTTTAGTTTATAATAACTTTAATAGTACATAAAGAACGACAAAAAACACTATTCGACTATTCGAATCTCGGACATTTGGGCCCAAAACTTGCCGAAAAAGTTGCCAGATTTATCAAAAAATCACCTACTTTTGTAATTTTTTTTTTTTAATTTTTTGTTTATGGTTTTTATACTTGTTTTATATTTTCACAATCAGAACTTTGGTACTCAAGACACGTTTCATAGCAGCACCGAGAAAAGTCTCCCGGTGGCGCCATCTGTGTACGTTTGTTGAACTAACGAGATTGCACTCCTCCAGGATCGACGTCATTGCCCGGTGTAAGAAAAATTATGCAGATTACTGTAAAGTACCGAAATCAATTTTTAGCCGTGGGTACCATGAAAACGCTGTTTTCGACCTTTTAAACGACTCAAGAACCATCATTTCGCAAGCTCTAACTGTGCCCATCTCCAGACTAGTTTCGCCGTTTACGGTTCAGGAGGCTTTGACACAATCAGAACTTACGAAATTTTCGGTACTCAAGACACGTTTCATAGCAGCACCGAGAAAAGTATCCCGTTGGCGCCATCTATGTACTTTTGTTGAACTAACGAGATTGCACTCGTCCAGTATCAACGTCATTGCCCGGTCTAAGGAAAATGATGCAGATTACTGTAAAATACAGAAATCAATTTTTAGCCGTCCTAACTATGAAATGTTAGAGCTTGCGAATGGTTTATCAGTCGTTTAAAATGTCGAAAACAGGGTTTTTATGATAGTAGTGTTGGGGAAAAGTAAACGCATTTTAAACGATTTCAAACAGTAAACATTCCCAATAAATCCTTTGTTTCTGTGCAGAGAAAATTGCAATAAATCGTGCTAAATGTCTTTATATTATCGTAATAAAATCTAAAAATAGCCTAGTCACAGTTTATTACCCTAGGCTTTATTACCCATTGGCTGCGCAGCGTCGCGGCGGATTAATGGTCTGGATCGCTCGATGTGATTGGCTGATGTCCAACTGGGGAGCGGACGAAAAAGGACAAATGCGTTCGTTCACCGGGCTGAAGGCAAGTTCAGATTTCGTAAGTGAAACATCGCTGTCTGTCGGGCCAAAAATATCGATAGACACGTATCGGTGTCAGTAAATCAGCGGGTTGGCTGAGGATTCGATAAAGTAATCGTTTCGTCTTTGTTCAGGCTTAATCGCAGTCTCGTGTAGTGGATTAAGTGTGTTTCTATTATCTATTAGTTTGCAATAAATAAAGGTAATTTTATTGCATAAATAGTCTCTCTCTGTGTGTGTGTCCAAGTAAAGTGTAGTTATTGTCGCAGAACTGTACCATTTCCTGTTCTAAACTAGTAAAAATCCAGGAAGACTTTCTCACGTAAAGTAAAAGGATAACATAATCAAAGTTAATAAACTTTTCTTCAATATTTTTTCTTTGTTGCTTCACATACTGTTGTGTTGCTGGTATGTTACAAATAAACATGTACTGGTGGCAAGGTGGTTGAAAAAAAAATAGGTACTGGTGGCAAGGTTGTTGAAAAAAATGACGGGAGAGATTTGTCAAAAAAATTTGGTAGAAAAGGCTCCGTCATTTTACATAACGATTATCGAATAACGCCCCTAACTAGCCGTATTCCTGTTTGGTTCGTCTCTTGTGGGAACTCTAGTCCAGAGCCCTACCCAATCTCCTTCCAAGTCCCACTTACCCTTCTAGTGAGCTCACTGAGCGAGCTCGGAAGCTTATATAGCAGCCTGCAGGTTTGAAGACTCGCTTAGGGAAGGAATTTGTGTTTCTAAAGGAGGTAATTGAATATTAAGAAATTTTGATAGTGAAAGCTGAAGTCCTACGGAACCTGAGCTTGAGAATAAAGCGTGAACATTCAAGCATAAAGTGCACGAAACCACGAAACCACAAACTTGGTGAGTCATTCTTGAATCATTTTTTATTGTTTGAGCTTCACTTAATTACCCCCCCCCCCCCCTCCAAGGGGAAAGAAAAAGTTTGTTGAACTTTAATATGGTATAACCATTTTATCTTTGATCTGGACATTGAATCGTTCATTGGATTTCTATTATTGTATTAGATAATAAGAAGATAGTTCAGGTTATCGGTTTTTTATGCTACCTCTGAAGGAATGAGAATTCACGAAAAGGACAGTTATTTAATTACGAATATATAACCGTGGAATTAACAAATTAAATTTGAATCTATAGTGTTAACTATTGTTAGTAGTAGTTTAATATTTCATAAAATTCTTCTTTTCATCTGGGTACCCAAATTTCCAAGCATAATCTATTCTTTCATAAGTTGTGTTTTCATCATTTTCTATTCGATTGTGTTATTAAATTTAATTTCTATGCGGTCTAGATATTTTCTTCCCTTCAATAGTAATTTGTATTCCAGATCAAAGTACAACCAACCATCCAACAGGTAAATATTTATGTTTGAATTTTGACTGAATGATTAAGAAAAAAAATATATACATACATATATTTTTTCCACTAATTCTATTAATTGTAACTCCAGCGGAAGTGCAAGTTCCGTTTCGTCGGTTTCTGAGTTTCCGGCATTCGATTACAAACTCAGTGGCATCCCTAACATTTGGTGAGTATTTTATTTCCCTTTGATTTATATTAGGAATGAAACACTCCCGGTTCTATCTCGCTCACTGCCTCCAAAGAAGTTACCTTCTGGAGTTCAGACACAAACCCAAATTGTTGGGCAACAAACTTTCAATTCCTTTCTACCTCGAGTTCCAGACGATTCCAAGAAGACCGAAACATCCGAGTTGATTCAAGGTGTCAGAGAACGCGACATGGCATCCCTGGCGGGGATCCGCCAGTTAGAATTGGCTCAAGAGCCTCTCGGATTCCAAAACGAGCGGCAAAGGACCACTAACCAACTAAATTCGGCTCTAGAAGAGGTTGATGAACCAAAACTTCAGTCGATATCTGTTTGTGGACATCAATTCCAAGATCGGCACAGTTCTTGTAGTTGGCATGGTTGGCCCAACCCCCCTAATGTTTCTGTGAGAACCAATCCATTTTCGAACCTGTTCGGCGAGCCTGGGGACAGCGTCTTATACCCCCTTTTGCGACCTTTTCAGATACTTATAACACAAAATAACTAGGCTTGAATTAACCAAAAACGAGTTCTGAATCCCTTAATTTTCCTAAAATATTATCTCAAAATCAAAACCCTATTGAAACTTCTCCCGATTTAGGCTTGCACTTAACCATGTCCAAGTGTCTGCAATCACAGACTGCTCTTGTTAATACAATGCACATTTACTTCTAAACTACCGGTTTTTCCTTCAACTCACGATCTTAAATTAACCTTTTCGGGAACTGCCTACGAGAGCCCTGCCAAATTTCTGAAACTCTGTAAAGCGTATTTTAATGAAAAACGAATCTACAATCCTACTGAACAGACGGAGCTGGCTGCTCAATGCTTAAGGGACACCGCTAAAATGTGATTCGACTCTCAAAAACATTTCTCATTTAGTTTTTCAGAATTTAGCTCTAGATTATTACGTAAATTTGATGCAACGGAAACCCTTGTGGAACTCCAAGCTAGTTTGTATGGAAAATCTCAAGGTTATAATGAACCTGCCGAGGATTTTATCCTCAGAAAGAGAGCTCTTGCCGAACGTTTCCAAATAAAAGTTTATGATAGTGCTTTTATCCAGTTGATGGTTACCCTCCTCAAACCTTCTCTCAGATCTCGGCTTAGAAGTGTAAACTTTCGTACCTTGGATCAACTAATGGAGATGGTCAATATCGTGGAGAAGGATTTTTTGGAAGAGGTGAGAGACCTTCAAACAAACCTTTCGGAGACAAGAATGTATACCCTTAACCAGCAAGTTAATCGTAATTTTTCCTCAAAACGAGCCCGACAGAATAATGGTCAACTAAATCAATCTAGAAACCCCAGAAACCCCCCGAGCCGTGTGGTGAAATGTGTCGTTTGCCAGGGCCCTCATTATGCCAATCATTGTCCTGATAGACGCTCCTCAAATCAAAACAACTTGCCTCGTAAGAACCACGCCCATGAACATCTCTTAGGTGCCAACGTTGAGGTGAAGTTTTCCGAAACTAATCAAACGGAACAAATTGACGTAGTGCCATCCTCAAACGAGACTAACCAAGACCAACTACGACCCAAACGTGACGGACAAAGACATAACTGCTACAGAACGGTGTCGGAAAACTAAGTTTGGACCGACATGATCTTAACACCCGCGAGCAACCGCAAGTTCATGCCGGTCCCCTTGGCTTAAATAAAGTTCTCACTGGTAGACCAATTATCAACGTTGTTTTCAGAAAAACAAATCAAAAGGCTCTAATCGACTCGGGGTCAGATTGTAATCTAATCTCAAGTCGCCTCATTGAGCAAGACATGAAACAGTCTCAATTTGACAAAGTCAGCCTCGCCTGTAAAGGGCAGATGGCTAATATATTGGGTGAAATAGCCCTGAGTTTTCACATTGGTAGTTATGATTTTAATTTGCAGTTTTTTGTCATTAAGGACCTGTTGCATGCATTCATTTTGGGAAATGAATTTTTTCTCAACGAAGATGTGGTCATAGACTTCCCTAGAGGTTGTCTTTACTTAGGGCGTCAACAGAGACAAACAGTTTTTTGGTCGCCAAAGCTAGTTGTACAAAAAAAGGATATACATTTAACGCAAGTTTTGAATGACCACCCTCCTGAACTTCGGCTTTTAGTAAACGAATTTCAGGATATCTTTGAAGTCGGCTTACAACAGCCAACCACCCGAACTACGACTCACTCTATTCGTTTAACTTGTAATAAAGTCATTAACCGCAAGTGTTATCCTCTATCCAGAGAGAAAACAGATATTTTGAATGAACAAATAGAAGATATGTTAAGGGCTGGTGTGATAGAGCCAACGTCCTCCCCATACTCGGCGTCACCAGTCATTGTCTTAAAACCTGAAAAAAACCTCGATTTTGTATTGACTACAGACCTCACAACGAAATTACCGAAGACGAATGTTCAACGCTCCCAAATATCCCCGACACCATCAAGTCTTTGTCGGTAGCCAAATATTTTACCGTGTTGGACCTCAAGAGTGGATATTGGCAAATTCCAATGACGCCAGATAGTAAACACCTTAACGCCTTTTCTACTCCTGATGGTGCAATTTATCAATTTAATGTGATGCCATTTGGGCTTAAGAAGGCACCCAGCACATTCCAAAGACTAATGGTGACGGAAGTGTTGGCGGGCCGTATTCTTAAATTTACTCGAGGTTATCTCGACGACATAATCGTTTTTTCAGACACTATTGACAAACATTTAGTTAGGCTGAGAATGGTGTTTGAACGACTAAGACTGCACAACTTGAAAGCCTCCGCCGAAAAATGTCACTTGTTAACTTCCAACATCGACTATCTCGGTTTTCGATTGGTGGATGGTGGCGTGACTCCTCAAACAAAGCACCTAGAACAAATCGCTGCTTTTAAACCACCCCATAACAAGAAAACCCTACAATCTTTTCTAGGTACCGAAAACTGGTTACGTGAGCATGTGCCCAATATTTCCAAACTCGCAGCCCCTTTAACCGAACTTCTAAAATTTCCAAAGTTTAAGTGGACTACCGAAGCCCAACAAGTCTTCTTAGATACGAAAAATGCCGTAGCCAAGGCCAAAACACTAAGCCTCCGAAACCCCGCTCTCCCATTTATCCTGCAAACGGACGCCAGCTCAGTTGGTATGGCAGCAATTTTATATCAGGAAGAAGGAACAAGAAAGTACATAATTTCTTATGCAAGTTCAAACCAGCTGAGCAGCGATACCACATTAATGAACAGGAATGTTTGGCATTAGTCTGGTCGATTAACAAATACAAACACTATCTAGAGTCCACTCAGTTCGTGGTGAGAACAGATAGTCGTGCCCTTACATGGATATCCAAATTTAAAGACACCAGAGCTAAATTAGCCAGGTGGTCCCAGGAGTTTAATTTTAAAATTGAACATGTGGCCGGCTCTAACAGTCAATTACCTGATATTTTGAGTAGACACCCTGACCCTGAAGAAGATTATGACCCTGACCCCGATGACGAAAGTTTGTTGCGTCCTATTTGTCTAACCACTGCTGAAACGGTTCAAGTAAAGGCGTTTAACATTGGTACTCTTTATGAAGCCGTAACAGAAGCTCAGAAGAAAGTAGGTCATATAAGACGTGCAATAGATAAATTGAAATTTCTAGAAGAAGCAACCGAACTCACTCCTGCCCAAGTTAAGTTAAAGAGACGATTTGTCACTTATGACGGTTTACTTTGGAAACGACAGCAGTGGGGAGATTTGTTAGTGGTACCACGTAAATATACGCAAAGGGTCATTTACTATTACCATGATACTCCCGAAAGGGCTCATCCTGGTATTACAGAAACTTTTCGACAAATCAAAGCTACTTACACTAAGTACCTTATTTGTGGTGTGGCTAAAACCAAACAAGTTCAATGTCAAGCTCCCTTTAACGCTCGTAGTCCTTCACAACCATTTGAAACCCTATCGCTTGATGTCATTGGCCCTTTTCCTAGTTCAGGAGTTTCCCGAAAGGCCTATATCTTGGTCATTGAAGACGTTTTTTCAAAATGGATAGAGGCATTCTCCTTTTCTAGAGTTCGAGCTCCACAGTTAGTGAAGTGTCTCCAAGACGAAATATTTACCCGACACGGTGTTCCTAAATTTATCATTTCGGATAATGGTAGTATTTTCACTAGTAAAATGTATAAGAATTTCTGTGTGTCACATGATATCACGATCAGATATAGTAGTATCTACCATCAAAGGGCTAACCCGGTCGAGCGACAAGTCCAGGAACTAAAAAAAGTAATACGTATTCTCTTGCATGGTAAGTCAGAAAATCATTGGGACAAAGTTTTACCTCAGGCCCTCAAAGTCTTGAGATTTCGAACTAGTCGTACAACAGGAGAGACTCCAGGAAAGTTAATCCTAGGCTATGATCTACCATGTCCTGGCCAGTGGAGAACGAAGCTGTCTCGTCAGAAAGAGGACAAACATGCCCCGGAAAGAAAGGAAGTAGTGAAAGCATCTTTTAAAAGAACCTTAAGAGTTCAACAGGAGTACGACGAAAAGAACACTCCTCCGCCAATTCAATTTAACGTGGGTGATAGAGTAATGGTAAAAAACCATAACCCTGGAACGTTTACTCCAAAATGGTTTGTAAGGGAAGTGATTCGCAGAGAAAGAGAACTGAATTACGAGGTCTCATATGAAGGGCGACAAAAATTTTTTTCCATGTGAATGTTATTCGTCCTGGAAGAAATGAAAACATAAATCCCGAACCATCTTCAGACGAAGATGATTACACTACTTCTAATGAAACTGATAATGAGGATGAGAGACCCGAAAACCCACAAAAGAGAGTTCTGGATGTAGAAGACATATTAGAGCTAGAGGACGAGGTCAGGCACAAGCCTGAAACAATTTCTGCAGGGGAAGAAGGCTCCACAATACTTCTGTGCAATTTCGTACAAGGCTCTTTAGACGACAACTCTTGGAGTAACCTTGAAGCACAACGTGAAAGCCATATCATTACGCTCTTAAAACTTCTTAAATCTACTCTGTCTGATAAAGAAAAATGTCGTTTTCGGCGTCAATTAAACGCCCAGCTTAATATAATTGAGCTTCAGAGTTTCAGAAAATTAGGAAACCCATTTCGAGAAATATTATCAAAACCTTTAGCTCCATTCCCCAAGTAAAGGTTTTTCCTTTTCTTTGGTGGAATCTCGTCTCGGCCCGGGGGTATGGTGTTGCTGGTATGTTACAAATAAACATGTACTGGTGGCGAAGTTGTTGAAAAAAATGACGGGAGAGATTTGTCAAAAAATTTGGTAGAAAAGTCTCCGTCATTTTACATAACGATTATCGAATAACGCCCCTAATTAGCCGTATTCCTGTTTGGTTCGTCTCTTGTGAGAACTCTAGTCCAGAGCCCTACCCAATCTCCTTCCAAGTCCCACTTACCCTTCTAGTGAGCTCACTGAGCGAGCTCGGAAGCTTATATAGTAGCCTGCAGGTTTGAAGACTCGCTTAGGGAAGGAACTTGTGTTTCTAAAGGAGGTAATTAAATATTAAGAAATTTTGATAGTGAAAGCTGAAGTCCTACGGAACCTGAGCTTGAGAATAAAGCGTGAACATTCGAGCATTCGAGCATAAAGTGCACGAAACCACAAACTTGGTGAGTCATTCTTGAATCATATTTTGTTGTTTGAGCTTCACTTAATTACCCCCCCCCCCCCTCCAAGGGGAAAGAAAAAATTTGTTGAACTTTAATATGGTATAACCATTTTATCTTTGATCTGGACATTGAATCGTTTATTGGATTTCTATTATTGTATTAGATAATAAGAAGATAGTTCAGGTTATCGGTTTTTTATGCTACCTCTGATGGAATGAGAATTCAGGAAAAGGACAGTTATTTAATATATATATATATTAAATACATTTTTATAAAATATAGTTAATATATTTAAAATAATTTTTTTTTTTAACATGTCTCAAAGCTCTAGGTCTTCTCCTAATAGCGAGATATGGGTGGGAAATTGTAAATTCTTTGAACCAGCGTGTGGACGAACTATCTCGGTCACTGCCTCCAAAGAAGTTACCTTCTGGAGTTCAGACACAAACCCAAATTGTTGGGCAACAAACTTTCAATTCCTTTCTACCTCGAGTTCCAGACGATTCCAAGAAGACCGAAAAATCCGAGTTGATTCAAGGTGTCAAAAAATGCGACAATACCTACAACTAGATGACGTTTTTAAATAAACCCCTCCTATATTAAAATGCATAAATTCATAACCGAACAATCCATAAACTTCGTCTCACGACACCGGAGAAATCCTGGCTCTCTGAAACAGGTTTCAGCGTTTTTAAGCTCACTTACAAATCGACAAATCCCGACCGCAATCCATTTTAGTGCCCTATAATAGAATTGTGCTGATTTTCCATCTTAACTGCATACGATAGAGAATGCGAGGTAAGTGAATTACAGAGGTAATGCTTTTTAAAATTCTGTTCCCGGCAGATCAATTTATGTCTCTATTGTTTGAGGCCAAACGGCTTATTCTAGAGCTGGTAGCTGAATGCACGTAGGAAAAAAATTTAAAAATCGGTCTCTCGAGGGGATATTCAATTCCGGCAGTTTTCACGTAAAGGTAACGCACAGGGATTACAAATAAGGGCGGAAATGGCAAACGGTGCAGTTTTTAGTAAAATGCGATGTAATTTTGTGCGACACGTAACGTTTATCGCTGCTTTGCTTAATTTAGATGGTCGTTGGATTGTATGATACGTAAAATATGCAATGTACTTACTATTTAGCATGTACCTATGGCTACTCTTGCCATGTACTTGCCTAAATTCGTCAGGTTGTGCTCAATGCTTCTTGAATGCTGTACGGCTCTATTTGTGATAAAACTGTTTTTTTTTTGGAAAAAAGTCTCATTTTTGGCTTCGGCTCTATGAAATTGTACGAAGGCGTAGAAGGGCCAACAAGATTTTTTTTCTTAAATTCCGAGTTCAAAGTCGGAATTTAGTTAAATTCCGAGTTCAAAGTCGGAATTTAGCTAAATTCCGAGTTTAAAGTCGGAATTTAGTTAAATTCCGAGTTCAAAGTCGGAATTTAGTTAAATTCCGAGTTTAAAGTCGGAATGTAGTCAAATTCTGAGTATATGATTGACAAATCAGTGGCGTAGACGCAAGGTTAATAAAACATTTCTATTCCATGTTGTACAAGAACGACAAAATATTCTTTGTGAAATGGATCAATATTTTGTTAACTACGACGCCCTCTTTAAGACTCCTATTGTGATTACTTTTAAGAGCTATGATCGATATCTCAGAACGTTTTTTGCGGGAATACCCGCGCCAATAAAACACATAGGCTTTAAAAGTTAATTGATTTTAAAATCATTGGCGTATATTGATAGTTAATAATGAAAAAAAAATAAAATTGTAGAGATAATAAAATAAAAAAGAAAACTGTTAACATAAAAGTCGATACGACATAATTTTTCGTAATTTTGAAAGCGTTTTATCTCAGAAACCACTTATGATAAATTCATAGTTTAAAAAAGCTCTGAAGGAACGTTTCTTCTAGAACTAACTACCTTGGGCAATCTTTAATTAAACCAGTTTTATCAATGTAATACGGTATAAAGCTTTAAAGTTGAACTCACTCCATTTGAATGGCGTTGGGTAGAAGAACATTTGCACTGGGGAATGGCAGAGTGGAACAATAATTGCATTTTTACAAATGAATGTAGATTTTTGTGGTATGCATCAAATGGACGTATTTTAGTGTTGAGAGGCCAGAATGAACGAAACCTGCAAGAAGATATAGAACCCAGAGTGCCATTTGGGGGTGAAAGTGTCAGCGTATGGGGAGGCGTAATGGGAAATGGAAAGACTGACTTAGTGGTTTTGATTGGTTTTAATTTTAACCTGAACTAACCTGAACGCAGTTAGATATCGATATTTGTGTATGAATGAAATTGTTATTCCCTTCGCTCAGAACTTTGGAGATGGTTTTATCTTAGTTGACGATAATGCATGGTCACACCGGGCTCAAATTGTTAATGAAGTTCTGAGAGAGAATAGCATCGAGGGCATGAATTGGCCTGCTAGGTCGCCCGATATGAATGTTATAAAGTGATGAGCAGAATGAAACTAAAACTAAGAAAAGAGAGCAAGAATTGCAAAACTTGGATGAATTCGTAGTGGCACTTAGAGAGGAATGGGAAGCCATTCCCCAGGAGTTTATCAGAAATTTGGTGGAGACCATGCCAAGAAGGGCGGCTGAGGTAATGCGAGTTTTCGGTGGGCCCACACATTATTAAGTACATAAATTCGTAGATTTAGTTTACCTCATTAAATTTTTGAATTGCACTCGTATCTTATTTGAGACCACAAAACAAACATCCCCAAAACCATTCCGATATTTAGCAAACCTATTAAATAACACTTCACTTAAGTTAATAGTACATTTTTGAAGTTACAGTAAAGGAGCTGGGAAATCATTAACAGTGATGATGCCACAGAAGTAATATTAAAGTTTTGCGAAAACATCCGAAGCAATCTTTACGAACTAGAGTTCTACGTCACTAATTTTGTACTTAATGAGCTTTTAAATTTAGTTTATATCATTAAAATCGGGTGACCTACACTGCTATACCGAGCAAAAAATAAAAATACTTCAAACTTTTTGAAAATACCCTGTAACTTTATCTCGAGCAAAAAAACAAAAACCGCCGAACATGTCCCGAGATATCTACCAAGCCTATAAAATGACATGACAAAGTTGAAAAGTTAAGATTTACCGTAGATATCAAATAATGCAATCAGTTCAAATTTTACATTTTTGCGCCGTATCACAATGATAAAACTGGTTTAGTTAAAGATTGGTTCAGATAGTTAGTTCTAGAAGAAAAGTTCTTTCAGAGCCTTTTTAAACTATGAATTTATCGTAAATGATTTCTGAGATAAAACGCCTTGAAAATTGCCAAAAATTAGGTCGTATCGATCTTTTTTGTTAGCAGTTTACTTTTTTATTTTATTATCTCTGCACTTTTATTTGTTTGTCATTATTAACTATCAATATTCGCCAACGATTTTCAAATCAATGACCTTTTAAAGTCTATTAGTTTTATTGGCGCGGGTATTCCCGCAAAACACTGTAATTTATAGAAAGGTGCAAAACTTTTTGTAAACGTCCCGTAACTCTTCTTGTCGACAAAAAAAAAACAAAAAACCGCAAAAAACGTCCCGAGATATCGATCACAGCTCTTAAATGTAATCACTAGAGGAGTCTTAAAGTTAGGACACCCACCATGAAGTCGTAGTTAACAAAATATTGATCCGTCTTTTAAACATTTTTTTGCCGTTCTTGTACAATATTGTTCTTGCGTCTACGCCACTGATTTGTGAATCATATGTAACTAAATTCCGACTTTAAACTCGGAATTTAGCTAAATTCCGACTTTGAACTCGGAATTTAACTAAATTCCGACTTTAAACTCGGAATTTAGCTAAATTCCGACTTTAAACTCGGAATTTAACTAAATTCCGACTTTGAACTCGGAATTTAACTAAATTCCGACTTTAAACTCGGAATTTAACTAAATTCCGACTTTAAACTCGGAATTTAACTAAATTCCGACTTTAAACTCGGAATTTAACTAAATTCCGACTTTGAACTCGGAATTTAAGAAAAAAAATTGTGTTGGCCCTTCTACGCCTTCGTAAAATTGTGCCAATAATATATACGGAAATATTATAAGCAGAAAGTCATAACTGTTTTGTTGTTGCTGATATAACATAAAGTGAACTTTTTGTGAGGCAGCTCAATGTGGCATTTCCACTTTTCGAAACTACCCATAAGAGGCCATTGAGATCTTTAAACAAGACAACAATTTCAACCCGAAGGAGGAAATTATGTTTCTAAATGCAGACTGGAAGCGAGCTCTACGACATCCTTCAAGTGTGCCTGAACCCCGCGCCACTACTACCCCCACCCCAGTCCCTCCACTGCAGCGCGACCGCTGGGAAATAAATACCACGGAGTTCACCACACTCGAATCAGTTAACGTCGGGAAGCATGGGAGATCACTTTGCTCATTGCCTCATCGCCTTTGATAATGTGGATTTCAAGAAAACTACCTACTATTATAGGCCCAAAATAACATCAGGATAAACGGAGGAGTCCTGAACCTAACGGGGCCTAATTCCCATAATTTGCTAACATATTGGGTTGGATCAAGCAAAACGCGAAACACGCAGGGAGAAACTTTTGGTAATTTAATACCTTACTTAAATACAAATAAATTTAAATTTGGGGCGAAAACTGAACCCACGCAGTTCCAACGTTTCCTGTTGGACTTGGAGCAACTAATGAGCTATTTGTAACTTTGTTAAGGGATAATTAATGACCTTCGTTTATCTATGTAATTGCTAAGAAAATGATGGAACTGAACGTTTGTGTGAGGTGTCTAATCCTTAAAGTAAAGCAGTGGGTTTCTTGGTATAAATATTTAATTCCTACTTAATTTAATAACTCGCCTTCGCAAAGTAATATATAACTCCGGTCGGAAGTTATGGGGTATTGTTCCCAATATATGCCAAAAACCCTGAGCCCTCCTACTATCCAGCTATTCAGGAGTATGCAAATTATTTTTTAGATTGCAAGCTTCCCCTTCGAGTTCGTCCACAAACAACTACTAATTTCCATTTTAATATGTCTGCAAAATAAAAATGGCTCCTCCGCTCGTCCTTTAGTGCAGTAATTAGAGCAGCTCTTATAGATCGTCATAAAAATCAGTTTAAGCATTCCTAAATGGCGGTTATATAGTGGAGACTGCAATAGTTCCGTTAGAGGTAATAAATGAGGTTTCTGAAGGAACGCTTTGAGTGATTGTCGATAATTACTCAAGGCTGCAGGCCAGAATCCAATCATCCATATAGCGATCGGTAAACCGATAAATTTGCAAACAACTTTCGGACGGGGGAAAATTGACGAGGGCTAATGTTTCATTTTATTCAGTCATTAAACTTTCGAACTAAGCCTAAATTCGTTATAGCCAGTAAAGAAAAATGGAAAAAGTTTTCCTTTGCCGTCTAATTTTTATATGAAATTGGCAAACGGCCTGTTGGGAGCTGCAAACTATCCAATACTCTGGTCCGAAATAAGGGATGGGGAATCAAAACTCAAAAGAGATTGCCCTCTGGGGGGATTTGGCGTAATCAAAACAAGTTGGTCGGCAGAAATCTTGAGTTGGTTTGTTTATGGTGTGCTTTTGTCACACTCGTGCGTCATATTTTTTTCTTTTTTTTATCGTTTAGGAAATATGCAAACGCTGTGGGCAAACTGCGGTAGAGCTTTTTTGGGTTAAGGACGACGCGTGCGGAGGGCTCATAGTTTAGGATATATCCGAACGTTCCTGTTATGTAGCCAATCTACTGTAGGGGAATCTAACAGCTATTGAAGAATGGTAAAAACAGTGCTAGAATTCATGAAAAGATGTAAAATTGTACCACGGAACCCATATCAAGGTTCCCATTTGTGACATATTGTTCAGTGTTGCCACCTTGATATGTTCTGAAAGTACTAAAATCTACCGAAAATTGTACTAGATTGTCTTCTAAGGTACTAAACTCTAAACTCAGTCACAAAAATTAACTAAAACTAAAGACTTTTAGGAGAAAATGAAAAAAAGAATTAAAAAACTATAATCAAAATTGGTTAAAAATTAAAGATTTTTGGGCGATTGTTAGAATTAGGGGCAAAATAGGTTGAAAACAAGTCACATTATGTTAAACTTGATTCAAGGCACCTCAGAATGGAAATGGGGTGTTTTTTGACAAATTTAGATTTGAAATAGAGCTAAAATAGGTGAAGAATTTCTCAAAGCGTTTAAAATAAAAAAAAAATGCAAATTGGGACTTTTTGGAGAAAATGAGAAAAAGAATTAGGGTCAAAATTGGTAAAAAAATACGGCTCATAGCGTCTAAAAATGAAAATTTGGACTTTTGAAATTTGGCTAAAACTATAACCAAAATTGGTCAAAAATTATTTTTAGGCGATTGTTAGAATTAGGGTCAGAATAGGTTGAAAACAAGTCACATTACGTTAAATTTGATTCAAGGCACCTCAAAATAGTAATTTGGTGTTTTTTGGCAAATTTGTATTTGTATTAGAGCTAAAATAGGTGAAGAATTTATCAAAGCGTGTGAAATAAAAAAAAAATTGAAATGCAAGTTTGGACTTGTTGGAGAAAATGAACAAAAAGAATTAGGGTCAAAATTGGTAAAAAATTACGGCTCATAGCGTCTAAAAATGCAAATTTGGACTTTTGAAATTTGGCTAAAACTATGATCAAAATTGGTTAAAAATTAAAGATTTTTGGGCGATTGTTAGAATTAGGGTTAGAATAGGTTGAAAACCAATCACATTAGGTTAAATTTGATTCAAGGCACCTCAAAATGGAAATTTGGTGTTTTTTGGCAAATTTAGATTTGTATTAAAGCTAAAATAGTTGAAGATTTTCTCAAAGAGTGTAAAATAAAAAAAAAATTTTGAAAAGCAAATTTAGACTTTTTGGCGAAAATGGAAAAAAGAATTAGGGTCAAAATTGGTAAAAAATTACGGCTCATAGCGTCTAAAAATGCAAATTTGGACTTTTGGAAATTCGGCTAAAACTATGATCAAAATTGGTTAAAAATTAAAAAGTTTTGGGCGATTGTTAAAATTAGGATCAGAATAGGTTGAAAACAAATCACATTACGTTAAACTTGATTCAAGACACCTCAAAATTGAAATTTAGTGTTTTTTGGCAAATTTAGATTTGAATTAGAGCTAAAATAGGTGAAGAATTTCTCGAAGAGTGTAAAATTTTAAAAAAAAATTTTTTTGAAAAGCAAATTTAGACTTTTTGGCAAAAATTAAAAAAAATTAGGGTCAAAATAGGTAAAAAATTACGGCTCATATCGTCTAAAAATGCAAATTTGGACTTTTGAAATTTGGCTAAGACTATCATCAAAATTGGTTAAAAATGAAAAAATTTGGGGCGATTGTCAGAATTAGGGTCAGAATAGGTTGAAAACAAATCACACTACGTTAAATTTGATTCAAGGCACCTCAAAATGGAAATTTGGTGTTTTTTGTCAAATTTAGATTTGTATTAGAGCCAAAATAGGTGAAGAATTTATCAAAGCGTGTGAAATAAAAAAAAAATTGAAATGCAAGTTTGGACTTGTTGGAGAAAATGAACAAAAAGAATTAGGGTCAAAATTGGTAAAAAATTACGACTCATAGCGTCTAAAAATGCAAATTTGGACTTTTGAAATTTGGCTAAAACTATGATCAAAATTGGTTAAAAATTATAAATTTTTGGGCGATTGTTAAAATTAGGGTCAGAATAGGTTGAAAACAAACCACATTACGTTAAATTTAATTCAAGGCACCTCAAAATGGAAATTTGGTGTTTTTTGGCAAATTTAGATTTGTATTAGAGCTAAAATAGATGAAGAATTTATCAATGCGTGTGAAATAAAAAAAAAATTTTGAAATGCAAATTTGGATTTTTTGGAAAAAATGAAAAAAATAACTTAGGGTCAAAATTGGTAAAAAATTACGGCTCATAGCGCCTAAGAATGCAAATTTGGACTTTTAAAATTTGGCTAAAACTATGATCAAAATTGGTTAAAAATTAAAAATTTTTGGGCGATTGTTAGAATTAGGGTCAGAATAGGTTGAAAACAAATCACACTACGTTAAATTTGATTCAAGGCACCTCAAAATGGAAATTTGGTGTTTTTTGTCAAATTTAGATTTGTATTAGAGCTAAAATAGGTGAAGAATTTATCAAAGCGTGTGAAATAAAAAAAAATTGAAATGCAAGTTTGGACTTGTTGGAGAAAATGAACAAAAAGAATTAGGGTCAAAATTGGTAAAAAATTACGACTCATAGCGTCTAAAAATGCAAATTTGGACTTTTGAAATTTGGCTAAAACTATGATCAAAATTTATTAAAAATTAAAAATGTTTGGGCGATTGTTAAAATTAGGGTCAGAATAGGTTCAAAACAAATCGCATTACGTTAAATTTGATTCAAGGTACCTCAAAATGGAAATTTGGTGTTTTTTGGCAAATTTAGATTTGAATTAGAGCTAAAATAGGTGAAGAATTTCTCAAAGCGTTTAAAATAAAAAAAAAATTGAAATGCAAATTTCGACTTTTTGGAGAAAATGAGAAAAAGGATTAGGGTCAAAATTGGTAAAAAAATACAAGCGTCTAAAAATGCAAACTTGGACTTTTGAAATTTGGCTAAAGCTATGATCAAAATTGGTTAAAAATTAAAAATTTTTGGGCGATTGTTAGAATTAGGGTCAGAATAGGTTGAAAACAAATCACATTACGTTACACTTGATTCAAGACACCTAAAAATTGAAATTTGGTGTTTTTTGGCAAATATAGATTTGTATTAGAGCTAAAATAGGTGAGGAATTTCTCGAAGAGTGTAAAATTAAAAAAAAAATTTTTGAAAAGCAAATTTAGACATTTTGACGAAAGTGAAGAAAAGAATTAGGGTCAAAATTGGTAAAAAATTACGGCTCATAGCGTCTAAAAATGCAAATTTGGACTTTTGAAATTTGGCTAAAACTATGATCAAAATTGGTTAAAAATTAAAAATTTTTGGGCGATTGTTATAAAATTTGGGTCAGAATAGGTCGAAAACAAATCACATTACGTTAAATTTGATTCAATGCTCCTCAAAATTGAAACTTGTTGTTTTTTGGCAAATTTAGATTTAAATAGGAGCTAAAATAGATGAAGAATTTCTCAAAGAGTGTAGTATTTAAAAAAAAATTTTTTGATAAGCAAATTTAGGCTTTTTGGCGAAAATGAAAAATGAATTAGGGTCAACATTCGTAAAAAATTACGGCTTATAGCGTCTAAAATTGCATATTTGGACTTTGGAAATTCGGCTTAAACTATATTCAAAATTGGTTAAAAATTAAAAAATTTTGGGCGATTGTTAAAATTAGGGTCAGAATAGGTTGAAAACAAATCACATTACGTTAAACTTGATTCAAGACACCTCAAAATTGAAATTTGGTGTTTTTTGGCAAATTTAGATTTGAATTAGAGCTAAAATAGGTGAAGAATCTCTCGAAGAGTGTAAAATTAAAAAAAAAAAAAATTTTGAAAAGCAAATTTAGACTTCTTGGCAAAAATTAAAAAAAAAATTAGGGTCAAAATAGGTAAAAAAATACGGCTCATAGCGTCTAAAAATGCAAATTTGGACTTTTGAAATTTGGCTAAAACTATCATCAACATTGGTTAAAAATTAAAAATTTTTGTGCGATTGTTAGAATTAGGGTCAGAATAGGTTGAACAAATCACATTACGTTAAACTTGATTCAAGGCACCTCAAAATGGAAATTTGTTTTTTTTTGGCAAATTTAGATTTGTATTAGAGCTAAAATAGGTGAAGAATTTCTCGAACAGTGTAAAATAAAAAAAAATTTTTGAAAAGCAAATTTAGACTTTTTGGTAAAAATGAAAAAAAGGAATTAGGGTCAAAATTGGTAAAAAATTACGGCTCATAGCGTCTAAAAATGCAAATTTGGCTAAAGCTATGATCAAAATTGTTTAAAAATTAAAAATTTTTGGGCGATTGTTAGAATTAGGGTCAGAATAGGTTGAAAACAAATCACATTACGTTAAATTTGATTCAAGGCAACTCAAAATGGAAGTTTGGTGTTTTTTGACAAATTTAGATTTGTATTAGAGCTAAAATAGGTGAAAAATTTATCAAAGCGTGTGAAATAAAAAAAAAATTTGAAATGCAAATTTGGACTTTTTGGAGAAAATGAAAAAAAAATTAGGGTCAAAATTGGTACAAAATTACGGCTCATCGCGTCTAAAAATGCAAATTTGGACTTTTGAAATTTGGCTAAAACTATCATCAAAATTGGTTAAAAATTAAAAATGTTTGGGCGATTTTAGAATTAGGGTCAGAATAGCTTGAAAACAAATCACATTACGTTAAGTTTGATTCAAGACACCTCAAAATTGAAATTTGGTGTGTTTTGGCAAATATAGATTTGTAATAGAGCTAAAATAGGTGAAGAATTTATCAAAGCGTGTGAAATAAAAAAAAATTGAAGTGCAAATTTAGACTTTTTGGAGAAAATAAAAAAAAAATTGGGTCAAAATTGGTAAAAAATTACGGCTCATAGCGTCTAAAAATGCAAATTTGGACTTTTGAAATTCGGCTAAAACTATGATCAAAATTGGTTAAAATTTTTAAATTTTGGGCGATTGTTAAAATTAGGGTCAGAATAGGTTGAAAACAAATCATATTACGTTGAATTTGATTCAAGACACCTCAAAATTGAAATTTGGTGTTTTTTGGCAAATATAGATTTGTATTAGAGCTAAAATAGGTGAAGATTTTCTCGAAGGGTGTAAAATTAAAAAAAAAAAATTGTATAGCAAATTTAGTCTTTTTGGCGAAAATGAAAGAAATAATTAGGGTCAAAATTGGTACAAAATTACGGCTCATAGCGTCTAAAAATGCAAATTTGGACTTTTGAAATTCGGCTAAAACTATGATCAAAATTTGTTAAAAATTAAAAAATTTTGGGCGATTGTTAAAATTAGGGTCAGAATAGGTTGAAAACAAATCACATTACGTTAAATTTGATTCAATGCACCTCAAAATTGAAACTTGGTGTTTTTTGGCAAATTTAGATTTAAATAGGAGCTAAAATAGATGAAGAATTTCTCAAAGAGGGTAGTATTTAAAAAAAAAATTTTTGAGAAGCAAATTTAGGCTTTTTGGCGAAAATGAAAAAAGAATTAGGGTCAAAATTGGTAAAAATTACGGCTCCTATCGTCTAAAAATTCAAATTGGAACTTTTGAAATTTGGCTAAAACTATGATCAAAATTGGTTAAAACTTAAACATTTAGTCAAAATAGGTAGAAAACAAGTTACATTACGTTTAAATTTGATTTAAGGCACCTCAAAATGGAAATTTGGTGTTTTTTGGCAAATATAGATTTGTATTAGAGCTAAAATAGGTGAGGAATTTCTCGAAGAGTGTAAAATTAAAAAAAAATTTTTTGAAAAGCAAATTTAGACATTTTGGCGAAAATGAAGAAAAGAATTAGGGTCAAAATTGGTAAAAAATTACGGCTCATAGCTTCAAAAAATGCAAATTAGGACTTTTGAAATTTGGCTAAAACTATGATCAAAATTGGTTAAAAATTAAAAATTTTTGGGCGATTGTTATAAAATTAGGGTCAGAATAGGTCGAAAACAAATCACATTACGTTAAATTTGATTCAATGCTCCTCAAAATTGAAACTTGGTGTTTTTTGGCAAATTTAGAATTAAATAGGAGCTAAAATAGATGAAGAATTTCTCAAAGAGTGTAGTATTTAAAAAAAAATTTTTGAGAAGCAAATTTAGGCTTTTTGGCGAAAATGAAAAAAGAATTATGGTCAAAATTGGTAAAAAATTACGGCTCATAGCGTCTAAAAATGCATATTTGGACTTTGGAAATTCGGCTAAAACTATGATCAAAATTGGTTAAAAATTAAAAAATTTTGGGCGATTGTTAAAATTAGGGTCAGAATAGGTTGAAAACAAATCACATTACGTTAAATTTGATTCAAGACACCTCAAAATTGAAATTTGGTGTTTTTTGGCAAATTTAGATTTGAATTAGAGCTAAAATAGGTGAAGAATTTCTCGAAGAGTGTAAAATTTAAAAAAAAAATTTTGTGAAAAGCAAATTTAGACTTTTTGGTGAAATTGAAAAAAAAATTAGGGTCAAAATTGGTAAAAAATTACGGCTCATAGCGTCTAAAAATGCAAATTTGGACTTTTGAAATTTGGCTAAAACTATGATCAAAATTTATTAAAAATTAAAAATGTTTGGGCGATTGTTAAAATTAGGGTCAGAATAGGTTGAAAACAAATCGCATTACGTTAAATTTGATTCAAGGCACCTCAAAATGGATTTTTTTTTGGCAAATTTAGATTTGTGTTAGAGCTAAAATAGGTGAAAAATTTATCAAAGCGTGTGAAATAAAAAAAAATTTGAAATGCAAATTTGGACTTTTTGGAGAAAATGAAAAATAAATTAGGGTAAAAATTGGTAAAAAATTACGGCTCATAACGTCTAAAAATGCAAGTTTGGACTTTTGAAATTCGGCTAAAACCATGATCAAAATTGGTTAAAAATTAAAAATTTTTGGGCGATTGTTAGAATTAGGGTCAGAATAGGTTGAAAACAAATCACATTACGTTAAACTTGATTCAAGACACCTCAAAATTGAAATTTGGTGTTTTTTGGCAAATTTAGATTTGAATTAGAGGTAAAATAGGTGAAGAATTTCTCGAAGAGTGTAAAATTAAAAAAAAATTTTTTGAAAACCAAATTTATACTTTTTGGTGAAAATGAAAAAAAGAATTAGGGTCAAAATTGGTAAAAAATTACGGCTCATCGCGTCTAAAAATGCAAATTTGGCTAAACCTATAATCAATATTGGTTAAAAATTAAAAATTTTTGGGCGATTGTTAGAATTAGGGTCAGAATAGGTTGAAAACAAATCACATTACGTTAAATTTGATTCAAGGAACCTCAAAATTGAAACTTGGTGTTTTTTGGCAAATTTAGATTTATATTAGAGCTAAAATAGGTGAAGAATTTATCAGGCGTGTAAAATTTAAAAAAAAAATTTTGTGAAAAGCAAATTTAGACTTTTTGGTGAAATTGAAAAAAAAATTAGGGTCAAAATTGGTAAAAAATTACGGCTCATAGCGTCTAAAAATGCAAATTTGGACTTTTGAAATTCGGCTAAAACTATGATCAAAATTTGTTAAAAATTAAAAAATTTTGGGCGATTGTTAAAATTAGGGTCAGAATAGGTTGAAAACAAATCACATTACGTTAAATTTGATTCAATGCACCTCAAAATTGAAACTTGGTGTTTTTTGGCAAATTTAGATTTATATTAGAGCTAAAATAGGTGAAGAATTTATCAGGCGTGTGAAATTAAAAAAAAAATGTGAAATGCATATTTGGATTTTTGGAGAAAATGAAAAAAAAAATTAGAGTCAAAATTGGTAAAAAATTACGGCTCATAGCGTCTAAAAATGCAAATTTGGCTAAAACTATAATCAAAATTGGTTAAAAATTAAAGATTTTTGGGCGATTGTTAGAATTAGGGTCAGAATAGCTTGAAAACAAATCACATTACGTTAAATTTGATTCAAGGCACCTCAAAATGGAAATTTTATGTTTTTTGGCAAATTTAGATTTGTATTAGAGCTAAAACGTTTTCTCGAAGAGTGTAAAATTTAAAAAAAAATTTTTGTAAAGCAAATTTAGACTTTTTGGTGAAAATGAAAATAAGAATTAGGGTCAAAATTGGTAAAAAATTACGGCTCATAGCGTCTAAAAATGCAAATTTGGCTAAAGCTATGATCAAAATTGTTTAAAAATTAAAAATTTTTGGGCGATTGTTAGAATTAGGGTCAGAATAGGTTGAAAACAAATCACATTACGTTAAACTTGACTCAAAATGGAAATTTGGTGTTTTTTGGCAAATATAGATTTGAATTAGAGCTAAAATAGGTGAAGAATTTATCAAAGCGTGTGAAATTAAAAAAAAATATTTGAAATGCAAATTTGGACTTTTTGGAGAAAATGAACAAAAAGAATTAGGGTCAAAATTGGTAAAAAAATACGGCTCATAGAGTCTAAAAATGCAAATTTGGACTTTTGATATTTGGCTAAAACTATGATCAAAATTGGTTAAAAATTAAAGATTTTTGGGCGATTGTTAAAATTAGGGTCAGAAGAGGTAGACAACAAATCACATTACGTTAAATTTGATTCAAGGAACCTCAAAATGGAAATTTGGTGTTTTTTGGCAAATTTAGATTTGTATTAGAGCTAAAAGAGGTGTAGAATTTATCAAAGCGTGTGAAATTAAAAAAAAAAATTTGAAATGCAAATTTGGACTTTTTGGAGAAAATGAACAAAAAGAATTAGGGTCAAAATTGGTAAAAAATTTCGGCTCATAGCGTCTAAAAATGCAAATTTGGACTTTTGAAATTTGGCTAAAACCATGATCAAAATTGGTTAAAAATTAAAAATTTTTGGGCGATTGTTAAAATTGGGGTCAGAATAGGTTGAAAACAAATCACATTACGTTAAATTTGATTCAACGCACCTCAAAATTGAAATTTGGTGTTTTTTGACAAATTTTGATTTGAATTAGAGCTAAAATAGGTGAAGAATTTCTCGAAGAGTGTAAAATTTAAAAAAAATTTTTTGAAAAGCAAATTTGGACTTTTTGGAGAAAATGAACAAAAAGAATTAGGGTCAAAATTGGTAAAAAATTACGGCTCATAGCGCCTAAGAATGCAAATTTGGACTTTTAAAATTTGGCTAAAACTATGATCAAAATTGGTTAAAAATTAAAAATTTTTGGGCGATTGTTAAAATTAGGGTCAGAATAGGTTGAAAACAAATCACATTACGGTAAATTTGATTCAACGCACCTCAAAATTGAAATTTGGTGTTTTTTGACAAATTTAGATTTAAATTGGAGTTAAAATAGGTGAAGAATTTCTCGAAGAGTGTAAAATTAAAAAAAAAAATTTTGAAAAGCAAATTTAGACTTTTTGGTGAAAATGAAAAAAAGAATTATGGTCAAAATTAGTAAAAAATTACGGCTCATAGCGTCTAAAAATGCAAATTTGAACTTTTAAAATTTGGGTAAAACTACGATCAAAATTGGTTAAAATAAAAAAAAAATTAGTTAGAATTAGGGTCAGAATAGGTTGAAGACAAATCACATTACGTTAAATTTGATTCAAGGCACCTCAAAATAGAAATTTGGTGTTTTTTGGCAAATTTCGATTTGAATTAGACTTCAGGATTTAATCATCTTTGCGGAAAGACTTATAGAAGTATTGGCTTTGGTAACTTTGTTAAACTCTCTGCTACACTTATTCATTTCGTATAATAGCAAAAAAAACTAGCATCAGTAGGGATAATTTGGAGGTTCCGCGGCAAGCCCCGCCCACTTTTCCCCCGAGCATTCTGATTAGCTGCTGAAGACTGCCCTAACCAATAAATCTTGCCGCAGAACTCTCAAATTATCCGTACTGATGTTTAATTTACTAGAAAAGTTTTAATAATTTATTGTACTTTGCGCTGCGGACGAATGAAAATAAATTTATTTTAACAAATATGAGCAGTGATTTAGACATATCGGGGGGAGCTAAAATAGGTGAAGAATTTCTCGAAAAGTGTAAAATTAAAAAAAAAAATTTTTGAAAGGCAAATTTAGACTTTTTAGTGAAAATGAAAAAAAGAATTAGGGTCAAAATTGGTAAAAAATTACGGCTCAT
Organism: Taphrorychus bicolor; assembly: GCA_951812265.1. Taxonomy (NCBI): domain Eukaryota; kingdom Metazoa; phylum Arthropoda; class Insecta; order Coleoptera; family Curculionidae; genus Taphrorychus; species Taphrorychus bicolor. Next base: position 14,933,207 of record OX638302.1, read on the forward strand.
AGCGTCTAAAAATTCAAATTGGAACTTTTGGATTTTAAGGATTAGTTAGAGTTAGGGTCAAAATAGGTTGAAAACGAGTCACATTACGTTAAATTTGATTCAAGGCACCTCAAAATGGAAATTTGGTGTTTTTTTGGCAAATTTAGATTTGAAATAGAGCTAAAATAGGTGAAGAATTTCTCAGAGCGTTTAAAATTAAAAAAAAAATTGAAATGCAAATTTCGACTTTTTGGAGAAAATGAGAAAAAGAATTAGGGTTGGTAAAAAAATACGGCTCATAGCGTCTAAAAATGCAAATTTGGACTTTTGAAATTTGGCTAAAACTATCATCAAAATTGGTTAAAAATTAAAAATTTTTGGGCGATTGTTTATGTTAAAATGGGTTTTAGGTAAAACAATTAGGTAAAACAAGGCACCTCAAAATGGAAATTTCGTGTTTTTTTTTTTTTTGGCAAATTTAGATTTGAATTAGTTATTGTCCCCCCACTAGTAGGGACCACAGGAGTGGTGTGAATACGTATAGTTTTGAGTGTTCTGACAGATCCCCGATGCCCGTAATGTGTGCGTGCGTGCGAACTGTGAACATTGTACTAGATTTGGGGCTGTGGGTACTAGAGTACTAAATGAGATGCAAAAGCACTAGATTTAGTACAATTGTACTAAGGGTGGCAACACTGACATTGTCATTATGAAAATAACCGAAAACCAAAATTTCAGGTTTTTAACTTTAATATTCCCTGTGGCACGGATACCAGGGTGATGGCTGCCATCTCTTGGCTGGCTGCTGCCGCCATCTATTGGTCGCCTTAGTGTAAAGTGTATACCTTCTTTTTCAATGGTTTTAGGTGTGGGAGGGAGGTTAAGGAAAAACGGACAACAAACTCTTTTCTAACATGTCAGTGAGAGCCTATCCTTGCCTTACTATTCGGCTGAAACCCACCTAACCCAAAGGAAGGCGAGCAAGACTGTTGCAATAGTCTTATACGAAAGCTTCCCTTACAAATTGGCGCCCCAACTTGAAGACCGGGAAAGCAGCAAAGTGCAATTTTATCCGTTATGACTTCAATTTTCTTCAACACTGCACTCGACAGTTTGGAGACAATCAAAACGTGATTTCACTTGTCACTTTGGTTCCTCCTTATTTCGTAGCCTCAAAATAGTCGACACTGTACGCGACAGTTCGACTTCAAGATTTTTTTTTCACAAGACATTCAGTTATTTTGTGTACTAACTGCTGTTTGAAGTAAACACTTGGCAGTTTATTCTGAACTAGTTGGCAGTTTGGACTGAAACAGTTTGAGTAGGTTCAACTGTTCATTTGTTTATTGATAACTTGGATAACCCCAGTACACATGTTTTAACTTTCTGTTGACGTAAGTACCTACATAAATTTGATTTGACAAAATGATTGATGCACCTGAGGCCGTATCTACGGTAACTCAATTAGTCATCACGCCAGAAGTACTAGAGGACCTATTTCAGGGCCTACAAAACCAAAATTTAAATAATAGTGATGTAACTAATAGCAGCAAAGGCAATTTTTGAAGATGCACCTCCAGATTTTCTGGGAAATATGTCGAGGCTTTTATCACATACAAAGAGTGCCTTAACATTTCTGAGAAGAATGCCCTTAAGGGCCTATCAATATACAATAAATAACAAAGAGATGCAGCCACATGGTGGCAAGGTGTGAAAAGTGATCTTCCTAACTTTGATGAGGCCATAGCCTCACTGTGGCATGCTTTGCAAATTTTTCCACATTTTCCTATTTAACTTATCGTGTCGTCGTTTAGGTTCTTCTGGAAAAACTTAGTCTTGTTTCCCAAGACGAGCTCTCTGTGCTTCTTATCCGGCTAGTTACTCCCACAAACAATAATAATACTTCTTGTAATTAATAATCAGATGAGTTCTTCCCAAGGCAAATTCGCTGTTCTCCCGATTTTATGTATTGATTGATTGGTTGTCCTTCACAACCTTTAAGAGTTGCCAGTCGTATGTTAAAATACGTTGACACCCCCCCCCCCCTCCCCCCGTTTTGAAGAGCTGAATTTGCCTAGTAACAAACTCAGTTCTTTATTTGTGAGTAACAATTATCATAAGTTTAAACTAATTACAAAACATGGGAATCAGGAATATTGGACATAACAACATAAGACAATATTGTTAGTAGGTCGTAAAATAGTAGTATATACTCATATTTGTGCAAGTAATGGTAATGGTAGGTAGTTATTTTATATCATCGTCAGTCTTGTTTTGGTCGACTACGCTTTGTCTTGTTTAGATATTGACAATTGCAACCATACTACCAATAGTACAAACTTTAGGTTGAACTGTTCTTCTAAGTGCAATCGGTGTGTCTCCAGCAGGAGTAATTTCATTGTTCTTTTTTTTTTTGTTATTGGGCTGGTTTTCAGAGTTTGTTATGCTATGGCTAAAGGTTGGATCCAGCTGATCAATTTGGTTAAGTGGTTTAGGAACCGTAAGCAGCTCTTCATCAAAAGAATCTGTATCTGATTCGTCACCACTAACGTTTCTCTTTGAATTCCAACGGGAATGAGAAGGAAGAAAGTTAGGGGAATTATGCTTAGCAAAGCAACCACCTGTAGGGCTAAGGAGCTCTTGTGGATTATCCTCCTTACGATTACTTGGAGTTGGCGACAAATCTATGTTTTCCGAATCGGAATCAGAGTTAAACGTGGAGCTTCGTTGCCAAGAGGAGGAGCTCTGAGATCACTAATATGAATATTAACCAGTCTACCATCTCTTGACACAACATAAACTAAATCGCACTTTTTGTCAATTATTTCCACAGGACCTAACCAAACTGGGCCAATTTGGTCTCTGTATTGCCGCAACTCTCTAACCATAACTTGATCTCCGATATTAAAAGTGGAATTTAATTCATGATTTGTAGATGTATATTTACGCTGATAGTTAGCTTGGTTTTCACCAATTTTTCGAATTCTATATTCAATGGTTAGTTGAAGATTTCTCCTGTTATTTGTATAAACGGGAGAAATCCAGTCACCTGTGTCGGGTAATTCGTAACCTAGTAAAGCTTTGGCTGGAGTCATGTTTGTGGGGCAATTTTTTCGAGTTCTTAAAATTGTCAAGGCTTGATTTAAATATGTGTCCCATTTACCTTCCCTTTTACCCAGGAGAAGTGTTCTAATAATCTTTTTCAACTCTTGATTTCGACGCTCAACAGGATTGCTCTGTTGGTGATATATGCGAATATAATAACGTTTGACTTTGTACTTGCTGCAAAATTGGCGATAAGTTCTCGAAACAAATTGAGGACTATTATCTGATATTATGGTTTTTGGACAACCAAACCTAGATATAATGTGGTTCTGTAGAAAGTTAGTAACGGTCTTGGAATCTATTTGTGAAAAAGCTTTGGCCTCAACCCATTTTGTGAACACGTCCTCAACGCACAAAATATATTTATTTCCTTTAGGTGATTGTGGGTATGGTCCAAGGACATCTAGAGAAAGAATTTCAAATGGAAAATTGGGGGTGTGTGCTTTTAGAGGTGCTTCTTTTTAGAATTGTCTCTTCTCCACGGCCATACACACTATGCAATTAGCAACATACTGTCCTACAGTTTTTTTTTATATTTTTGAAATAGTACCTTTCTAAAATTTTTCGAACAGTCTCATCCCTTCCAGGATGTACACTTTCAGGTGTATCATGATGAAAATCAATAATATGAGTAATGGAGTTACGTGGTACAATAAGTTGATCATTTTGAGCTTTTTTAAATAAAAGGTCATCTTTTAACAGAAAATGTTTGTAGAAATGTTTGTCTGCTCTAGTTCGCACAATATTTTGTTTTATGTGAAGCCGCCGTGCTATTTTCTTTCTAATTGGTAATGATCGTCTATTTTCGACAGCTATTTTTTCGTAAATGTCATAATGTGTTAAATTACAGATGTTCGTTTGTAAATTATCGTTATTATTGAGAGGCGGTAAAAGTCTATCAATGTCGGTAAGTGATGAACTAAATGTTTCGTTAGCAGGATTTCTGCTAAGAAAATCAGCAAATATGTTATTTTTTCCTTCACGATGTACCACCTGAAAGGTGAACTCTTGCAAAAGCAGGGACCAACGTGTCAACTTTGATTTTGAATCCTTGAATTTCTCAAGCCAAAGTAATGATCTGGAATCTGTGATGAGGGTAAATTTGCTATCTTCAAGGAAATGACGGTACTTTTTTATTGCCCATATGACAGCTAAACATTCCTGTTCATAGCAGGGATATTTGGTTTCCGCAGGAGTAAATTGAGCACTAGAATATGAAATAATTTGTCTTTCATTATCATCATTTAGCTGAAAGAGTACACAACCTATTCCTACGGAAGAGGCGTCGGTTTGAAGAAAAAATTGTTTAGAAAAGTCTGGTCGATGCAAAGATAGTGGTTTTGAAGTTTCTCTTTTAATAATATCAAAGCATCTTTGTTGATTGTACGACCAACGAAATTTGGTTCCCTTATGCAGGAGGGCTTTTAAAGGTGCAGTATATTGAGACATATGAGACACATATTCTCGAAGCCAATTACAAACACCAAGAAAACTTTGCAACTGTTTTTTCGATTCTGGACATTTGAAATTTTTTACTGGTAAGACATGTTTTTCTTGAGGTATAAGCAAATTGCCGACAATGCGATGACCCAAATAATCTAAATCTGAAGAAGCAAATTTACATTTTTCAGGTGATACTTTAAGGTTATGAATGCGTAAACGCTCAAAAACTAGTCTTAAGTGTTCATAATAAGAAGCCAAATTGGAAGAGTAAACAATGATGTCGTCCAAATAAACTTTAACAAATACGTTAAGGTAGACACACAGTACTTCATTGGTCATAAGGCGCTGAAAAGTGCTAGGTGCATTCTTCAGACCAAATGGCATAACTGTAAATTGGTATAATGCACCATCTGGAGTAGAAAATGCTGTAAACTTTTTAGAAGAGGGCTCTAATGCCAGTATCCAGATTTTAAATCTAAGACGGAGAATACCGTGGCAGTACCCAAATCTTTGAGTGTATCAGGAATTTTAGGTAAAACTGAAGGCTCGTCTATAGTAATGTTGTTTATTTGTCGAAAGTCTACACATAATCTAGGTTTCTTCCCTTCTTTACGGACTATTACGACAGGGGAACTATAACATGAAGAAGATGGTTCAATAACCCCAGCAGAAAGCATTTCATTTACCTGTTGATACATGATGTCTTTGACAGCTGGACTCATTCTTCTTCTTCTCATGGTATCCGTTAACGGATGTTTTCGACTACATTCTTCATTTCATCCCTGTTCCCAGCGGTGTGAATCAGTGTCTGTATGTTGTGCATTCCCGTCCAATGTCTAATATTCCGTAGCCAAGACATCTTTTTCCTTCCTACTCCTCTCCGACCCTCTATCTTACCCTCAATTATCAATTGCAAGTATTTATATTTTTCGTTCCTCATGACGTGCCCTAGGTATGCAGTTTTCCTCTTTTTGATGGTGGTGAACAACTCTTGCTCTTTGTTTACAGATGCTAGCACATCTTCATTTGTTATTCTTGCTGTCCAGGGTATTTTGAGGATTCTGCGGTACAACCACATCTCGAACGCTTCTAATTTGTTGATGGTGTTTACTTTGAGGGTCCAACCTTCCATCCCATAAAGAAGCACCGACCAGACGTAGCACTTCAGGAATCTTAGTCTCAAATCAAGATCGAAGTCCGAGCAAGTGAACACTCTTCTCAGTTTAAAGAATGCTTCACGCGCTTGTTCAATGCGGCATTTAATTTCCAAGTCAGATGTCCAGTCCTCAGACAACCATACTCCCAAATACTTAAATTTATTAACCCTTTCTATGCGCATCGTGTTGAACGTTATCTCGGAGTCTTCAAAGGCATTCATATCCTTTGTGATCACTAAAAACTTTGTTTTCTTGGTGTTTATATTGAGACCCACCGATCTACTGTGTTCCCCTACGATGTTGACTAGTCGTTGTAAGTCCTGCATATTATCAGTGATCAGCACTGTGTCGTCGGCATAGCGGATGTTGTTGATCCACATCCCGTTAACCTTAATACCGATCTCTTTCTCTTCCAAAGCTTCACGAAAAACCGCCTCGGAGTACAGGTTAAACAGTAGCGGGGACAGAACACATCCCTGTCGTACTCCTTTCTGAATCTGTACGTTGTTAGACAATTCGCCATCCAATTTAATCTGTGCAGTCTGGTTCCAATATAAATTTTCGATGCATCTGATATCCTTTTGATCTATATCAAGGTTTCTCAGGAGTTGCATTAGTCTATGATGTTCGACTCGATCAAATGCTTTTTCGTAGTCCACAAAGCACAGGCAGATGTCCTTTTTGACGTCACAACAGTTCTGGATAAGCACTTGTGTAGCCACCATGGCCTCCCTTGTGCCCATTCCCTCTCTGAACCCAAACTGTGAATCACTAATATCTCTTTCGCACTTTTTATAAATTCTTTGGTGGATTATTTTTAGAAATATTTTTAGGGCATGGCTCATCAAGCTGATGAGTCGGTGATTTTCGCATGTTCTTGCGTTGGTTTTTTTGGGCAAGGGTACGAAGGTGGAATTCAGCCATTGTTGTGGGTATTGTCCTGTTTCATAGATGATGCTAAATATCTTGTGTAGAGCTTCAATGCTTGTTTCATCCAAAATTTTCAAAATCTCTGACGGAATCTCATCGGGCCCGGTGGCCTTGTTGTTCTTCGAGCTACGAATTGCTTTCTCTACTTCCGCTTTTAAAATCGGTGGTCCCGTCAACTGCCTATTATTTTCACTCCCAACCGAGGGTCTGTCTTGGTGAAAAAGTTGTTCGATATATTTTTCCCAAATTTTGACTTTCTCTTTGATGTCAGTAACTATTTGATTGGTTTCATCGACCAGTATACTAGATTTCTTCCCTCGGTGCGTTCCAGCAGTCGCCTTGAGCTTTTTGTGGAGGTTAAACCCATCGTTTTTATTTTGCAGTTCTTCTATTTCAATACATTCCTGCTTCAGCCATTCGTTCTTTGCCATTCTCATTTTTGATCTAATTATTTTCTGTATGTTCTTGTATTTGATGTCATCCTTGTTTTTATATTTTCGACGTTCGTCCATCAGTACCAATATTTCGTCATTCATCCATTTTCGTCTTCCAACTCCATTGGACTCCTGGACTCATTGGATACGGTTTTTTAACAACTTTTATTTGAGGATCTGTAATTATGATTTTGTGTTGAGTTGTAGTGTTAGTTGGTTGGTGTAACCCGCAATGAAAAATATCAATATATTCCTCAAAGAGAGAGACAAGACTTTTCGAAGAAGATGCCAATAAATAGTTTTTCTGCACTGATTACCAATATATGCACATCCTAGATTAAAATCCAATACTACGTTATTCGCTCTTAAAAAAGGTTGATCTAAAATACAAGATTCTTGCAAATTTTCGAGTAACACAAAATCAGAATTGAAGATTAATGAATTTATGCTAAAATCTATATTAATAATGCCTCATGATGAAATTGGAGAATTTCCGCATGCTAAAAAATATTTCTGATCGTTTTTGTTGACGTAATTATTGGGAAAATCACCTGTACGTATGATATTGATACTTGAACCCGAATCCAATAGTGCTGTGATAGTTTGATGATTAATTTGGATTTCGATTCGCGGTAAAATGTTATCACTATTGGTTTGTACTTGTGAGGTTACCAATGTCTTTGGGGGCAGGCTTCAAGTTCGCCGTCGAATTGTCCTTCCTTGATTGTGTAGATTGACGCGGTAGGGCCGGTTTGGACGGATCTTGTCTTGCACCGGCCGCGTTTCGGTTTTCCGAAATGTAAGGATTTATTGGGTAATCTTTATGATAATGCCAGTCGTTACAATATTTACAAGGGGTAGGTGGTTTCTTTTTTTTTAAGAGAAAGAAGTATGTTCGAAGGGTTTTGTTGAAAATGACTGATATGGTTGATTTGTTAACACTCCCTGACTAAACTCTTCACGCAAGGCTTTTTCTACAGTGATTGACAATGTCATTAACGGATCACAGCTCAAAGGATTTCCGTATCTCCTAACACGGGATCTTATTTCTGGGCGCAAAAAAGTTCTTTTATAACTGAGGCTTTTATTTGATCAGATTTAAGAGGATCGAGTCGAGAAAACAAAGCTAACTTTTTGGCAATAAAAATGTCTACTGATTCGTTAGGTTTTTGAGTCTTACCGTACAGAGAAGATGTGGCCGATGCTACTATAGCTACGTCATTAAAACAGTTGAGGAATTGTTGCTTGAAAAAGGTCCACGAGATATTCAGTGTGGTGTACGGTTCAAACCACCTTTTAGCTTCCTCCTCTAACAACGAAGCTGCTACTACAATATGCTCCTTAGTGTCCACGCCAAGTTCTGCAAAATACTTATCTAGAATCTTAAGAAAACGCACGGGATCTTCCTGCTCATAACCATAAAATTTGATTTGAGGAATTTTAGGCTTTAAATAATAACTGCTCATTTCTTTTAATAATTGAGTAAAAGCCGAAGTTAGAGTTAATAAAGCTGTTTCAGAATGTGACAATGTTTTTAGATTGTTTTGATTAGCACTAGAAAAAGGCTGGCTAGCAGAAATGTTTGGCAGTGGTGGATTAAATGAGATATCGCTAAATGTACTATTTTCAGGAAAAACATGACGTTCAGTTGTGTATATTTGAGTCTTGTATTCGTTATTTAAAAAAGGGTTTGTACTATTATTGTGGGGAAGCACAGATTTATTTGTGTCACAGGGTGAGTAAGTGTGCTCATTCGAGCGACAGAGAATGTCGGAATGGCCAAAAGTGTCACAACGTATGTTTGGGGATTGTTCCTGAAACAGGAACAGGCCGATTATTGTTCTGTCGTAGGACAGGTGTCTTAGCGATCAACTATGGCTAAAACAGTCATTTAGTATAAACACCCTAAAAAGGGAAGAATTCAAGGATGAGCTACTTCAGCAACTATCTGAGAATAACCAGGTGTAGTATACAGATGGATCAAGAATGGCTGACACACAGTCGTCAGGAGAAGGAATATTCAAAGCAAGCCATGACGAGAGAGAGTGCTTCCCCTTGGGAGGCCATAAGACGATTTTCTCTGCTAAAGTTTTCGCAATATTCGAAGTGGCCACACGTCAGGAAGTCAGACAATGGACAGAACAGGAGATCTACATCTACTCCGTCACGCAAACCATCTGCAGAAACAGGATGAGTTCAAGTCTCGTTCAGGACTGCAGGAACGATCTGGAGACACTCGCAGTGGAAAAGGGTAACCATTGGCTAGGTTCCTGACTATAGGCTTATCGAGGGAAACGAGCGCGTCAATAAACTGACCAAGCTTGGCTCGCAAATGCAATGGACTGGAACCATGTTTAGGAACAAGCAAGCTCTCATATGCGCTGAATAAGTAGATACGGGTAGGTACAAGTACAAAAACAAAATGTTACAGTCAGAGATATGTGGATAAACCAACAATTCATCCTAACCCGAACAGATCAAAGGCCTCGCGGCTACGTACGAGAAATCGACAATCCTTACAAGCCACTGCATGCTAAATATACAAATGTACCTTCTCTAGAAATAGTCTACTATGCTAGTATATAGTCTACTAACTGATACCCTGATTTTTTTTTGTCGAAATATTACGGCTTTTCGTAAAATTTTCTAGCAATAATAGTTTTTACGCAAAATAGTTATTTATGTATTAAGAGCGAAAAGTACAACTTTTTTGCTCGGAGAGTGAAGTTTGCCGCTCGACGCGAAGCGGAGAGCGGCAATCACTCGAGAGCAAAAAAGTTACTTTTTGCTCGTAATGCATACAATGTTTTTTCTGCAAACGATCAATTTCAAATAATGTGAATCACAACTGAGCATAACTGAAGTCACAATCTGAAAATTTAAATCAAAGTGACAATGACGTTTTTAATAATTGATTGATTGGTGGTAGTTGCTATTGACAGCAAGCGATAAAATCTTTTTCGCTTGCTGTCCTGGGCAACGCGCGGAAAAGTAAACTCACATTCTGATCCTCAAAAAAGGTTAGGTTTTCGTTTGTCTAATGAAAGCGTAAAATGCGTCATTATTTGACGTTTGTAGAAAATAGTTATTTATGTATTAAGAGCGAAAAGTACAACTTTTTTGCTCGGAGAGTGAAGTTTGCCGCTCGACGCGAAGCGGAGAGCGGCAATCACTCGAGAGCAAAAAAGTTACTTTTTGCTCGTAATGCATTCAACGTTTTTTCTTCAAACGATCAATTTCAAATAATGTGAATCACAACTGAGCATAACTGAAAACACAATCTGAAAATTTAAATCAAAGTGACAATGACGTTTTTAATAATTGGTTGAGTGGTGGTAGTTGCTATTGACAGCAAGCGAAAAAATCTTTTTCGCTTGCTGTCCTGGGCAACGCGCGGAAAAGTACACTCACATTCTGATCCTCAAAAAAGGCTAGGTTTTCGTTTGTCAAATGAAAGCGTAAAATGCGTCATTATTTGACGTTTGTAGAAAAAAATATTTTCAGTACCCTTGTTATCTAATAATAATGTTACATATTCACTACGAAGGTTGTATAGTAGATTACAAAATTTACGATTTCTTATTTTTGTCATACATTGTTATACAATGTCTGCTATTGTTAAATAGCAACGTTAGAGAAAATGTTGTTTGCGCCAAAAACTAAGAATGCTACAAGTTTTTGCCAAGAGCAATAAAATTTCGAAAAAACTTCAAGGTACCAGCTTTAAAAAATGAATCGATTCAGACGACCAAATAAAATCAGCAACAGTAGCAGATGTAGAACTTTAAATGACTAACTGTTTAGACATGACAAACTTTCGATCTTTTGTATGGAACTTCATCAGGGATAGAGAAATTTAAAGGATTATCTTCACTAGGTAACTGAAAAAGGTATGCACAATTTTTAACACCTTAGTAATATAGGTATTACAAATATTTAGTTCAGGTTTATCTATATTACTGAGATGTAGGTATACTGTAATATATATGTTTTACATAATTTATAATTTTTCTAGCCCTGATGAAGATCCAATAAAAGGTCGAAACGTTGGCCATTTCTAAACTCTGAGGCGTCATTTAAAGTCCTACACCCATATATCCCGAAAGTGAACATTTTTTTTAACTCTATTCTTTTTCTTGACATTTCACATGCAACTTGATGACTTTTTCTATTAATTGAACCTGCATAGTTTTAATATGTGAAATTATTAGATTACCATTATTAAGTTAACGTTCCAGTTCCTTATTATGCCTCTTTTCCTTCCGCAAATATTTAAATATATTATTTTTGCAGCTAAAAATATTTGAGGTGAATTCTTAGGAATGGTTCTTAGATCTAAACCATTCATGATTCTATTTAGCTGGGTGGCGTAATTGAAAGCATTAATTTTTATAAAATATCTAAAAATTTGCGTTTTGATTGTATCATCATGGAAGCAGTCTGTTAATTTTAAACGTTCCCTTAATACCGACAATGTGTAAGAGAGTACGTGTTCTTTATGAAAATCCCCATTGAAAATATACTTAATTATTGACAATGCTTTTTGCATTTTTTCCGCAAAACTGGAATTCACATATTTGAGCGAATGCCTCTTAATGTCATATTCCTTCAGCCTGGTAAATTCATTATCATCTCCTCTAGTTGATTCACTGATAAAAGAATCCTGACAGCCACATGATTGGTCCTTCCGCATTTTATGCAAAACGTGGCCAATCACATATCGGAATGCTTTGTTTTCAAAAACTTTATTTTGTCTTGGAGGCAAATTGAAGGGAACCTCAGCGAAGTTTTCACCCATTGATGTTGAGGGAGCAACATCTTCTGGAAATCCCTGAAATGTTAATAAAAAATGTTATAAATGAACTTTCGTTATTATATATAAAGCTTACTGATATATCTTGTGTAAAGAAATTGATATGGTTAGTTCAGAGGACAAAGTGCACGCCCTCTTCAAAACTGTCTTTTAAGGATCACTTAAGCAGAGTGATATTTTAGCTGAGACAATTAAAAAGCGCAGAATTTGTTTGATACGGTCAGAATCTTTTTCACTGAGAAGAGAAGGCAAAAAAGAATATTAATAAGAAAATTAAATTGAAGTTTCCATAATTTTAATTTATGAATCCGGGCAGGTAAAATTAAAAAGAAGACGTGTATTTTTTATGAATCATTAAAAAAGACCTGTAAAAAAATGTTTTTGTTTAATTACCTGTGTTACGAGTCTTTGCAAAGTAATGAAAATTTCTGAGTCATCATCTTCACACTTGGTTCCAACTGAGTAAGATGATGTAAGCCCATTCACCAAAAGAGATTTGTAGTATGCAGTAAAATGTGATGTTGTCGGATTTGTACAGCGACAGCCTCTTTGTCGAATTTTACCAAAACATTTTTCTAAGGGATCCTGATTGAAGCTGCGAGGCATAACGTAATGGGATCCACCTTCTAACAGCTCTTCTGACAAACGTTTGAAGTTCTTCATAGTCAGTATTAAATTTTTCAGAGAGGATGGTTGCCAAAGTTTTCCATTGCGTACGAAGTGAAATGTGTTCAGCTGACGAATAGCTTCATTCCAGAATCCAAAATGTTGGCTTCTTTTTGTCACAGCGCAACAAAGAACCTTGCCATGCTTTGAAGTGAAAGTCGATCCATTTAGGCTATCAAATAATTTATCAAAAAACTCCAACAGTAGGGCTGTGTCTGCTGCATCTTTCGGTAGTTGCAGTACTTCACTGCCTGTATCGACAGACGTTTCTAAAATATTATGAAAATTCAGTGAAGAAAAAATGAAATTTTTGAAATAGGTATATCTGAGAAAGCAAAAACGTTCATTGCTTGGGCTACAGTATGGCTTAAAACTTGGACGCACCTGGAAACCTTCATTTTTTCTATTCGTTCGGGATTGACATGCTTATCTGTTAGTTTTGGCATAAGTCTTAAGCTTCCAAGGTAAGGGTCCATTTTATAAGCTGTGTAAATGTGCTCCAATTTTGCAATTTTGACTTCACGTTTAGCATCGGTAAACTGCATATGGTATTTTTTCTAATTTTGACATATAAAGTGGCACTTTTCAATACTGATGACAGTGACGTAACGTCCTACTTTTCGTAACTAGTTACGAAAAGTAAAATCTTTCGTAACTAGTTATGAAAAGTTGGTGTCACCACCAGTTGCAGGTTTCGGCTGTGGCACACCGTTGCTATAGTTTTACGGTATTAAGTAGATACAAAGTGGTTTAAAAGTAAATATTGAAGTTTAATAATAATAATTCTCTCTCTAAGTAGGTATTTGTAGTCAAAATTAGAAAAAATCTTGTATGAAACACGTGACAAAAAACCTTTTTTGTGTATCTCATTCAAATTGCGGGAACTCGCTGCGCTCGTCCCGCAAACATTCATTCGTTACACAAAATCGGACTTTTCGTAACTGGTTACATAAATAGCTATTAACAGATTATTTCTTAATCCTTTAAAAAGGTGGCGAACATCAAACAGTGGATAAACCACTTTTCCATCAATTTCAAAGGCAGCTAACTAGATGAAGTTTTATAATGAACACCCCGTATAATATTTCCCTTGGGATTTCCCTTGGTTTGGTACCTTGAAATGATTGTTCAATAAAGAAACAGTGCATTTCTTCAAAGCAGTATTTTTGAGAAAACAGGCGGATTGTGGTTCAAGTTTGCAAGGTTTGCAAGAAATCTCAGGAAAATATCAAAAACGATTTAACAAAACAACCCTCAGTGAATGTATGAGTTTATGCTGAAATTACGTCGTTTAAAGATGATATTGCAGCGGTTAGCGTAGTAAAATTAATTAAAAAATTATGCAATATATTTTAGGTTTTAAATATTCTTTCTCATCTGATTGGCCAAGAACTATATTTTGGCCAAACAGAGGAGGGAAAACATTTAAAACATAAAACTTATTGCTTAAGTTTTTAATTATTATGCCTATGCCTTAAGAAGTTTTCAGGTCATAGAAGTTGTATCTATCAGTTAAATAATATATAATAAATATAGGTACCTGTCTAGTCGGCCTGTGTCTGTAATTGTATGCTATCTATATTATTTTTGGTACTTTTATTTTGATGGATGAAACATGAACGTTCATACTGAGAAAAATATAAAGAAATTTTGAATATAAGGTGGTTGAATGAAAATATTCGCCACAAAGATTTTTGTCATTATTGAGCGCTTATGCCAATAGTAATTTGGAGTCCTTGAAGAAATTTAAGTAGGGATAGATTAAACAAAACTTCGGCGAATAAGTACCTACTAGTACCTATAAATGCTGTCTTCAATCAATCACCATTCGTTATTTGACTAACTACCCTATTCGGTATATAATTATACATTTTCTTGGACGTAGCGTAAATCTGATGAATCTAATGAGTTTGATTCATGAAATTAGGATACTGTTACTAACCAGGTAAATTCGCTGACGGTAAAACACCTCTTTTTAACATGTGGTTTGGTCCAAAATCTCCATGTGCAAAATGTAGTGAACATACTCCAAAGTTATTATATATTTTTTGACGTTCCATTCTGAACATCTTCTCACTTCCGACAAGTTTTATCCACTTGTCGAAAGAAAGTCCGTATTTTTTTGGATTGGGAAATCTATGTTTCGTGGGGGGGGGGTCCCCAACACGTAGAAACGCAACACCTAATCTTAGACGGCATTTCGGCAATCTGAAATATCATCAATCAGCTTATGTTGCTTCTCTTTGTACTTTATATGAAAGCTTTACTTTTACAATATAAAGAATATCAATATAACAATAGCCAATATATGTACTATGTGACAACTGCCGCTCCCAACAAGATTTGTCCTTTGCCAAATTATGTAGATACCTAACATAATATGGAATATTATTAAGGAAATTTTGTGCGCGAGTGATGCTAGCCGTACTTTATATTTATGTTCTTGATACTGTATACTTATTCGTACGAGATTGTGGAAAAATTTAACTTTATATATACTACGTAAGGCACCATTTTTCTACTAGAAAAAAACCTATAAGGTACCCGATGTATGACCAATCCCGTCCGCATATGAGCAAAACGTATTAACCCAGTAATAAGTAATTTATAGCTTACCTTAAATATTTTTAAACGCAGCACAAAACCAACTCACTTTTTATCACTTTTATCGACTTTATTTAGCTTTATCGCCTTAAAAACCTACAATACGTAAAGAATTTCAAAACTTCAAATTTAAAATTTTGACAGTTCGGTAGCCATTTTGAAGTTGGCCGTCGGGAATGGACGAAATTCATGGGGACGCAACCCAACACACGCCGGCCGAGCGCCATCTTATGGGTTGGAATAAAAGCAAATTGCAAACCAAGTTGGATAATAAGAGTGGATAGGGCCTGGTTCCCCCGATTTTATTTATTGATTGATTGGTTGTCCTTCACAACCTTTAGGAGTTGCCAGACGTATGTTAAAATACGTTGACAATCGGAATCAGACTTCAAAATTTATCATCTACACATATGAGGAAATTTAACAATGAGGAGCCCAATACCCCATATAGCCCCGGAAATACGGTAAAACCGTCGTAAATTTGGGTACCGAAAAAACGCATTTTTGGAAAGCCCGTTCATCTCTGTACTTACGCCCCTTGCATGGAAATCCTGTAGAATGGTTCAAAAGTCATAAGCGCCGAAACCAAAAAAAAATTACCAAATATCTACAACCAAAATCGCTGCTGGGAGACGTCTTTATATCCTCTGACATTCGGACAATAAAGGACACAGCCGTGATGTGGATGATCAACGTGCTCGCCCTTGAACGGTACTGAGAACTTGGCATAAATTCCGGAATTATCCCATTTCCTCTGTTAACTTGCTTATTCCGCTCAGTTTCCAGCACATATTCATATTATAATGTAAATTCGGTTTGCGCGAACTTTTGGGAACGTAAAACTATTAGATGACGCCAACCGAGCCAAGGAGCAAGCAATAAAACTTTAGTTTACGATTTGGATTAAATTTAGCATTTCTATGGCTCGGAGTTTTGCGTTTAACGTTTCCATTACTGTGATGTTTAGCTATTTCAGACATGGCAATGTCAAGAATTTAATTAGAGTCCCAAAAAAATTTTTCACGCAGAAGGTCCTGTAATCTGTTTTTTTTGCTGCAGACCGAAGATTTCTTAAAGATAAGGCTCGAGCCTTTCCAATAATGTTTCATACTTCCGTATCTAGCAGTTTTTTCTGTCTCCCTGAAGGTAATTTTACGTTGGGCCATTTAACCAAATCCTTTTCTGAAACAAAAGAGAAACACGTGTTCCATTATTTGTTCTTTTACCTGGCAACTTACGAGCATACCTTAAATAATCAAACTCGAACGTTACTCTCTGGGAGCAGTAGCAACATTCTGATATTTTTATAAGCAGTGAAACTTGGAAGCACTGCCACTGGAAATATAATAAAACTGAAATATGACCTAGACCCAGAGAAAAGGGGAAAGGAAAGCCATTTCAACTGGCGTCTAAGCTTTGGAAGTTAGTGAAGCCTGGCAAGGATACAAGCCTGGTAACGACGTACAACATTTTATATATTTATTCAGACAAAGATAATAAAAAAAGAAATAGACGACGTTTATTAAGTTCCAGAAACGCTTTCCGTTTGGGGAAGAGCGTGTGTGACGTTTTCCCGTTTTATTGGCCGAGCTTGTTTAACGACGTTCAAGAAAGCGTTTGGAAAACTTCAAGGACGGAGACAGTAATTAGTGTTTCTCTGGAAAGGCGACAACGACTAGTTTTTTCTCCTGGATAGTTATTTTATCGACTACACAATCGAAAAAACTTACCAGAGTGGGTACCTGGATTGTGAGAACTTTGTTTCAAACAAGAAAAGAACACAACGGTTTTAAGTAGTATGCTTATTATAGTCCCGTAAGACTAAGACATCGAGCAGAAAAAAAAACTGGTGGATTTACCCTAAGCGGTCCATATTCTGTTCTAAAGTTCAAAGTTGGAATTTGAGGACAAAAAGGCATATGAAAATAAGTCTTTGGATATTTCCAAAATAATGTTGGAATTTTGTTTTTATGCTGTTTTTGATCTTAGTGACACGATATCAATCCGTTATGAACGTAACAAACTGCATACGAGTCGAAGCAGTACTGTTGCTTTTTTAAAACTAGTAAAAAATGCGAAAGGTTTAGCTCCGAAATTTTTGAACAAACCAGGAGAACCTCTGTTGGTGCGAGATAAAAGAGGCCATTGAGAAGACATAAAAACTCTTTTAGGTTCACTCCAATCGGTCCAACTGTTCTAAAGTGATAAGCCGTAAAATTTGGAATTTGAGAAAAGAGAAGGCATCATATGTACCCTTTGGTGCTTTTAAAAAAAAATAATGTTTTTTGTTGGGAATGAGACAGATGATCTCAATTTCCTAAGAACGTAACAAACTTAATACGAGACTTACGTATGTTGTTTTTTTCTAAAGCAGTAAAAAAGTAGATTTTAAAAGTGCTCAAAAATCGACAGGACTATCTCCAAAGTTATTGAACATATTGGTGATGGGAGGTCCCCAAACCTCCAAAGATGTGGAATTTGAGAACAAAAAACGCATATATCCCCTTTAGTTATTTTCAAAAAAGTTTTGGATTATTTTAATGTGTTTTTGATTATAATGAGACGATTTCAATTCCATATGAACGTAGAAAATTTAATGCCAGTCAGGGTAGTCTCATAAGTAAGTTTTTCCAACGTAGTAAAAAAGTCGATTACAGCCCAAAAATCCAATTTCGAAGGGTCTTTTTTTGTACGAAACTATTGAACTAATGGGTCCTCCGTTGGTGGGAGAATGAAAAATCGTAAAAAACCGTTGGATTTACTCCAACTGGTCAACCTGTTCTAAAGTTGGTTATTTCCAAAAGAATTTTGCGATTTTTTTTATGATGTTCTTGACGGAAATGTAACGATTTCAATCCGCTATAAACGCCACATACTTAATACGAGTCAGAGAAGGGGTCAGTGAGTTTTTAAAAAAGTAGTAAAAAAAAGTCGATTCTAAAAGTGCCCTAAAATCGACAACTGAAGAGGTCTATCTCCGAAATTACTGAACCAACGTTGGTGGGATATGCAAGAAGACACCAAGAAGAACAAAAAAATTATTGGATTAATCCAATCGGTCATCTCGTTCTAAAGGTACAACCGTCAAAAATTTGAGAAAAAAGGAGGCATATCTTGGTAAGCATACTTAGTATTTGTATGGATAAAACTCTGCTTTTCTTTTAGTTTTTGGATGGCAAAAAAGATATTTTTTCCCCAATATTTACTATTGTGAGCCTAATCACTTGATATGTCAATTTCACAACCAGATTTTCTTTTAGGGTTTGAATTATGAAAAAGTCAATATTTGACCATAAATGACCCACATATATATCAATGGTATATCAATGGATAAAACCCTGATTTTCCTTTCAGTTTTTGGATTACAAAAAAGACGTTTTTTCTATGGTTTTCCATTGTTCCACTTATCTCTTGATATGTCAATTTCACAACCTGATTTTCTTTTAGGGTTTGAATGACAAAGTCAATATTGGACTATATTTACCCACACTTGGTATTTAAGTGGATAAAAAGCCTGATTTTCTTTTAGTTTTTGGATTAGGAAAAAAAAATTTGTCTACTGTTTTCCATTGTACCAGTTATCACTTATTATGTCAATTTCACAACTTTTAGGTTTTAGGATTTTCTTTTAGGGTTTGAATTATGAAAAAGTCAATATTTGTCAACTATTTAACCATACTTGGTATTTCAATGGATAAAAACCCTGATTTTCTTTTAGTTTTTGAATCATAAAAAGGACATTTTTTTCTATTGTTTTCTATTGCTCCACTTATCACTTGATATGTCAATTTCACAATCTGATTTTCTTTTAGGGTTTGAATTATGAAAAAGTCAATATGTGGCCATTATTTAACCACACTTGGTATTTCAATGGATAAAAACCCTGATTTTCTTTTAGTTTTTGGATTACAAAAAAAGACATTTTTTCTATTGTTTTCCATTGTTCCACTTTTCACTTGATATGTCAATTTCACAACATGTTTTTTTTAGGGTTTGAATTATGAAATTTTTAATCAATTTTATCATATATATTTAATCAAACATTATTTAACCATACTTGGTATTTCAATGGATAAAAACCCCGATTTACTTTTAGTTTTTATAATACAAAAAAGACATTTCTTCCATTGTTCTACTTGACACTTGACATGTCAGTTTTACAACCTGATTTTCTTTTGGGGTTTGAATTATGAAAAAATAAATATTTGACCATTATTTACCCACACTTGGTATTCAAATGGATAAAAAGCCTGATTTTCTTTTAGTTTTCGGATTACAAAAAAGACATTATTTTTCATAGTTCCACTATCACTTGATATGTCAATTTCCCAACCTGATTTTCTTCTAGGGTTTGAATTATGAAAAAGTCAATATTTGACCATTATTTACCTACACATGGTATTTGAATTGATAAAACTCTGATTTTCTTTCAGTCTATGAATTACAAAAAAGACTTTTCTTCAATAGGTTTCTATTGTTCCGCTTGTCACTTAATATGCCAATTTCACAACCTGATTTTCTTTTAGGGCGTGAAATATGAAAAAGTTAATATTTGACCATTATTTATCCACAATTGGTATTTCAATGGATAAAACTCTGATTTTCGTTCAGTTTTTGGAATACAAAAAAGACATTTTTTCTATTGTCTTCCATTGTTCCACTTATCACTTGGTATGTCAATTTCACAACCTAAGTTTGTTTTAGGGTGTGAAATATGAAAAAGTCAATATTTGATCATTATTTAACCACACTTGGTATTTCAATGGATAAAAAGATTGATTTTCGTTTAGTTTTTGGATACAAAAAGACATTTTTTCTATTGTTTTCTATTATTCCATTTATCACTGGAAATGTCAATTTGACAACCTGATTTCCTTTTAGGGTATGAATTATGAAAAAGTCATTATTTACCTACCCTTGGTATTTCAATGGATAAAAACTTGATTTTCTTTCAGTTCTTAGATTACAAAAAAGGCGTTTTTTTCTAATATTTTCCATTGTTCCACTTATCACTTGATATGTCACTTCCACAACCTGATTTTCTTTTAGGGTTTGATTTATGAAAAATTCAATATTTGACCATTATTTAACTATACTTGGTATTTCACTGGATAAAAAGAATGATTTTGTTTAGTTTTTGGATTACAAAAAAGACATTTTTTCTATTGTTTTCCATGGTTCCATTTATCACTTGACATGTCAATTTCACAACCTGATTTTCTTCTAGGGTTTGAATCATGAAAAAGTTAATATTTGACAATTATTTACCTACACTTGGTATTTCAATGGATTGAACCCTGCTTTTCCTTTCAGTTTTTGGATTACAGAAAGACATTTTTTCTATTATTTTCCATTGTTCCACTATCACTTGATATGTCAATTTCACAACCTGATTTTCTTTTAGGGTTTGAATTATGACAAAGTCAATATTTGACTATATTTACCCACACTTGGTACTTAAATAGATAAAAAGCCTGATTTTCTTTTACTTTTTGGATTAGGAAAAAGAAATTTGTCTACTGTTTTCCATTGTACCAGTTATCACTTGTTATGTCAATTTCACAACTTTTAGGTTTTAGGATTTTCTTTTAGGGTTTGAATTATGAAAAAGTCAATATTTGTCAACTATTTAACCATACTTGGTATTTCAATGGATAAAAACCCTGTTTTTCTTTTAGTTTTTGAATCATAAAAAAGGCATTTTTTTCTATTGTTTTCTATTGTTCCACTTATCACTTTATATGTCCATTTCACAATCTGATTTTCTTTTAGGGTTTGAATTATGAAAAAGTCAATATGTGGCCATTATTTAACCACACTTGGTATTTCAATGGATAAAAACCATTATTTTCTTTTAGTTTTTGGATTACAAAAAAAGACATTTTTTCTATTGTTTTCCATTGTTCCACTTTTCACTTGATATGTCAATTTCACAACATAATTTTTTTTTAGGGTTTGAATTATGAAATTTTTAATCAATTTTATCATATATATTTAATCAAACATTATTTAACCATACTTGGTATTTCAATGGATAAAAACTCCGATTTACTTTTAGTTTTTATATTCCAAAAAAGACATTTCTTTTATTGTTTTCCATTGTTCCACTTGACCCTTGACATGTCAGTTTTACAACCTGATTTTCTTTTGGGGTTTGAATTATGAAAGAATAAATATTTGACCATTATTTACCCACACTTGGTATTCAAATGGATAAAAAGCCTGATTTTCTTTTAGTTTTCGGATTACAAAAAAGACATTATTTTCCTTTGTTCCACTATCACTTGATATGTCAATTTCACAACCAGATTCTCTTTTAGGGTTTGAATTATGAAAAAGTCAATATTTTGCCATTATTTAACCCTACTTGGTATTTCAAGGGATAAAAACCCCGATTTACTTTCAGTTTTTGGACTACAAAAAAGACATTTTTTTTATTGTTTTCTATTGTTCCACTCATCACTTGACATGTCAGTTTTACAACCTGATTTCCTTTTGGGGTTTGAATTATGAAAAAATCAATATTTGACCATTATTTACTCACACTTGTTATTCAAATGGATAAAAAGACTGATTTTCTTTTAGTTTTCGGATTACAAAATTAAGACATTATTTTCTATTGTTTTCCATTATTCCACTGTCACTTGATATGTCAATTTCACAACCCGATTTTCATTTAGGGATTAAATTATGAAAAAAATCAATATTTGACCATTATTTACTCACACTTGGTATCCAAATGGATAAAAAGCCTGATTTTCTTTTAGTTTTCGGATTACAAAAAACGACATTATTTTCTATTGTTTTCTATTATTCCACTATCACTTGATATGTCAATTTCACAACCCGATTTTTGTTTAGGGTTTGAATTATGAAAAAGTCAATATTTGACCATTATTTACCCACACGTGGTATATCAATGGATAAAAACCTGATTTTTTTTCAATTTTTGGAGTACAAAAAAAAACATTTTTTCTATTGCTTTCCATTATTTCAGTTATCACTTGATATATCAATTTCACAACTTGATTTTCTTTTAGGGATTGAATTATGAAAAGGTCAATATTTGATCATTTTTTCCCCATACGTGGTATATCAACGGATAAAACCCTGATTTTTTTCAATGTTTGGAGTACAAAAAAGACATTATTATTTTCCATTGTTCCACTATCACTTGATATGTCAATTTCACAACCTGATTTTCTTTTAGGGTTTGAATTATGACAAAGTCAATATTTGACTATATTTACCCACACTTGGTACTTAAATAGATAAAAAGCCTGATTTTCTTTTACTTTTTGGATTAGGAAAAAGAAATTTGTCTACTGTTTTCCATTGTACCAGTTATCACTTGTTATGTCAATTTCACAACTTTTAGGTTTTAGGATTTTCTTTTAGGGTTTGAATTATGAAAAAGTCAATATTTGTCAACTATTTAACCATACTTGGTATTTCAATGGATAAAAACCCTGTTTTTCTTTTAGTTTTTGAATCATAAAAAAGGCATTTTTTTCTATTGTTTTCTATTGTTCCACTTATCACTTTATATGTCCATTTCACAATCTGATTTTCTTTTAGGGTTTGAATTATGAAAAAGTCAATATGTGGCCATTATTTAACCACACTTGGTATTTCAATGGATAAAAACCATTATTTTCTTTTAGTTTTTGGATTACAAAAAAAGACATTTTTTCTATTGTTTTCCATTGTTCCACTTTTCACTTGATATGTCAATTTCACAACATAATTTTTTTTTAGGGTTTGAATTATGAAATTTTTAATCAATTTTATCATATATATTTAATCAAACATTATTTAACCATACTTGGTATTTCAATGGATAAAAACTCCGATTTACTTTTAGTTTTTATATTCCAAAAAAGACATTTCTTTTATTGTTTTCCATTGTTCCACTTGACCCTTGACATGTCAGTTTTACAACCTGATTTTCTTTTGGGGTTTGAATTATGAAAGAATAAATATTTGACCATTATTTACCCACACTTGGTATTCAAATGGATAAAAAGCCTGATTTTCTTTTAGTTTTCGGATTACAAAAAAGACATTATTTTCCTTTGTTCCACTATCACTTGATATGTCAATTTCACAACCAGATTCTCTTTTAGGGTTTGAATTATGAAAAAGTCAATATTTTGCCATTATTTAACCCTACTTGGTATTTCAAGGGATAAAAACCCCGATTTACTTTCAGTTTTTGGACTACAAAAAAGACATTTTTTTTATTGTTTTCTATTGTTCCACTCATCACTTGACATGTCAGTTTTACAACCTGATTTCCTTTTGGGGTTTGAATTATGAAAAAATCAATATTTGACCATTATTTACTCACACTTGTTATTCAAATGGATAAAAAGACTGATTTTCTTTTAGTTTTCGGATTACAAAATTAAGACATTATTTTCTATTGTTTTCCATTATTCCACTGTCACTTGATATGTCAATTTCACAACCCGATTTTCATTTAGGGATTAAATTATGAAAAAAATCAATATTTGACCATTATTTACTCACACTTGGTATCCAAATGGATAAAAAGCCTGATTTTCTTTTAGTTTTCGGATTACAAAAAACGACATTATTTTCTATTGTTTTCTATTATTCCACTATCACTTGATATGTCAATTTCACAACCCGATTTTTGTTTAGGGTTTGAATTATGAAAAAGTCAATATTTGACCATTATTTACCCACACGTGGTATATCAATGGATAAAAACCTGATTTTTTTTCAATTTTTGGAGTACAAAAAAAAACATTTTTTCTATTGCTTTCCATTATTTCAGTTATCACTTGATATATCAATTTCACAACTTGATTTTCTTTTAGGGATTGAATTATGAAAAGGTCAATATTTGATCATTTTTTCCCCATACGTGGTATATCAACGGATAAAACCCTGATTTTTTTCAATGTTTGGAGTACAAAAAAGACATTATTATTTTCCATTGTTCCACTATCACTTGATATGTCAATTTCACAACCTGATTTTCTTTTAGGGTTTGAATTATGACAAAGTCAATATTTGACTATATTTACCCACACTTGGTACTTAAATAGATAAAAAGCCTGATTTTCTTTTACTTTTTGGATTAGGAAAAAGAAATTTGTCTACTGTTTTCCATTGTACCAGTTATCACTTGTTATGTCAATTTCACAACTTTTAGGTTTTAGGATTTTCTTTTAGGGTTTGAATTATGAAAAAGTCAATATTTGTCAACTATTTAACCATACTTGGTATTTCAATGGATAAAAACCCTGTTTTTCTTTTAGTTTTTGAATCATAAAAAAGGCATTTTTTTCTATTGTTTTCTATTGTTCCACTTATCACTTTATATGTCCATTTCACAATCTGATTTTCTTTTAGGGTTTGAATTATGAAAAAGTCAATATGTGGCCATTATTTAACCACACTTGGTATTTCAATGGATAAAAACCATTATTTTCTTTTAGTTTTTGGATTACAAAAAAAGACATTTTTTCTATTGTTTTCCATTGTTCCACTTTTCACTTGATATGTCAATTTCACAACATAATTTTTTTTTAGGGTTTGAATTATGAAATTTTTAATCAATTTTATCATATATATTTAATCAAACATTATTTAACCATACTTGGTATTTCAATGGATAAAAACTCCGATTTACTTTTAGTTTTTATATTCCAAAAAAGACATTTCTTTTATTGTTTTCCATTGTTCCACTTGACCCTTGACATGTCAGTTTTACAACCTGATTTTCTTTTGGGGTTTGAATTATGAAAGAATAAATATTTGACCATTATTTACCCACACTTGGTATTCAAATGGATAAAAAGCCTGATTTTCTTTTAGTTTTCGGATTACAAAAAAGACATTATTTTCCTTTGTTCCACTATCACTTGATATGTCAATTTCACAACCAGATTCTCTTTTAGGGTTTGAATTATGAAAAAGTCAATATTTTGCCATTATTTAACCCTACTTGGTATTTCAAGGGATAAAAACCCCGATTTACTTTCAGTTTTTGGACTACAAAAAAGACATTTTTTTTATTGTTTTCTATTGTTCCACTCATCACTTGACATGTCAGTTTTACAACCTGATTTCCTTTTGGGGTTTGAATTATGAAAAAATCAATATTTGACCATTATTTACTCACACTTGTTATTCAAATGGATAAAAAGACTGATTTTCTTTTAGTTTTCGGATTACAAAATTAAGACATTATTTTCTATTGTTTTCCATTATTCCACTGTCACTTGATATGTCAATTTCACAACCCGATTTTCATTTAGGGATTAAATTATGAAAAAAATCAATATTTGACCATTATTTACTCACACTTGGTATCCAAATGGATAAAAAGCCTGATTTTCTTTTAGTTTTCGGATTACAAAAAACGACATTATTTTCTATTGTTTTCTATTATTCCACTATCACTTGATATGTCAATTTCACAACCCGATTTTTGTTTAGGGTTTGAATTATGAAAAAGTCAATATTTGACCATTATTTACCCACACGTGGTATATCAATGGATAAAAACCTGATTTTTTTTCAATTTTTGGAGTACAAAAAAAAACATTTTTTCTATTGCTTTCCATTATTTCAGTTATCACTTGATATATCAATTTCACAACTTGATTTTCTTTTAGGGATTGAATTATGAAAAGGTCAATATTTGATCATTTTTTCCCCATACGTGGTATATCAACGGATAAAACCCTGATTTTTTTCAATGTTTGGAGTACAAAAAAGACATTTTTTCTATGATTTTTCATTGTTCCACTTATCACTTGATATGTCAATTTCACAACCTGATTTTCTTTTAGAGTGTGAATTATGAAAAATTTGACCATTATTTTCCTATACTTGGTATTTCAATGGATAAAAAGAATGATTTTTTTTTAGTTTTTGGATTACAAAAAAGACATTTTCTATTATTTTCCATTGTTCCATTTATCACTTGATATGTCAATATCACAACCTGATTTTCTTTTAGGGTTTGAATTATGAAATAGTCAATATTTGACCATTATTTATTCACAATAGTTATTTCAATGGATAAAAAGCCTGATTTTGTCAGTTTTGGATTACAAAAAAGACATTTTTTTCTATTGTTTTCCATTATTCCACATATCACTTGATATGTTAATTTCACAACCTGATTTTTTTTTAGGGTTTGAATTGTGAAAAAGTCAATATTTGGCCATTATTTACCCACACTTCGTATTTCAATGGATAAAAAACCTGATTTTCTTTTAGTTTTTGGATTACAACAAAGACATTTTTGCTATTGTTTTCCATTGTTCCACTTATCACTTGATATGTCAATTTAACAACCTGATTTTCTTTTAGAGTTTGAATTATGAAAAGGTTAATATTTGCCCATTATTTACCCACACTGGCTATTTAAATGGATCAAACCCCGATTTTATTTTAGTGTTTGAATTATGAAAAAGTCTATATTTGAATACTTTTTGCCCACACTTGGTAGGTAAATGGACAACAACCTGATATTCTTTAAATGTTTGAATGCGGAAAAAGTCAGTTTATGTCCATTATTAACAAACACTTAATATGTCAATGGATAACAAACCGAGTCCTTTTAGTGCTTCAATTGTAACAGAAAATTTGCCCAATTATTCATGAATGAATAACTTGTCACTAAATATAGCAATGAATAACACCCTGATTGATATTTTTTCAGTGTTTTGTTTATGAAAAACTCTATTTTTTCTAATAATCACCAGCGCCATTAGTCACTTGGTACGTCAATGGACAACACCCTGAT
Source organism: Taphrorychus bicolor (assembly GCA_951812265.1). NCBI lineage: Eukaryota > Metazoa > Arthropoda > Insecta > Coleoptera > Curculionidae > Taphrorychus > Taphrorychus bicolor. Next base: position 14,960,129 of record OX638302.1, read on the forward strand.
ATTCCTTTAGTGTTTGGATTATGAAAAAATCAATTTCTGTCCGTCACTTACCACTTGTTACTTAATATAAATGATATATTAAGTAACGAGTGGTAAGTTCTATATATAACCAGTCTTGTTAAAGATGTAATTCTATTTTTTTCTACCTTATGTATTATGAAAAACCCAATATTTGCCCACCAATACTTGAAATGTCATATCCTAATTTTCACTTAGTGTTTTAGTGTTTGAATGCAAAAAGAATATTTTTTGCCAATTATTTACCAGTATTTGATAAGGCAGAGAATAATAAGTTGATATTTTTTTAGTGTTTTATTTATCAAAAAGTAATTTTTCCGTATTTAGCATAATTGCTCTTGACATGTGATACGTGAACGAACCACACTCCTATATTCTTTCATTGTTTGGATTATGAAAAAAATCAATATTTAAGTCAATGGACAAAACCCCGATATTCCTTTAGTGCTTGGATTATGAAAAAGTCAATATTTATCCATCACTTACTACTTGTTACTTAATATATATAGTAAGTTCTTGTTTCTTAATATATGAATAGATAAAAATCTTGTTCTTTTTACCTTATGAATTATGAAAAAACCCAACATTTTCCCACCAATACTTTATATGTCAATAGTCACACCCTAATTTTCTTTTAGTGTTTGAATGCAAAAAAAAATATTTTGTTGCCAATTGTTTACCAATATTTGATATGCCAGAGAATAACAACTTGATATACTTTTAGTGTTTAGTTCATGAAAAAGTAATTTTTCTCTATTTTGTTACTGACTTACTTGTCATTTGATGTGTCAATGAATATCAGGATAATTTTCTTTTAGTGTTTAGGTTATGAAAAATTCTACTTTTGCCCACTATTCACCAAAGATCCACTAGTCACTTAATATGTCATTGCACGACACTTTGATTCACCCATACTTGATAATATGTTGAATAACGCCCTGATATTCTTTTAGTGTTTAGCTTATGAAAAAAGTAATTTTTCCATTATTTGCATAATTGCACTTGACATGTCATACGTGAATGAACCAGACTCCCGATTTTTCTTTTAGCGTATGAATTATGAAAAATTAATATTTGCCCATTATCTGCCAATACTAACCTGAACTAACCTGAACCAACACTTTAATTCTCTTTCAGTTTTTGGACTTTTCAAAGATTATTTTTTGTGAATTGTTTGCCAATATTTCTTGTCAATAGTTTAACGGACGAACAACACCCTGATACTCTTTTAGTGTCTAGTTTATGAAAAAGTAGTTTTCCCTCCTTGGTTATTTTCAAAAAAATTTTGGAATTTTTTCCATGACGTTTTTTGATTGTAACGAGACGTTTTTGATGCCAGATGAACGTAACAAATTAATACGAGTCAGAGTAGTCCCGTAAGTAAGTTTTTTTACTAAGTAAGTAAGAATTTCACACTGTTACTTAGCCAAATAGGCAAATCCCTGCAATTTCAATGAAAAGTGTTTTTATAGGCCTAAACTACAGCTATTAAAGCAGGCACTTCTAAACGAGCGTCTAGACAAGAACTTATGAAAAAGGCTTCTAAATCCCCCATGACACTATAACGAATGAGCTGCTAACACCCTGCCATTTAAGGAGACGCTTATTTATATACTGGAGATTTGGCAAAAAAAGCCTGAGCGACTAGGAAACATCAGCTTATTGTTCTTTAGGTGAACGTTTACCCAAATCTGGCTAAAAGTTTATCAGAAAACGTATTCTAGACGACTATGAATTTTTGAAAGAAAAAGAAAATGATAGCGTGTTTAGAAAATTCTAGTACAAGAAAAAAATTCACTTATCTCCGAGACTAATTTTTTTAAATTTTTTTAAAGTTTGAGAGCTAGAACTCACAGCTTTACTTGTGCCTTAATTTTGTCGGCACGACTGTGCATTCCATCCATTCATAGTTTCCCGCAATGGAGCAATAAAGAAAAATAAATTTCCATAAAAAAAGCGACTATTTGTGTTTGTATTAGCCATAAAGAGGTCAACATTTACATACTACTATATAGCAACGACAGCTCAGGCCGGTTTAAAAAACATCTCACAAGACGTTTTAGTGTGGAGTATCGGCTCAAAATAGCCCCATTTATTGGAGGTCTGTCGATTACCAGCACTACGGGCATCATTAATCAAATGTATTCTGAAAGCCATCTTGGGCGGTTTCAGGGAAAGTGCTCCTTTTTATGTGATACGTGTTTTAATATCCAGGGCGGATATTTCTTCATTACTCGAAGAACGCCGTGGAAGAAATAACGAGCTTGATATTAGGAGTAATGACATCGACATATTAGAACGGGGCAATTAATCTCAAAGCGGATTTCTTTTCGAAAAATGTTAGAGTTCTTAGAGGGTCGCGTTTTTCGAGGTCTCAACATGAGTTTCCTCTTCCTCTTCCATTCATAGTGTCATCCGTAAGACTCTGTTCCATACCAATATTCCGCATGTGGGTCACATATATAACCGTTTTTTTTAAATTGTTTCACACAGTTTGCCATGGAAATCTGACAGATTACCACTTGTATAAAATTTGAATGGTGTCAGTGTTTTTGGTTATATTTCCAAAATTTAAAGGTTAGAAAATATTCTATAAAAATTGGTGTCGGAACATGCTATAAATAAAATCTGCATGGAAAATAAATTAAAGGCTTTTATATCGATATACGACTCACGGAATTTCTAGGTTTACGAATAAGTACTTTTTGTCAATTTAGGTCCAGTTAGGTTAGTTCAGGTTATTTTAGGTCATGTTCAGTTTAGTTCAGTAGAGTTCAATTCTGTGGGGTTAGTTAAGGTAAACTGGAGTTCAAATTAAAGGGCCGATGCTTGACCGAATATGTAGCGGTCCGTTAGGGCCGTGCCCTCTCTTTGATCAAATCCGTAATGACCGCTGCTCGACCCCTTTTAGGGCCGCTGCTTGACCGAAACTATATCACAGTTTACGATGGAAATGTAGATAGCGGGTGTAGGAAAAATAAGAAGCTACTTCACATTTTCAGTTTTTTCCCCCTTTGTGTGGAGCACAAACTGTGTCTTGCCAGGGTTGACTGACAGTCCCATTTCAGTACACCAATGTTCTATTATTCTGCATGCCCCTTGCATTCGATCGCAAACGCTGCCAACGAACTGTCCTGGTATCCTGACCAGTCCGTCGTCTGCATACCATTGCGCACTGAACCCCTCTCCAAAAGACCATCCATTTAGAGACACCATAGTCGAGGTGATAAGCAGATGCCATGTGGACACCCGCCTTCGACTTGGATTTCCCTTCGTTGATCTCCCAGAGAAGTTTCGGAGTGCCGATCTGACCAAGTTTACCGACTGTTTTGGGGTTCCCCGGACTCTGAGGGCCTCTCATATGTTGTTTGGGCTGGCTTTGTCGAATGCTCCCTCAATGTCGAAAAAGAATGCCACAGTACTTCCTTATTCGAGCATGCCTTCTCTATTTTATGCAACACTAACCTAAACAAGCCCCAACAGATAACTGAACTGAACTAACCTGAACTAACCTGTACAGTCCCGTTACAAAGCCATCCATTTTAATTCGCCTCAAAGATTTAAGAGTTATCCACCTATTTTAACTTTCTTTTTTTTTTGATTTTAGAAAAAAATGCTAAAGTTGTCGCACTTTAGCGTAAGATTTGAACACAACGTATTTCGAGTATACTGAGTGTCCCGAAAAAGTGTGTCAGAGCAAACATCTATTTTTAAAAATAGGTCACCCTATATATATTTCACGGGTTACAGGTCACAAAAACAGTAAAAAGAATTGTTGTCTGAACGAGATTCCTCATATAAAGCCGCTAAAAAGTTAAAATAGGTAGTTTACAGTGTAATAAGTTATTGCTCAAATAAATCTTCCTAACTATTTAAAAAATTGTTTATTTTTAAGAAAGTAATAAATAATTGAATGAGTAATGTTAAAAACTAATGTTAACAAACAAGAATTTACATTTTTACGTTTTTTTGGCAAATATAAACCTACCAAAACATATATTGTTGAAATCGTCTAGATCTACTCTATATCCAATCCTGTAACTGTGTTATAATTGGCCATCAGCCTCATTGACCTAGAACTTTTTATCTTTAAATTAAAAAATGTTTAAATTCAAAACCGGAAAAATTCGAAAATCTTGAGTTTTGACTAACAGATTTAAAAGGCATTTTTTCTGCCACTGGAACTTTTTAGAGATATTGAATGCATTTCAACGAAGGGCCTAAAACTTTGTTATTACTGGAGAAAAGTCCCATTGACAAAAAAATGTTTAGTTTAAATTAAAAAATCTTAAAATTATACTATCGGGAAAATTTGCATACTGAGTCTTGACTAACTAATTTGAAAAACATTTTCTCTGCCACTGGAATTTGGTAAAGAGATTGAATGGATTCCCACGAAGGGCCTATAACTGTGTTATAGTTGGGCATCAGCTTTATTGACATGGAACTTTTTGTTCTCAAATTAAAATATCTTGAATTTCAAAATCGGAAAAATTAAAAAATCTCGAGTCTTGACTAACAGATTTAAAAAGAATTTTTTCTGCCACTGGAATTTTGTACAGACATTGAATGCATTTCTTCGAAGGGCCTAAAACTTTGTTATAATTGGACAAAAGTTCCATTGACAAGCAAATGTTTAGTTTATAATAAAAAATCTTTAAATTATAGAATCGAGAAAATTTGCAAGCTGAGTCTGGACTAACTATTTTGAAAAACAGTTTCTCTGCCACTGGAATTTGGTAACGAGATTGAATGGGTTCCCACGAAGGGCCTGTAACTGTGTTATAATTGGCCATGAGCTTTATTGACATAGAACTTTTTGTTCTCAAATTAAAATTTGTTGAATTTCAAAACCGGAAAAATTTCAAAATCTTGAGTCTTGACTAACAGATTTAAAAAGCATTTTTTCTGCCACTGGAATTTTGTAGAGACATTGAATGCATTTCCACGAAGGGCCTAAAACTTTGTTATAATTGGAGAAAAGTCCCATTGACAAAAAAATGTTTAGTTTAAATTAAAAAATCTTTAAATTATACTATCGAGTAAATTTGCATACTCAGTCTTGACTAACTAATTTGAAAAACATTTTCTCTGCCACTGGAATTTGGTAAAGAGATTGAATGGATTCCCACGAAGGGCCTGTAACAGTGTTATAATTGGGCATCAGCTTTATTAACATGGAACTTTTTGTTTTCAAATTAAAAAATCTTTAAATTATAGAATCGAGAAAATTTGCAAGCTGAGTCTGGACTAACTATTTTGAAAAACAGTTTCTCTGCCACTGGAATTTGGTAACGAGATTGAATGGGTTCCCACGAAGGGCCTGTAACTGTGTTATAATTGGCCATGAGCTTTATTGACATAGAACTTTTTGTTCTCAAATTAAAATTGTCATTAAATTATAGAATCGAGCAAATTTGCAAGCTGAGTCTGGACTAACTATTTTGAAAAACAGTTTCTCTGCCACTGGAATTTGGTAACGAGATTGAATGGGTTTCCACGAAGGGCCTGTAACTGTGTTATAATTTGGCCATCAGCCTCGTTGACATAGAACTTTTTGTTTCCAAATTAAAAAATGTTTAAATTCAAAATCGGAAAAATTTGAAAATCTCGAGTCTTGACTAACAGACTTAAAAAGAATTTTTTCTGCCACTGGCATTTTGTAGAGACATTGACGCATTTCCACGAAGGGCCTAAAACTTTGTTATAATTGAACAAAAGTCCCATTGACAAAAAAAGGTTTAGTTTAAATTAAAAAATCTTTAAATTATAGAATCGAGAAAATTTGCAAACTGAGTCTTGACTAACTATTTTAAAAAACATTTTCTCTGCCACCGGAATTTGGTAAAGAGATTGAGTGGGTTCCCACGAAGGGCCTGTAACTGTCTTATAATTGGCCATCAGCCTCATTGACATAGAACTTTTTGTTCTCAAATTAAAATATGTTGAATTTCAAAATCGGAAAAATTAAAAAATCTTGAGTTTGATCAAGAGATTTAAAAAGCATTTTTTCTGCCACTGGAATTTTGTAGAGACGTTGAATGCATTTCCTCGAAGGGCCTAAAACTTTGCTATAATTGGACAAAAGTCCCATTGACAAAAAATGTTTAGTTTAAGTTCAAAATTCTTTCAATTATAGAATCGAGAAAATTTGAAAACTGAGTCTTCACTAACTATTTTAAAAAACATTTTCTCTGCCACTGGAATGGGTAAAGAGATTGAATGGATTCCCATGAAGGGCCTGTAACTGTGTTATAATTGGCCCTCAGCCTCATTGACATATAACCAATGAAAATATTTGTTTTCAAATTAAAAAATGTTTAAATTTAAAATCGGAAAAATTCGAAAATCTTGAGTCTTGACTAACAGACTTAAAAAGATTTTTTCTGCCACTGGCATTTAGTAGAGACATTGAATGCATTTCCACAAAGGGCCTAAAACTTTGTTATAAATGGACAAAAGTCCCATTGACATAAAAATTTTTAGTTTAAATCAAAAAATCTTTAAATTATAGAATCGAGAAAATTTGCAAACTGAGTTTTGACTAAATATTTTAAAAAATATTTTCTCTGCCACTGGAATTTGGTAAAGAGATTGAACGGGTTCCCACGAAGGGCATGTACCTATGTTATAATTAGCCATCAGCCTCATTGACATAGAACTTTTTGTTTTCAAATTAAAAAATGTTTAAATTCAAAATCGGAAAAATTCGAAAATCTTGAGTCTTGACTAACAGATTTAAAAAGCATTTTTTCTGCCACTGGAATTTTGTAAAGAAATTGATTGAAATAAATGAAAAATGTTAAGTATAAATCAAAAAATCTTTAAATTATATGTAGAATGGGTTCCCACGAAGGGCCTGTAACTGTCTTATAATTGGCCATCAGCCTCATTGACATAGAACTCTTTGTTTTCAAATTAAAAAATGTTTTAATTCAAAACCGGAAAAATTCGAAAATTTTGAGTCTTGACTAACAGATTTAAAAAGAATTTTTTCTGCCACTGGAATTTTGTAAAGAAATTGAATCCATTTTCACACGAAGGACTTGAAACTTTGTTATAATTGAACAATAGCCCATTGACTTAAAAAATTTTAGTTTAAATTGAAAAATCGTTAAATTGTAGAATCGAGAAAATTTGCATACTGAGTCTTGACTAACTATTTAAAAAACATTTTCTCTTCCACTGGAATTTGGTAAAGAGATTGAATTGGTTCCCACGGAGGGCCTGTAACTGTGTTATAATTGGCCATCAGCCTCATTGACATAGAACTTTTTGTTTTCAAATTAAAAAATGCTTAAATTCAAAATCGGAAAAATTCGAAAATCTTGAGTCTTGACTAACAGATTTAAAAAGCATTTTTTCTGCAACTGGAATTTTGTAAAGAAATTGAATGCATTTTCACACGAAGGACTTGAAACTTTGTTATAATTGGACAATAGTCCCATTGACTTAAAAAATTTTAGTTTAAATTGAAAAATCGTTAAATAGTAGAATCGAGAAAATTCGCATACTAACTATTTAAAAAACATTTTCTCTGCCACTGGAATTTGGTAAAGAGATTGAATTGGTTCCCACGGAGGGCCTGTAACTGTGTTATAATTGGCCATCAGCCTCATTGACATAGAACTTTTTGTTTTCAAATTAAAAAATGCTTAAATTCAAAATCGGAAAAATTCGAAAATCTTGAGTTTTGACTAATAGACTTAAAAAGTATTTTTTTCTCCTACTGGTATTTTGCAAAGAAATTGAATAAACCAATTGAAAAATTTTTTGTTTAAAACAAAAAATATTTAAATTATATGTAGAATCGAGAAAATGTGCGAACTGAGTCTTGACTAAGTATTTTAAAAAACATTTTCTCTGCCACTGGAATGTGGTAAAGAGATTGAATGGGTTCCCACAAAGGGCCTGAAACTGTGTTATAATTGGCCATCAGCCTCATTGACATAGAACTTTTTGTTTTCAAATTAAAAAATGTTTAAATTCAAAAGCGGCAAAATTCGAAAATCTTGAGTCTTGACTAAGAGATTTAAAAAGAATTTTTTTCTGCCACTGGAATTTTGTAGAGACGTTGAATGCATTTTCGCGAAGAGCCTAAAACTTTGTTATAATTGGATAAAAGTCCCATTGACAAAAAAATGTTAAGTTTAAATTAAAAAATCTTTAAATTATACAATCGAGAAAATTTGCATATTTAGTCTTGACTAACTATTTAAAAAACATTTTCTCTGCCACTGGAATTTGGTAAAGAGATTGAATGGGTTCCCACGAAGGGCCTGTAACTGTGTTATAATTGGGCATCAGCTTTATTGACATAGAACTTTTGGTTCTCAAATTAAAATATGTTGAATTTCAAAATCGGAAAAATTAAAAAATCTTGAGTCTTGACCTACAGATTTAAAAAGCATTTTTTCTGCCACTGGAATTTTGTAGAGACGTTGAATGCATTTCCTCGAAGGGCCTAAAACTTTGGTATAATTGGACAAAAGTCCCATTCACAAAAAAATGTTTAGTTTAAATTAAAAAAACTTTCAATCATAGAATCGAGAAAATTTGCAAACTGAGTCTTCACTAACTATTTTAAAAAACATTTTCTCTGCCACTGGAATTGATAAAGAGATTGAATGGGTTCCCATGAAGGGCCTGTAACTGTGTTATAATTGGCCCTCAGCCTCATTGACATAAAACTTTTTGTTTTCAAATTAAAAAATGATAAATTCAAAATCGGAAAAATTCGAAAATCTTAAGTCTTGACTAACAGATTTAAAAAGCATTTTTTCTGCCACTGGAATTTTGTAGAGACATCGAGTGCATTTCCACGAAGGGCCTAGAACTTTGTTATAATTGGAGAAAAGTCCCATTGACAAAAAAATGTTTAGTTTAAATTAAAAAATCTTTAAATTATACTATCGAGAAAATTTGCATACTGAGTCTTGACTAACTATTTAAAAAACATTTTCTCTGCCACTGGAATTTGGTAAAGAGATTGAATGGGTTCCCACGAAGGGCCTGTAACTGTGTTATAATTGGCCATCAGCCTCATTGACATAGAACTTTTTGTTTTCAAATTAAAAAATGTTTTAATTCAAAACCGGAAAAATTCGAAAATTTTTAGTCTTGACTAACAGATTTAAAAAGCATTTTTTCTGCCACTGGAATTTTCTAAAGAAATTGAATGCATTTTCACACGAAGGACTTGAAACTTTGTTATAATTGGATAAAAGTCCCATTGACTTAAAAAGTTTTAGTTTAAATTGAAAAATCGTTAAATTGTAGAATCGAGAAAATTTGCATACTGAGTCTTGACTAACTATTTTAAAAAAACATTTTCTCTGCCACTGGAATTTGTTAAAGAGATTGAATGGGTTCTCACGAAAGGCCTGTAACTGTGTTATGATTAGCCATCAGCCTCGTTGACATAGAACTTTTTGTTTTCAAATTAAAAAATGTTTAAATTCAAAATCGGCTAAATTCGAAAATCTTGAGTCTTGACTAATAGATTTAAAAAGCATTTTTTTCTCCTACTGGAATTTTGTAAAGAAATTGAATAAAACAAATGAAAAATTTTTAGTTTAAAACAAAAAATATTTAAATTATATGTAGAACCGAGAAAATTTGCGAACTGAGTCTTGACTAACTATTTTAAAAAACATTTTCTCTGCCACTGGAATGTGGTATAGAGATTGAATGGATTCCCACGAAGGGCCTCTAACTGTGTTATAATTGGCCATCAGCCTCATTGACGTAGAACTTTTTGTTTTCAAATTAAAAAATGTTTAAATTCAAAATCGGCAAAATTCCAAAATGTTGAGTCTTGACTAACAGATTTAAAAAGAATTTTTAAATTTTAAATTATAGAATAGAGAAAATTTGCATACTCAGTCTTGACTAACTATTTTGAAAAACAGTTTCTCTGCCACTGGAATTTGGTAACGAGATTGAATGGGTTCCCACGAAGGGCCTGTAACTGTGTTATAATTGGCCATCAGCCTCGTTGACATAGAACTTTTTGTTTCCAAATTAAAAATTGTTTAAATTCAAAATCGGAAAAATTCGAAAGTCTTGACTAACAGACTTAAAAAGAATTTTTTCTGCCACTGGCATTTTGTAGAGACACTGAATGCATTTCCACGAAGGGCCTAAAACTTTGTTATAATTGGACAAAAGTCTCATTGACAAAAAAAGGTTTAGTTTAAATTAAAAAATCTTTAAATTATAGAATCGAGAAAATTTGCATACTGAGGCCTGACCGACTATTTTAAAAAACATTTTCTCTGCCACTGGATTTTGGTAAAGAGATTGAATGGGTTCCCACGTGTGGCCTGTATCTGTATTATAATTAGCCATCAGCTTTGTTGACATAGAACCTTTTATTTTCAAATTAAAAATATTTAAATTCAAAATCGGAAATATTCGAAAATTTTGAATCTTGACTAACAAATTTAAAAAGCATTTTTTCTGCCACTGGAATTTTGTAGGAAAATTGAATCCATTTTTACATGACGGACCTAAAACTTTGTTATAATTGGACAAAAGTCCCATTGACTTAAACATTTTTAGTTTAAATTGAAAAATCGTTAAATTGTAGAATCGAGAAAATTTGCAAACTGAGTCTTTACTAACTATTTAAAAAAACATTTTCTCTGCCACTGGAATTTGGTAAAGAGATTGAATGGGTTCCCACGAAGGGCCTGTAACTGTGTTATAATTGGCCATCAGCCTCATTGACATAGAACTTTTTGTCTTCAAATTAAAAAATGTTTTAATTCAAAACCGGAAAAATTCAAAAATTTTGAGTCTTGACTAACAGATTTAAAAAGCATTTTTTCTGCCACTGGAATTTTGTAGAGACGTTGAATGCATTTTCTCGAAGGGCCTAAAACTTTGCTATAATTGGACAAAAGTCCCATTGAGAAAAAAATGTTTAGTTTAAATTAAAAAATCTTTCAATTATAGAATCGAGAAAATTTGCAAACTGAGTCTTCATTTTTTCTGCCACTGGAATTTTGTAAAGAAATTGAATGCATTTTCACACGAAGGACTTGAAACTTTGTTATAATTGGACAATAGTCCCATTGACTTAAACATTTTTAGTTTAAATTGAAAAATCGTTAAATAGTAGAATCGAGAAAATTCGCATACTGAGTCTTGACTAACTATTTAAAAAACATTTTCTCTGCCACTGGAATTTGGTAAAGAGATTGAATTGGTTCCCACGGAGGGCCTGTAACTGTGTTATAATTGGCCATCAGCCTCATTGACATAGAACTTTTTGTTTTCAAATTAAAAAATGCTTAAATTCAAAATCGGAAAAATTCGAAAATCTTGAGTTTTGACTAATAGATTTAAAAAGCATTTTTTTCTCCTACTGGTATTTTGTAAAGAAATTGAATAAACCAATTGAAAAATTTTTTGTTTAAAACAAAAAATATTTAAATTATATAGAATCGAGAAAATGTGCGAACTGAGTCTTGACTAAGTATTTTAAAAAACATTTTCTCTGCCACTGGAATGTGGTAAAGAGATTGAATGGGTTCCCACAAAGGGCCTGAAACTGTGTTATAATTGGCCATCAGCCTCATTGACGTAGAACTTTTTGTTTTCAAATTAGAAAATGTTTAAATTCAAAATCGGCAAAATTCGAAAATCTTGAGTCTTGACTAACAGATTTAAAAAGAATTTTTTTCTGCCACTGGAATTTGGTAAAGAGATTGAATGGTTTCCCACGAAGGGCCTGAAACTGTCTTATAATTGGCCATCAGCCTCATTGACATAGAACTCTTTGTTTTCAAATTAAAAAATGTTTTAATTCAAAACCGGAAAAATTCGAAAATTTTGAGTCTTGACTAGCAGATTTAAAAAGCATTTTTTCTGCTACTGGAATTTTGTAAAGAAATTGAATGCATTTTCACACGAAGGACTTGAAACTTTGTTATAATTGGACAAAAGTCCCATTGACATAAACATTTTTAGTTTAAATTGAAAAATCGTTAAATAGTAGAATCGAGAAAATTCGCTAACTATTTAAAAAACATTTTCTCTGCCACTGGAATTTGGTAAAGAGATTGAATTGGTTCCTACGGAGGGCCTGTAACTGTGTTATAATTGGCCATCAGCCTCATTGACATAGAACTTTTTGTTGTCAAATTAAAAAATGTTTAAATTCAAAATCGGAAAAATTCGAAAATCTTGAGTCTTGACTAATAGATTTAAAAAGCATTTTTTTCTCCTACTGGAATTTTGTAAAGAAATTGAATAAAACAAATGAAAAATTTTTAGTTTAAAACAAAAAATATTTAAATTATATGTAGAACCGAGAAAATTTGCGAACTGAGTCTTGACTAACTATTTTAAAAAACATTTTCTCTGCCACTGGAATGTGGTATAGAGATTGAATGGATTCCCACGAAGGGCCTCTAACTGTGTTATAATTGGCCATCAGCCTCATTGACGTAGAACTTTTTGTTTTCAAATTAAAAAATGTTTAAATTCAAAATCGGCAAAATTCCAAAATGTTGAGTCTTGACTAACAGATTTAAAAAGAATTTTTAAATTTTAAATTATAGAATAGAGAAAATTTGCATACTCAGTCTTGACTAACTATTTTGAAAAACAGTTTCTCTGCCACTGGAATTTGGTAACGAGATTGAATGGGTTCCAACAAAGGGCCTGTAACTGTGTTATAATTGGCCATCAGCTTTATTGACATAGAACTTTTTGTTCTCAAATAAAAATATGTTGAATTTCAAAATCGGAAAAATTAAAAAATCTTGAGTCTTGACTAACAGATTTAAAAAGATTTTTTTCTGCCACTGGAATTTTGTACAGACATTGAATGCATTTCCTCGAAGGGCTTAAAACTTTGTCATAATTGGACAAAAGTCCCATTGACAAAAAAATGTTTAGTTTAAATTAAAAAATATTTAAATTATAGAATCGAGAAAATTTGCACTCTGAGTCTTGACTAACTATTTTGAAAAACAGTTTCTCTGCCACTGGAATTTGGTAACGAGATTGAATGGGTTCCCACGAAGGGCCCGTAACTGTGTTATAATTGGCCATCAGCCTCGTTGACATAGAACTTTTTGTTTCCAAATTAAAAAATGTTTAAATTCAAAATCGGAAAAATTCGAAAATCTTGAGTCTTGACTAACAGACTTAAAAAGAATTTTTTCTGCAACTGGCATTTTGTAGAGACACTGAATAATGCATTTCCACGAAGGGCCTAAAACTTTGTTATAATTGGAAAAAAGTCCCATTGACAAAAAGAGGTTTAGTTTAAATTAAAATAGCTATTTATGTAACCAGTTACGAAAAGTCCGATTTTGTGTAACGAATGAATGTTTGCGGGACGAGCGCAGCGAGTTCCCGCAATTTGAATGAGATACACAAAAAAGGTTTTTCGTCACGTGTTTCATACAAGATTTTTTCTAATTTTGACTACAAATACCTACTTAGAGAGAGAGAATTATTATTATTAAACTTCAATATTTACTTTTAAACCACTTTGTATCTACTTAATACCGTAAAACTATAGCAACGGTGTGCCACAGCCGAAACCTGCAACTGGTGGTGACACCAACTTTTCATCACTAGTTACGAAAGATTTTACTTTTCGTAACTAGTTACGAAAAGTAGGACGTTACGTCACTGTCATCAGTATTGAAAAGTGCCACTTTATGTGTCAAAATTAGAAAAAATCATTAAATTATAGAATCGAGGATAAAATTTGCATACTGAGGCCTGACCAACTATTTTAAAAAACATTTTCTCTGCCACTGGAATTTGGTAAAGACATTGAATGGGTTCCCACGTGTGGCCTGTAACTGTATTATAATTAGCCATCAGCTTTGTTGACATAGAACCTTTTATTTTCAAATTAAAAAATATTTAAATTCAAAATCGGAAATATTCGAAAATTTTGAGTCTTGACTAAGAGATTTCAAAAGCATTTTTTCTGCCACTGGAATTCTGTAAAGAAATTGAATCCATTTTTACATGACGGACCTAAAACTTTGTTATAATTGGACAAAAGTCCCATTGACTTAAACATTTTTAGTTTAAATTGAAAAATCGTTAAATTGTAGAATCGAGAAAATTTGCAAACTGAGTCTTCACCAACTATTTAAAAAAACATTTTCTCTGCCACTGGAATTTGGTAAAGAGATTGAATGGGTTCCCACGAAGGGCCTGTAACTGTCTTATAATTGGCCATCAGCCTCATTGCCATAGAACTCTTTGTTTTCAAATTAAAAAATGTTTTAATTCAAAACCGGAAAAATTCGAAAATTTTGAGTCTTGACTAACAGATTTAAAAAGCATTTTTTCTGCCACTGGAATTTTGTAAAGAAATTGAATGAATTTTCACACGAAGAACTTGAAACCTTGTTAGAATTGGACAAAAGTCCCATTGACTTAAACATTTTTAGTTTACATTGAAAAATCGTTAAATAGTAGAATCGAGAAAATTCGCATACTGAGTCTTGACTAACTATTTAAAAAACATTTTCTCTGCCACTGGAATTTGGTAAAGAGATTGAATTGGTTCCCACGGAGGGCCTGTAACTGTGTTATAATTGGCCATCAGCCTCATTGACATAGAACTTTTTGTTTTCAAATTAAAAAATGTTTTAATTCAAAACCGGAAAAATTCGAAAATTTTTAGTCTTGACTAACAGATTTAAAAAGCATTTTTTCTGCCACTGGAATTTTCTAAAGAAATTGAATGCATTTTCACACGAAGGACTTGAAACTTTGTTATAATTGGATAAAAGTCCCATTGACTTAAAAAGTTTTAGTTTAAATTGAAAAATCGTTAAATTGTAGAATCGAGAAAATTTGCATACTGAGTCTTGACTAACTATTTTAAAAAAACATTTTCTCTGCCACTGGAATTTGTTAAAGAGATTGAATGGGTTCTCACGAAAGGCCTGTAACTGTGTTATGATTAGCCATCAGCCTCGTTGACATAGAACTTTTTGTTTTCAAATTAAAAAATGTTTAAATTCAAAATCGGCTAAATTCGAAAATCTTGAGTCTTGACTAATAGATTTAAAAAGCATTTTTTTCTCCTACTGGAATTTTGTAAAGAAATTGAATAAAACAAATGAAAAATTTTTAGTTTAAAACAAAAAATATTTAAATTATATGTAGAACCGAGAAAATTTGCGAACTGAGTCTTGACTAACTATTTTAAAAAACATTTTCTCTGCCACTGGAATGTGGTATAGAGATTGAATGGATTCCCACGAAGGGCCTCTAACTGTGTTATAATTGGCCATCAGCCTCATTGACGTAGAACTTTTTGTTTTCAAATTAAAAAATGTTTAAATTCAAAATCGGCAAAATTCCAAAATGTTGAGTCTTGACTAACAGATTTAAAAAGAATTTTTAAATTTTAAATTATAGAATAGAGAAAATTTGCATACTCAGTCTTGACTAACTATTTTGAAAAACAGTTTCTCTGCCACTGGAATTTGGTAACGAGATTGAATGGGTTCCCACGAAGCGCCTGTAACTGTGTTATAATTGGCCATCAGCCTCGTTGACATAGAACTTTTTGTTTCCAAATTAAAAATTGTTTAAATTCAAAATCGGAAAAATTCGAAAGTCTTGACTAACAGACTTAAAAAGAATTTTTTCTGCCACTGGCATTTTGTAGAGACACTGAATGCATTTCCACGAAGGGCCTAAAACTTTGTTATAATTGGACAAAAGTCTCATTGACAAAAAAAGGTTTAGTTTAAATTAAAAAATCTTTAAATTATAGAATCGAGAAAATTTGCATACTGAGGCCTGACCGACTATTTTAAAAAACATTTTCTCTGCCACTGGATTTTGGTAAAGAGATTGAATGGGTTCCCACGTGTGGCCTGTATCTGTATTATAATTAGCCATCAGCTTTGTTGACATAGAACCTTTTATTTTCAAATTAAAAATATTTAAATTCAAAATCGGAAATATTCGAAAATTTTGAATCTTGACTAACAAATTTAAAAAGCATTTTTTCTGCCACTGGAATTTTGTAGGAAAATTGAATCCATTTTTACATGACGGACCTAAAACTTTGTTATAATTGGACAAAAGTCCCATTGACTTAAACATTTTTAGTTTAAA
The DNA here is from genome assembly GCA_951812265.1 of Taphrorychus bicolor. Classification (NCBI taxonomy): domain Eukaryota; kingdom Metazoa; phylum Arthropoda; class Insecta; order Coleoptera; family Curculionidae; genus Taphrorychus; species Taphrorychus bicolor. The sequence continues at coordinate 14,976,266 of OX638302.1, forward strand.
TTGAAAAATCGTTAAATTGTAGAATCGAGAAAATTTGCAAACTGAGTCTTTACTAACTATTTAAAAAAACATTTTCTCTGCCACTGGAATTTGGTAAAGAGATTGAATGGGTTCCCACGAAGGGCCTGTAACTGTGTTATAATTGGCCATCAGCCTCATTGACATAGAACTTTTTGTCTTCAAATTAAAAAATGTTTTAATTCAAAACCGGAAAAATTCAAAAATTTTGAGTCTTGACTAACAGATTTAAAAAGCATTTTTTCTGCCACTGGAATTTTGTAGAGACGTTGAATGCATTTTCTCGAAGGGCCTAAAACTTTGCTATAATTGGACAAAAGTCCCATTGAGAAAAAAATGTTTAGTTTAAATTAAAAAATCTTTCAATTATAGAATCGAGAAAATTTGCAAACTGAGTCTTCATTTTTTCTGCCACTGGAATTTTGTAAAGAAATTGAATGCATTTTCACACGAAGGACTTGAAACTTTGTTATAATTGGACAATAGTCCCATTGACTTAAACATTTTTAGTTTAAATTGAAAAATCGTTAAATAGTAGAATCGAGAAAATTCGCATACTGAGTCTTGACTAACTATTTAAAAAACATTTTCTCTGCCACTGGAATTTGGTAAAGAGATTGAATTGGTTCCCACGGAGGGCCTGTAACTGTGTTATAATTGGCCATCAGCCTCATTGACATAGAACTTTTTGTTTTCAAATTAAAAAATGCTTAAATTCAAAATCGGAAAAATTCGAAAATCTTGAGTTTTGACTAATAGATTTAAAAAGCATTTTTTTCTCCTACTGGTATTTTGTAAAGAAATTGAATAAACCAATTGAAAAATTTTTTGTTTAAAACAAAAAATATTTAAATTATATAGAATCGAGAAAATGTGCGAACTGAGTCTTGACTAAGTATTTTAAAAAACATTTTCTCTGCCACTGGAATGTGGTAAAGAGATTGAATGGGTTCCCACAAAGGGCCTGAAACTGTGTTATAATTGGCCATCAGCCTCATTGACGTAGAACTTTTTGTTTTCAAATTAGAAAATGTTTAAATTCAAAATCGGCAAAATTCGAAAATCTTGAGTCTTGACTAACAGATTTAAAAAGAATTTTTTTCTGCCACTGGAATTTGGTAAAGAGATTGAATGGTTTCCCACGAAGGGCCTGAAACTGTCTTATAATTGGCCATCAGCCTCATTGACATAGAACTCTTTGTTTTCAAATTAAAAAATGTTTTAATTCAAAACCGGAAAAATTCGAAAATTTTGAGTCTTGACTAGCAGATTTAAAAAGCATTTTTTCTGCTACTGGAATTTTGTAAAGAAATTGAATGCATTTTCACACGAAGGACTTGAAACTTTGTTATAATTGGACAAAAGTCCCATTGACATAAACATTTTTAGTTTAAATTGAAAAATCGTTAAATAGTAGAATCGAGAAAATTCGCTAACTATTTAAAAAACATTTTCTCTGCCACTGGAATTTGGTAAAGAGATTGAATTGGTTCCTACGGAGGGCCTGTAACTGTGTTATAATTGGCCATCAGCCTCATTGACATAGAACTTTTTGTTGTCAAATTAAAAAATGTTTAAATTCAAAATCGGAAAAATTCGAAAATCTTGAGTCTTGACTAATAGATTTAAAAAGCATTTTTTTCTCCTACTGGAATTTTGTAAAGAAATTGAATAAAACAAATGAAAAATTTTTAGTTTAAAACAAAAAATATTTAAATTATATGTAGAACCGAGAAAATTTGCGAACTGAGTCTTGACTAACTATTTTAAAAAACATTTTCTCTGCCACTGGAATGTGGTATAGAGATTGAATGGATTCCCACGAAGGGCCTCTAACTGTGTTATAATTGGCCATCAGCCTCATTGACGTAGAACTTTTTGTTTTCAAATTAAAAAATGTTTAAATTCAAAATCGGCAAAATTCCAAAATGTTGAGTCTTGACTAACAGATTTAAAAAGAATTTTTAAATTTTAAATTATAGAATAGAGAAAATTTGCATACTCAGTCTTGACTAACTATTTTGAAAAACAGTTTCTCTGCCACTGGAATTTGGTAACGAGATTGAATGGGTTCCAACAAAGGGCCTGTAACTGTGTTATAATTGGCCATCAGCTTTATTGACATAGAACTTTTTGTTCTCAAATAAAAATATGTTGAATTTCAAAATCGGAAAAATTAAAAAATCTTGAGTCTTGACTAACAGATTTAAAAAGATTTTTTTCTGCCACTGGAATTTTGTACAGACATTGAATGCATTTCCTCGAAGGGCTTAAAACTTTGTCATAATTGGACAAAAGTCCCATTGACAAAAAAATGTTTAGTTTAAATTAAAAAATATTTAAATTATAGAATCGAGAAAATTTGCACTCTGAGTCTTGACTAACTATTTTGAAAAACAGTTTCTCTGCCACTGGAATTTGGTAACGAGATTGAATGGGTTCCCACGAAGGGCCCGTAACTGTGTTATAATTGGCCATCAGCCTCGTTGACATAGAACTTTTTGTTTCCAAATTAAAAAATGTTTAAATTCAAAATCGGAAAAATTCGAAAATCTTGAGTCTTGACTAACAGACTTAAAAAGAATTTTTTCTGCAACTGGCATTTTGTAGAGACACTGAATAATGCATTTCCACGAAGGGCCTAAAACTTTGTTATAATTGGAAAAAAGTCCCATTGACAAAAAGAGGTTTAGTTTAAATTAAAATAGCTATTTATGTAACCAGTTACGAAAAGTCCGATTTTGTGTAACGAATGAATGTTTGCGGGACGAGCGCAGCGAGTTCCCGCAATTTGAATGAGATACACAAAAAAGGTTTTTCGTCACGTGTTTCATACAAGATTTTTTCTAATTTTGACTACAAATACCTACTTAGAGAGAGAGAATTATTATTATTAAACTTCAATATTTACTTTTAAACCACTTTGTATCTACTTAATACCGTAAAACTATAGCAACGGTGTGCCACAGCCGAAACCTGCAACTGGTGGTGACACCAACTTTTCATCACTAGTTACGAAAGATTTTACTTTTCGTAACTAGTTACGAAAAGTAGGACGTTACGTCACTGTCATCAGTATTGAAAAGTGCCACTTTATGTGTCAAAATTAGAAAAAATCATTAAATTATAGAATCGAGGATAAAATTTGCATACTGAGGCCTGACCAACTATTTTAAAAAACATTTTCTCTGCCACTGGAATTTGGTAAAGACATTGAATGGGTTCCCACGTGTGGCCTGTAACTGTATTATAATTAGCCATCAGCTTTGTTGACATAGAACCTTTTATTTTCAAATTAAAAAATATTTAAATTCAAAATCGGAAATATTCGAAAATTTTGAGTCTTGACTAAGAGATTTCAAAAGCATTTTTTCTGCCACTGGAATTCTGTAAAGAAATTGAATCCATTTTTACATGACGGACCTAAAACTTTGTTATAATTGGACAAAAGTCCCATTGACTTAAACATTTTTAGTTTAAATTGAAAAATCGTTAAATTGTAGAATCGAGAAAATTTGCAAACTGAGTCTTCACCAACTATTTAAAAAAACATTTTCTCTGCCACTGGAATTTGGTAAAGAGATTGAATGGGTTCCCACGAAGGGCCTGTAACTGTCTTATAATTGGCCATCAGCCTCATTGCCATAGAACTCTTTGTTTTCAAATTAAAAAATGTTTTAATTCAAAACCGGAAAAATTCGAAAATTTTGAGTCTTGACTAACAGATTTAAAAAGCATTTTTTCTGCCACTGGAATTTTGTAAAGAAATTGAATGAATTTTCACACGAAGAACTTGAAACCTTGTTAGAATTGGACAAAAGTCCCATTGACTTAAACATTTTTAGTTTACATTGAAAAATCGTTAAATAGTAGAATCGAGAAAATTCGCATACTGAGTCTTGACTAACTATTTAAAAAACATTTTCTCTGCCACTGGAATTTGGTAAAGAGATTGAATTGGTTCCCACGGAGGGCCTGTAACTGTGTTATAATTGGCCATCAGCCTCATTGACATAGAACTTTTTGTTTTCAAATTAAAAAATGTTTAAATTCAAAATCGGCAAAATTCCAAAATGTTGAGTCTTGACTAACAGATTTAAAAATAATTTTTTTCTACTACTGGAATTTTGTAGAGACATTGAATGCATTTCCGCGAAGAGCCTAAAACTTTGTTATAATTCGATAAAAGTCCCATTGACAAAAAAATGTTTAGTTTAAATTAAAAAATCTTTAAATTATACAACCGAGAAAATTTGCGAACTGAGTCTTGACTAACTATTTTAAAAAACATTTTCTCTGCCACTGGAATGTGGTAAAGAGATTGAATGGATTCCCACGAAAGGCCTCTAACTGTGTTATAATTGGCCATCAGCCTCATTGACGTAAAAGTTTTTGTTTTCAAATTAAAAAATGTTTAAATTCAAAATCGGCAAAATTCCAAAATGTTGAGTCTTGACTAACAGATTTAAAAATAATTTTTTTCTACTACTGGAATTTTGTAGAGACATTGAATGCATTTCTGCGAAGAGCCTAAAACTTTGTTATAATTCGATAAAAGTCCCATTGACAAAAAAATGTTTAGTTTAAATTAAAAAATCTTTAAATTATACAATCGAGAAAATTTGCATACTCAGTCTTGACTAACTATTTTGAAAAACAGTTTCTCTGCCACTGGAATTTGGTAACGATATTGAATGGGTTCCCACAAAGGGCCTGTAACTGTGTTATAATTGGCCATCAGCTTTATTGACATAGAACTTTTTGTTCTCAAATTAAAATATGTTGAATTTCAAAATCGGAAAAATTAAAAAATCTTGAGTCTTGACTAACAGATTTAAAAAGAATTTTTTCTGCCACTGGAATTTTGTAGAGACATTGAATGCATTTCCACGAAGGGCCTAAAACTTTGTTATAATTGGACAAAAGTCCCATTGACAAAAAGATGTTTAGTTTAGATTAAAAAAATCTTTAAATTATAGAATCGCGAAAATTTATAAGCTGAGTCTTGAGTAACTAGTTTGAAAAACAGTTTCTCTGCCACTGGAACTTGGTAACGAGATTGAATGTGTTCACACGAAGGGCCTGTAACTGTGTTATAATTGGCCATCAGCCTCGTTGACATAGAACTTTTTGTTTCCAAATTAAAAAATGTTTAAATTCAAAATCGGAAAAATTCGAAAATCTTGAGTCTTGACTAACAGACTTAAAAAGAATTTTTTCTGCCACTGGCATTTTGTAGAGACACTGAATAATGCATTTCCACGAAGGGCCTAAAACTTTGTTATAATTGGAAAAAAGTCCCATTGACAAAAAGAGGTTTAGTTTAAATTAAAAAATCATTAAATTATAGAATCGAGGAGAAAATTTGCATAATGAGGCCTGACGAACTATTTTAAAAAACATTTTCTCTGCCACTGGAATTTGGTAAAGAGATTGAATGGGTTCCCACGTGTGGCCTGTAACTGTATTATAATTAGCCATCAGCTTTGTTGACATAGAACCTTTTATTTTCAAATTAAAAAGTATTTAAATTCAAAATCGGAAATATTCGAAAATTTTGAGTCTTGACTAACAGATTTCAAAAGCATTTTTTCTGCCACTGGAATTCTGTAAAGAAATTGAATCCATTTTTACATGACGGACCTAAAACTTTGTTATAATTGTAAAGAGATTGAATGGGTTCCCACGAAGGGCCTTTAACTGTCTTATAATTGGCCATCAGCCTCATTGACATAGAACTCTTTGTTTTCAAATTAAAAAATGTTTTAATTCAAAACTGGAAAAATTCGAAAATTTTGAGTCTTGACTAACAGATTTAAAAAGCATTTTTTCTGCCACTGGAATTTTGTAAAGAAATTGAATGCATTTTCACACGAAGGACTTGAAACTTTGTTATAATTGGACAAAAGTCCCATTGACTTAAAAAATTTTACTTTAAATTGAAAAATCGTTAAATTGTAGAATCGAGAAAATTTGCATACTGAGTCTTGACTAACTATTTGAAAAACATTTCCTCTGCCACTGGAATTTGGTAAAGAGATTGAATTGGTTCCCACGAAGGGCCTGTAACTGTGTTATAATTGGCCATCAGCCTCATTGACATAGAACTTTTTGTTTTCAAATTAAAAAATGTTTAAATTCAAAATCGGAAAAATTCGAAAATCTTGAGTCTTGACTAATAGATTTAAAAAGCATTTTTTTCTCCTACTGAAATTTTGTAAAGAAATTGAATAAAACATATGAAAAATTTTTAGTTTAAATCAAAAAATATTTAAATTATATGTAGAACCGAGAAAATTTGCGAACTGAGTCTTGACTAACTATTTTAAAAAACATTTTCTCTGCCACTGGAATGTGGTAAAGAGATTGAATGGATTCCCACCAAGGGCCTCTAAGTGTGTTATAATTGGCCATCAGCCTCATTGACGTAGAACTTTTTGTTTTCAAATTAGAAAATGTTTAAATTCAAAATCGGCAAAATTCGAAAATCTTGAGTCTTGACTAACAGATTTAAAAAGAATTTTTTTCTGCCACTGGAATTTTGTAGAGACAGTGAATGCATTTCCGCGAAGAGCCTAAAACGTTGTTATAATTGGATAAAAGTCCCATTGACAAAAAAATGTTTAGTTTAATTTAAAAAATATTTAAATTATACAACCGAGAAAATTTGCATACTTAGTCTTGACTAACTATTTAAAAAACATTTTCTCTGCCACTGGAATTTGGTAAAGAGATTGAATGGGTTCCCACGAAGGGCCTGAAACTGTCTTATAATTGGCCATCAGCCTCATTGACATAGAACTCTTTGTTTTCAAATTAAAAATGGTTTTATTTCAAAACCGGAAAAATTCGAAAATTTTGAGTCTTGACTAACAGATTTAAAAAGCATTTTTTCTGCCACTGGAATTTTGTAAAGAAATTGAATGCATTTTCACACGAAGGACTTGAAACTTTGTTATAATTGGACAAAAGTCCCATTGACTTAAAAAATTTTAGTTTAAATTGAAAAATCGTTAAATTGTAGAATCGAGAAAATTTGCATACTGAGTCTTGACTAACTATTTGAAAAACATTTCCTCTGCCACTGGAATTTGGTAAAGAGATTGAATTGGTTCCCAGGAAGGGCCTGTAACTGTGTTATAATTGGCCATCAGCCTCATTGACATAGAACTTTTTGTTTTCAAATTAAAAAATGTTTAAATTCAAAATCGGAAAAATTCGAAAATCTTGAGTCTTGACTAATTGATTTAAAAAGCATTTTTTTCTCCTACTAGTATTTTGTAAAGAAATTGAATAAACCAATTGAAAAATTTTTAGTTTAAAACAAAAAATCTTTAAATTATACAATCGAGAAAATGTGCGAACTGAGTCTTGACTAACTATTTTAAAAAACATTTTCTCTGCCACTGGAATGTGGTAAGGAGATTGAATGGGTTCCCACAAAGGGCCTGAAACTGTGTTATAATTGGCCATCAGCCTCATTGACGTAGAACTTTTTGTTTTTAAATTAAAAAATGTTTAAATTCAAAATCGGCAAAATTCGAAAATCTTGAGTCTTGAATAACAGATTTAAAAAGAATTTTTTTCTGCCACTGGAATTTTGTAGAGACATTGAACGTATTTCCGCGAAGAGCCTAAAATTTTGTTATAATTGGATAAAAGTCCCATTGACAAAAAAATGTTTAGTTTAAATTAAAAAATCTTTAAATTATACAACCGAGAAAATTTGCATACTGAGTCTTGACTAACTATTTAAAAAACATTTCCTCTGCCACTGGAATTTGGTAAAGAGATTGAATTGGTTCCCACGAAGGGCCTGTAACTGTGTTATAATTGGCCATCAGCCTCATTGACATAGAACTTTTTGTTTTCAAATTAAAAAATGTTTAAATTCAAAATCGGAAAAATTCGAAAATCATGAGTCTTGACTAATAGATTTAAAAAGCATTTTTTTCTCCTACTAGTATTTTGTAAAGAAATTGAATAAACCAATTGAAAAATTTTTAGATTAAAACAAAAAATCTTTAAATTATACAATCGAGAAAATGTGCGAACTGAGTCTTGACTAACTATTTTAAAAAACATTTTCTCTGCCACTGGAATGTGCTAAAGAGATTGAATGGATTCCCACGAAGGGCCTCTAACTGTGTTATAATTGGCCATCAGCCTCATTGACGTAGAACTTTTTGTTTTCAAATTAAAAAATGTTTAAATTCAAAATCGGCAAAATTCCAAAATGTTGAGTCTTGACTAACAGATTTAAAAATAATTTTTTTCTACCACTGGAATTTTGTAGAGACATTGAATGCATTTCCGCGAAGAGCCTAAAACTTTGTTATAATTGGATAAAAGTCCCATTGACAAAAAAATGTTTAGTTTAAATTAAAAAATCTTTAAATTATACAATCGAGAAAATTTGCATACCCAGTCTTGACTAACTATTTTGAAAAACAGTTTCTCTGCCACTGGAATTTGGTAACGAGATTGAATGGGTTCCCACAAAGGGCCTGTAACTGTGTTATAATTGGCCATCAGCTTTATTGACATAGAACTTTTTGTTCTCAAATTAAAATATGTTGAATTTCAAAATCGGAAAAATTAAAAAATCTTGAGTCTTGACTAACAGATTTAAAAAGAATTTTTTCTGCCACTGGAATTTTTAGGGACATTGAATGCATTTCCACGAAGGGCCTGAAATTTTGTTATAATTGGACAAAAGTCCCATTGACAAAAAGATGTTTAGTTTAGAATAAAAAAATCTTTAAATTATAGAATCGCGAAAATTTATAAGCTGAGTCTTGAGTAACTAGTTTGAAAAACAGTTTCTCTGCCACTGGAACTTGGTAACGAGATTGAATGGGTTCCCACGAAGGGCCTGTAACTGTGTTATAATTGGCCATCAGCCTCGTTGACAGAACTTTTTGTTTCCAAATTAAAAAATGTTTAAATTCAAAATCAGAAAAATTCGAAAATCTTGAGTGTTGACTAATAGTACTATCTAAAGTGTTTTCCGGGCTATAAGGCCGTGGTCCAATGGAATTGCTTCCGTACTATCTAAAGTGTTTTCCGGGCTATAAGGCCGTAGTCCAATGGAATTGCTTCCCTATAGGAAGCAATTCCATTGGACCACTTCCTTATAGCCCGGAAAACACTTTAGATAGTATTATGACCGGCCGTGAAAGCCTTCACAGTTGACAAATAGATTTAAAAAGCATTTTTTTCTGCCAATGAAATTTTGTAAAGAAATTAAATGCATTTTCACATGAAGAGCCTAAAATTTTGTTATAAATGTACAAAAGTCCCTTTGACATAAATATTTTTAGTTTAAATTAAAAAAATCTTTAAACTATAGAATCGAGAAAATTTGAAAACTGAGTCTTGACTAACTATTTTAAAAAACATTTTCTCTGCCACTGGAATTTGTTAAAGAGATTGAATGGGTTCACACAAAGGGCCTCTAACTGTATTATAATTGGCCATCAGCCCCATTGACATAGAATTTTTGTTTTCAATTTTAATTCAAAACTGGAAAAATCGAAAATCTTGAGTTTTGACTAACAGATTTAAAAAGCGTTTTTTTATGCCACTGGAATTTGGTATAGAAATTAAATGTATTTCCACGAAGGGCCTAAAACTTTGTTATGATTGGTCAAAAGTCCTATTGTTTGATCTGTCACAATTTTCGGTGACACCCTAAATATTATGTATATGTAGGCTGCGTTCAAAGCCTTCGTTAAAACGTTTCAACTTTTATACAAAACTTTCTTTTTCTAAAATGAAAACCAAGAAAGATAAAGAGGGACACCCTGTACAATCACCTGCTTTTAATTTACTGGTTCAAGTACTGCAGCTACATTTTTGGCAAATCAGTTTATGGATAAAAGTTCAAAAGTTATACAGGAGGCAAACTGTCAGATTTCCATGGCCAACTTTTTGAAAAAGCTTTATACATACCTAGAAATGTTTTGGTCACATGACAGCCTTAATAATTTTTCCCTCTAACTCTAAACAGAAGTCACTAAATCCCGTAATTTTTTATTAATTACAATTTTCGTTATTTGATTACACTTTTCCTTTTGTGTTTCTTAACGCTTGATGTAATCAATTTTTTCTCAAGGGGTCTCATTGTGTCACTAGAATATGTATGTCCTTTGGTATCTGGAAGTAAACATGAAAATAAAAGTACCGACACGAAACTCAATTAAATTGTTACCCTAAATTAGAAATTTAACTAAGTTTCATGTTTGAGCTCGTAACAGTTAATTGTCGGGTCTAAAGCCGAAATTTATTAAATTCTCAATGGCCATTAAGTCACCAAAATAAATATTTCAACGATGTCAGTCTTTTACGTAAAAATTGAACAAAATCAGGAGTATAAACACGGAATTTAGTTTTTAGTTAATAGATTTTAGACTCGACATATAAATGATCAGGAGTCTAAACAACCAATTTAGATAAACCCTGACTTAAAACTCGAGATTTCCGAACCGAATTCCTTTGCTCACAAAAAAATCTACAAAAAGTATTGAAAAATCGTAATTTCGATAATAAAACAATAAAATAGAGTTTTATAATATATAGGTATCTCAAAGAAATAACCAGTTATTAAACGAACAGCGGTCATTTTATATTGATGGAAGGGGTGGGGAGGGGGGGGGGGGGGTGTATTGAAATACCAATATTGTGTTTGACCGTTGCAGATGCTCAATTCGAGGGCTCGATTTCAAAGTGTGCGACAGAAGAAATTATATGTATAGAGCCACACGGGGATGGGAGAAATGAAAAATAGTAATCCAGGCAAAATTCATCCTATTTCTGGTTAATCGAAGGGGCGTCCAATAAGCGTCACATATGGCATGGGACACGATCACAGCTTTGTGGGTTTTTCCACGCCAGTGGCTCGTGCACTCCTACGGAAGGTTGAAATAGGGCCTCTAAAGGGATATTGTTTCGAACGCTTTACCATCAGAATGATTACGAGCCCTCCGCGAATACTGTTAAGTGTAATTTTTCCCTGCGATGCGGATACTTTGATGGTTCAAGTGAAGAAAAATTATGCCGCAAGTGAAAGGTCTAGATGCTTTGCTTGTAAACAAAAACACGATATTGATAGAGATAAACGAGGTAGAAACAAGGGAAAAAATTGGGAAATGACAACATTACCGAAAATATATGTGGCAAAGTTTTTCATGGCCTATTTGCAGGGAAATAAGCTGACGATGCGGGAATTTGCAGCCCACATTTATAAATATGTTAACGGGGACCTTTTTCCGTCAGGCCAGAATTTTCCTTGTTTGGATTTCGGATACAGTTTTAACTGTATCTGACGTGCTGCAAACAAATGGGCTTTTCAACTTAAATGGAACGTTTATCGATAAACGTTACGTGACACAGATGAATATACACGACGGTATAATAAAAACTTACTTTGCTTCTTCCGGTCTTGTTTGTATTTCCCCTGCGTCATCAACTCACCTTTATGGCAAAGTGCTAGAGCACACCTTGGAGAGCGATTTTAAAGTTTTTCCTTTGGTTGCTAAAATAGTTATTAGTAAAGCGGTTGAATGCGCAGAAGGAAAGAGAGGAGGTGGCAGGGAATGCAATACCATTTTTCGGGTGTTTCTTTTGATATTGAAAACCGAATTTTGCACTATTCCCAGTGATCAAACTTCACAGACAAAAGGTTTTAAAAACAAAAGTAGCACTTACCATTTGGTTCAAAAACCCATAGCAAACTTGATTACTTTTATTAATAAATATGTGATGTTACATGCATTGATGCACATTTACAAAATCATATAATGATGTCAGGACGTTAATTATGTCTACAACGGTCAAATCAGTAAAATAATAAAAGCTGATATTGTTAAAAAACTCCTGGCCCTTATTCATATATGAATAATAAAGCGATTTCATTCCATCAGAGGATAAGATTGGACCTCCTTATTATGTAGAGTGATAAAGGTCAGGAGTTTTCCAACAATTAATCAGGCATACCGATTAGATTATATTCTAGAAAAATCTGTTTTAGTCAGGTTTGTTCAATCAGATTGGATTGGAAATTGAAAGGAAAAAATACTTTTAAAAAAAAACTGGTGCAACGAGCGTGTAAATCTTCCTAAAAGAAATTTTCTAGTGTGTATTATTTATAATTTCTGGCTTATATTTGACAAAACTGCTCTAGAACCCTTCGAATATTTCCATCAAGAACATCTCGCATCTCGATGCATTTATAGCAAGAAAAACCTTTTGATTGTAGCAACCTGGTAAGGGGTAATCCTTCGTGATTACATCTAAATGTTTTGTAAAACTAAACCTTTCACAACTTTCAAAAAAAATTGAATCAAAATCTTATTAAAACAATAAAAAATTTACTTTTTCTGTAATAAGATAAATGCGATTTTCGTACCAGTTCCAAAATATGTTACTTGCTGAAACAACAAAATCCCATGTTGTAGTTTAAAATTTGGTTGATTTGTGTTAATAATTAGATAAAAATAAAATGACCAAGCCGTTACTTAAAACTGTGTTTACAAGCAGTTACTTAGAGTCTTGGCTTTCTTTTTGTTTTACAGAACACAGGTTCACTTCTGAACCTGCCACTTAATGGCTCTATAATTTGTCCCTAGATGAAAGTTTTTTTTGATGGTTTCGGGCATCTCGATGTTTGATCCTTTCAAAAATATTAACTTTGGTTGCAAGAAGTGTTGAGAACTAGTGCATAATTTTACGCACAAGTACTTCTTGCAAGAACCTTAGAAACAGTTCACAAGATCACAATTGTTTATTATTCAGAAATTTTGAGGAAGCTCCAACCCTTAAGCCCATGAAGCACAAGAAGATATTTAAGATTGCCTTAATATGTCATCTCTATAACTCGAAAAAGAAGTAATTAAATCAAAAAAATTTACGTTAATTGTTTATTAATTAAAATTTCAATTATTTTTTCTTATTTTTCTTAACGTTTGATGTAACTATTTCTTTCTCAATATGCATTTCGTCGCAGAAAATTTTGTAAAATGTATGCCTCCTGGTATCTGAAAAAAAAAGACGAAAATACGAGTTCACACACGAAACTTAATGACATTCTGATTCTAAACTCGAAATTTAACTAAATTCCGTGCTTAAACTCGTAATACAATTAATTTTCGGGTCTAAAGTCGGAATTTAATTAAATTCTGCTCAATGGGCATTAAGTCACTAAAACAATTGTTTAAATGATGTCAATCTTTTACCTAAATATTATAACAAAATTAGGATATGAACATGGAGTTTAGTTTTTTAGATAGTAAAGTTTAGGTTCGATATATAAAGCATTAGTAGTTTAAACAGGCAACTTTTTTAGCTCGAGATTCAACCAAATTTCTTTGCTCACAAAGGTGTCTATAAAGACCGATAAAAAATCGTAAATTATAATAAATAATCAAAGTAGAATTTTCTAATATACTTATCCAAAAGAGCTAACTACTTAGTAAACGAAAATTTTAATCAGTGAGAGTTAAATTAGTGGAATCCAGAGCTTTTATTAATAAATATCTGATATTACATGCATCTGTTAATTATTATGTCTATAACGATCAAATCATTAATATAATTGAAGATAATATTGTTACAAAAATTCGCAGCCTTCATCGCTATGAATAATGAAGCGATTTCATTGCGCATTGAATCAATGGACTATATTATCTGAATCTACTGGTTACTCACTTACAAAAAGACCAATTTAATTACTTATTCTTCGAACTATAACATAAACCATAAACATTTAATAAAGAACATGAGTTACTTTAATAAAATCCCATTACAATTAACACTCTCTTATTAGGTAGAGTGATGTAGGTCTGGAGTTTTCTAATAATTAATCGGGCAAAGGGTTTAGATTAGATTTTAGGAAAATCTGTTTTGATCAGGTTTGTTCAATCAAATTGACCAGGGTTGTATTAGTATATGCTAGCATGCTCAATTCATAATCTCTTAAAGTGGCGAGGCAAAAATCTTTTTCAAAGAACAAATGGTGCAACGAACGTGTCTTCCTATTTTAAAGGAAACCTTCAAATGTGTATTATTTATAATTTCTGGCTTCTATATTGGCAAAACAGCCCTAGAACTCTTCGAATTAATTACCAAATACAACTGATTATTCAAATTAAAATAGTTTTCTTTTATCGATCAATTTATTGCAAGAAAAATGTTCTGATGGTGGCAACCTGGTAGGGGGTAATCCTTCGTGATTGCATTTCGGGTCTAAAGTCGGAATTTAATTAAATTTTGCTCAATGGGCATTAAGTCACTAAAACAATTGTTTAAATGATGTCAATCTTTTATCTAAATATTATAACAAAATTAGGATATGAACATGGAGTTTAGTTTTTTAGATAGTAAAGTTTAGGGTCGATATATAAAGCATTAGTAATTTAAACAGGCAACTTTTTAAGCTCGAGATTCAACCAAATTTCTTTGCTCACAAAGGTGTCTATAAAGACCGATAAAAAATCGTAAATTATAATAAATAATCAAAGTAGAATTTTCTAATATAGTTATCCAAAAGAGCTAACTACTTAGTGAACGAACATTTTATATCAGTGAGAGTTAAATTAGTGGAATCCAGAGCTTTTATCAATAAATATCTGATATTACATGCATCTGTTAATTATTATGTCTATAACGATCAAATCATTAATATAATTGAAGATAATATTGTTACAAAAATTCGCAGCCTTCATCGCTATGAATAATAAAGCGATTTCATTGCGCATTGAATCAATGGACTAGATTATCTGAATCTACTGGTTACTCACTTACAAAAAGACCAATTTAATTACTTATTCTTCGAACTATAACATAAACCATAAACATTTAATAAAGAACATGAGTTACTTTAATAAAATCCCATTACAATTAACACTGTCTTATTAGGTAGAGTGATGTAGGTCTGGAGTTTTCTAATAATTAATCGGGCAAAGGGTTTAGATTAGATTTTAGGAAAATCTGTTTTGATCAGGTTTGCTCAATCAAATTGACCAGGGTAGTATTAGTATATGCTAGCATGCTCAATTCATAATCTCTTAAAGTGGCGAGGCAAAAATCTTTTTCAAAGAACAAATGGTGCAACGAACGTGGGTTCCTATTTTAAAGGAAACCATCAAGTGTGTATTATTTATAATTTCTGGCTTCTATATTGGCAAAACAGCCCTAGAACTCTTCGAATTAACCACCAAATACAACTAATTATTCAAATTAAAATGGTTTTCTTTTATCGATCAATTTATTGCAAGAAAAAGGTTCTGATGGTGGCAACCTGGTAGGGGGTAATCCTTCGTGATTGCATTTCGGGTCTAAAGTCGGACTTTAATTAAATTCTGCTCAATGGGCATTAAGTCACTAAAACAATTGTTTAAATGATGTCAGTCTTTTACCTAAATATTACAGCAAAATTAGGAGTATGAACATCAATTACCACTGTCTTATTAGGTAGAGTGATGTAGGTCTGGAGTTTTCTAATAATTAATCGGGCATAGAGATTACATTAGATTTTAGGAAAATCTGTTTTGATCAAGTTTATTCAATCAGATTGATCAGAGTTTTGTTAGTATATGCTAGCATGCTAAATTTATAATCTGTTAAAATCCGTTAAAAAATACTTTTCAAAGAAAAAATGGTGCAACGAGCGTGTAAATCTTCCTAAAAGAAATTTTCTAGTGTGTAGTATTTATAATTTTTGGCTTCTATATTGACAAAACTGCTCTAGAACCCTTCGAATTTTTCTATCAAGAACATCTCGCATCTCGACGCATTTATAGCAAGAAGAAGGTTTTGATGGTGGCAACCTGGTAGGGGGTAATCTTTCGTGATCGCATTTAAATGTTTTGTAAAACTAAACCTTTCACAACTATTCAAAAACAAATTTTGGATCAAAATCTTCTTAAAACAATAAAAAATTTACTTTTTCTGGTATAAGATAGGGCGACTTTCGTATCAGTTCCAAAATATGTCACTTGCTGAAACAACAAAATCCCATTTTGTAGTTTGCTTGGTTTGTGTTAGTGATCAGATAAAAACTAAATTATCAAGTCGATACTTAAAACTGTGGACACAATCAGTTACTTAGAGTGTTGGCTCTGTTTTTCTTTTGTCTCTAAATAAAAGTTTTTTTTGGTCGTTTTGGAGCATCTCGATGTTTGATCCTTTCAAAAATATTCACTTTTGTTGCAAGAAGAGTTGAGAACTGGTACATACTTTTAAGTACAAGTATTTCTTTGCAAAAACATTAGAAACAGTTCTCAAGAAAAATGGATTGTTTTTCCGAAACGCTAAAGAAGCTCTAAGCCATAAGCCCATGAAACAGAAGATGTTTGAAATTGAAAACCTAGAAATTTTGAAAATATCGATAAACTTGGGAAGTAACGAGAAACTGTGAACAATAAGTTTATAAAGCTCTCCAAAAAAGCAAAAACAGTACTGCTTCAACTAGAAAATTAGAAGAGGCAGAATCTACAGAACTCAAACTTTCGTCAGCTTGGGTATAAGAGCATAGATTTTTAAAAAAGTTAATGAAACATGTTTTGTTCGATTCACCTTAATTTGAGTTATCATAAAGAAATGGCATAAAAACTAGAAAGTTAATATTGTTATAAAACTCATAGCCTTCATTGATCTGAATAATAAAGCGATTTAGTTCCATCAGTAGACCAGATTGACTGACTCCACGGGTTTTCCACCTATAAGAGGACTAATTTAATTAACTATTCTTTGAGCTATACATATAAACCGTAAATATTCAATAAGGATTATGAATTACTTTAATAAAATTCCATTAAAATTAGAACCGCCTTATTATGTAAAGTGCTGAAGGTCAGAAGTTTTGCAATAATTAATCAGGCATACCGATTAGACTATATTCTAGGAAAATCTGTTTTTGTCAGGTTTGCTCAATCAGATTGGATTGGAAATGGAAAGGGAAAAATACTTTTCAAAGAAAAATGGTGCAACGAGCGTGTGAATCTTCCTATTTTAAAGGAAATCTTCTAGTGTGTATTATTTATAATTTCTGGCTTCTATATTGACAAAGAAGCCCTAGAACTCTTGAATTAACCACCAAAGACAACTGATTATTCAAATTAAAATGGTTTTCTTTTATCGATGCATTTATAGCAAGAAAAACATTCTGATGGTGTCAACCTGGTAAGGGGTAATCCTTCGTGACTGCATTTAGGGCGACTTTTACAAGTTCAAGTAAAACTTCAGATTGAAGATAAAACACCAGACTTGATGTACATTGCATTGTTTACCTGACAGATAAACAATGCAATGTAGGTTATATCTGAAGTTTTATCTTCAATCTGAAGTTTTACTTGAACTTGTAAAAGTCACCCTAAAATGTCTTGTAAAACTCAACCTTTCACAACTTTTAGTTCCAAAATACGTCACTTACTAAAACGACAAAATCCCAATTTGTAGTTTAAAATTTGGTTGGTTAAGTGTTACTAATTGGATCAAAATGAAAATATCAAAAATCATAAATTGATGTCAGGACGTTAATTATTATGTCTATAAATTTCAAATCAGCAATATGATGAAAGTTAATATTGTAAAAAAACTCTTAGGCCTTATTTCTCTGAGTAATAAAGGGATTTCATTGCACTAATGCATTAGATTGCTGAATTTATTGGTTATCCACGTACAAAAGGACTAATTTAATTATTTATTCATTGATGTATTAAAATGAACTGTAAACATTTAATAAAGAACATTAATTACTTTAATAAAATGCAATTCAAATTAGCTGTGTTTTATTATGTAGCGTGATGTAAGTAAGGAGTTTTCTGATAATTAATCGGGCGTACCGATTAGATTATATTTTAGAAAAATCTGTTTTGATCAGTTTTGTCCAATCTGCTTGTTCGCATTTCGATGTTTCCCAGTTCCATAATTTGTAAGTTGTTTAAACAACAAAATCCCAATATGTTGTTTGTTGAAGCAAAAACTGTTTTGGTAAATTTGGGTTTAGTTAACATTTTGTTGGTTATGTGTTGGTAATTCGATCAAAATTAAAATACCAAGTCAGCACTTAAAACTGTTTACATAATCAGTTACTTACTTTACAGTTTACCTCCCAACCTCACATGTAATGGCGGTAGGATTTGTCTTTAGATCAAAAATTCTTTTGATCGTTTTGATGGTCTTTGACTCTTTGGGGCATTTCGAAGTTTGACCTATGCAAATATATTCACGTCTGTTACAAACTAGCATCTACCTTTAAGCGCAAGTACCTCTTGCAAGTACCTTTGAAACTTTTGTCGAGAAGAATAGTCTGTTGTTCAGGAATATTGAACAAGATTCAACCCTTAAGCCCAAAAAGTAGAAGAAGATTTTTAATACTGAAGACTCGAAAATTTAAATGAAGATAAACATAAGAATTTTTTGACGATGGGTTTAAAGCGCACAAAAAAATAACCAAACCACGGCTCTTTTCAATAGCAGTCGCTAAGGTCTTCCCAAGGGTCAAGCCAAGGTGATAGATGTCACACTCGAGATAGCCAAATTAGCAGACATCAAATTGAAAAAAAGCCAAAAAGACACAAAACGCAAACTTTTTAAGCTTAAGTTTAAGAGCAGAAGTTTTTCCACCAACTATTGAGAAACTACGGTCTTTTCGATTCACCTTAATTGGAGTTATCACACAAAAAATTGCATAATAACTAGAAATATAGAAAAAGTTGAAAAAACTAAAAAGGAGAGGCCAAAAGAATTTAAGGATATTGACAAAGATAGAATGAGAAGTTCGATCTTGTTGTCAAAGATTGAAAGAAGAAAAAGACGAGGACTCTCGATGAGGCGTTCAGGTATCAGAGCAAGCCCGTTGAAGAATGCTAAACTTGCTATAATTAAGGTTACCACTAAAAAGAAAAAGAAAAGAAAGATGAGGGAACTGATACGGATGTTTTGAAGATACATCAAAGAAAAAAGAAAAAGAAGGAAACTCTGGAAGAAACAAATACTTTCACTAACAGCCATCATGTCGGCGTTAAAATGCCCATATCGAATGATTTGACCTGCTCCAAGCAGACACCAAAGACAAAATTAATATATTTACAAGTTCTGAGGAACACGACAAGGAAAAACTTGTAAAGAAAAAGCAGAAAAATCAGAGAAACCGCTACCTAAAACCATCGAAAACAGCATAAAACTGTTTCGTAAGTAACCATAAAGTGGCGAGAAAATAACCAGAAGAAAAAGCCGAATGAAGTCGATGAGGCGTTCAGGTATCAGGGTAAACACCATGAAGAAACTGCTGAAGTTGTTACAATCAAGGTTACCACAAAGAAGAAAGAAGCAGATAATGAAGAGGAGACTGATTTCAGTTGTTTTGAAGATACATTAAAGTAAGAAAAATAAGAAAGAGAAGAAAATTCTGGAAGAAACGGATACTTTCATTAACAGCCAGGCCAGCCTTAAGGGCTCAGATTTTCTAAACATTTGACTTGTCCCAAGCAGGCACCAAAAGGAAGTTCTGATGAATGCGACAAGGGAAAGCAAAAAACTCAGACAGACCGCTATCTGAAACCCTCAAAACCAGAAGAAAAAGCCGAATGAAGTCGATGAGGCGTTCAGGTTTAAGCGTAAGCCCCATGAAGAAACTGCTGAACTTGTTACAATCATGGTTACCAAGACGAAGTGAGAACCAGAGGAAAGAAGAGTAGACTCATTCCAGTTGTTTTGAAGATACGTTCAGAAAAGAAAGAGAAGGAAACTCCGGAGGGAACGGATACTCTCATTAACAGCCATGCCGGCCTTAAGGCCTCAGATTTCGAACCATTTGAGTTGCCCCACGCAGACACCAAAAGGAAGATATTTACGACTTCTGAGGAATAAGACAAGGAAAAACATGTAAAGGAGAAGCAGAAAACTCGGAGAAACCGCTACCTGAAACCATCGAAACGACAAAGGAACCAGAAGAAAAACCCGAAGGAAGTCGATGAGGGGTTTAAGTGTCAGCGTAAGTCCCCTGAACAAACTGATGAACTTGTTAGAATGAAGGTTACCAAGAAGAAAAAAAAACCAAAAAAAGAAGAGGGGACTAACAGCAGTTGTTTTGAAGATACATTCAAAAAAGAAAAAGAAAGAAATTCTGGAGGTAACGGATACTGTCGTTAACAGACAGGCAGACCTTAAGGGCTCCGATTTATAAAAATTTGACTTCCTTACTTGTCCCAAGCAGACACCAAAAGGATGATAAACATATTTACAAGGTCTGAGGAATATGACAAGGAAAAGCAGAAAAATCAGAGAGGCCGCTACCTAAAGCCATCGAAACCAGAAGAAAAAGACGAATGAAGTCGATAGGTGTTTAGGTTTAAGCGTAAGCCCCATGAAGAAACTGCTGAACTTGCTAGAGAAAAAGAGAGAGAGAGAGAGAGAGATAGAGAGAGAGAGAGAGAGAGAGAGAGAGAGAGAGAGTGAGAGAGAGAGAGAAAGTTCAAGAAAAAAGACACTTGCAAAACTGCCTCAAAGGCTCTTACATTTAATAAAAAAGATGTGAAATGAGAAGGTGAAGAAAAAATAAAATATTCATAGACGACAATACAAAAAAAAAGAATAATCCATAAAGAAAATTGACAAAATATAAAAACATGCAGAAAATGTCAAAAAGAAAATTAAGGAATTAATGTAAACAACAGGAGTTCAAAATTATTGAAACAGTAGAGAGCGAGAGAGATAGAGAGAGGGAGTAAGTTCAAGAAAAAAGAGACTTAAAAAACTGCCTCCAAAGGTCTTAGAATTAATAAAAAAAATACGTAAAATGAGAAGGTGGAAAAAAAGTAAAAGATCCATAAACGACAATACAGAAAAAAAGAAACAGCCATAAAGAAAATAAAACATGCAGAAAAAGTGAAGAGAGAGAGAGAGAGAGAGAGAGAGAGAGAGAGAGAGAGAGTTCAAGAAAAAAGACACTTACAAAACTGCCTCCAGAGGTCTTATATTTAACAAAAAAGATGTGAAATGAGAAGGTGGAGAAAAAGAAAAAGATCGATAAACGACAATACCAAAAAAAAAAGAAACAGCCATAAAGAAAATTGACAAAATATAAAAAAATGTAGAAAATGTCAAAAAGACAATTAAGGAATTAATGTAAAGAACAGGAGTTCAAAATTATGGAAACAGTAGAGAGCGAGAGAGATAGAGAGAGGGAGTTAGTTCAAGAAAAAAGACACTTAGAAAACTGCCTCCAAAGGTCTTAGAATTAGTAACAAAATACGTAAAATGAGAAGGTGGAGAAAAAGTAAAAGATCTATAAACGACAATACAGAAAAAAAGAAACAGCCATAAAGAAAATAAAACATGCAGAAAATGTAAACAGAAAATTAAGGAATTAATGTAAATAACAAGAGTTCAAAATTATGAAAACAGTAGAGAGCGAGAGAGATAGAGAGAGGGAGTAAGTTCAAGAAAAAAGAGACTTAAAAAACTGGCTCCAAAGGTTTTAGAATTAATAAAAAAAATACGTAAAATGAGAAGGTGGAGAAAAAGTAAAAGATCCATAAACGACAATACAGAAAAAAAGAAACAGCCATAAAGAAAATAAAACATGCAGAAAATGTGAAGAGAAAATTAAGGAATTAATGTAAACATTAATGTAAACGTAGTAATGTTAATGTAAACAACAAGATTTGGAAATTATGAAAACAGTAGCGAGAGAGATAGATATAATAATTAGAGAGAGAGAGAGAAAGAGAGAGAGAGAAAGAGTAAGTTCAAGAAAAAAAAACAATTGGAAAACTGCCTTAAAGGTTCTTAGATTTAATAAAAAACATGTAAAATAAAAAGGTGAGAAAAAGTAAAAAATCCATAAAAGACAATACAGAAAAAAAGAAACAGCCATAAAGAAAATTGACAAAATACAAAAACATGCAGAAAATGTTAAAAAGGAAATTAAGAAAGTAACAATTAACAAAGTAAACAACAAGAGTTCAAAATTATCAAAACAGTAGAGAACGAGAGAGAGAGAGAGTAAGTTCAAGAAAAAAGACACTAGCAAAACTGCCTCCAAGGGTGAAATGAGAAGTTGGAGAAAAAGTAAAACATTTATAAGCGACAATACAGAAAAAAAACAGCCATAAAGAAAATTGACAAAATACAAAAACATGCAGAAAATGTGAAGAGAAAATTAAGGAATTAATGTAAACAACAAGAGTTAAAATTATGAAAACAACAGTAGAGAGAGAGAGAAAGTGAAAGAGAGTTCAAGAAAAAAGACACTTACAAAACTGAACAAACCTGAACAAACTGATGAACTTGTTAGAATGAAGGTTACCAAGAAGAAAAAAAAACAAAGAAAGAAGAGGGGACTAACAGCAGTTGTTTTGAAGATACATTCAAAAAAGAAAAAGAAAGAAATTCTGGAAGTAACGGATACTGCCGTTAACAGACAGGCAGACCTTAAGGGCTCCGATTTATAAAAATTTGACTTCCTTACTTGTCCCAAGCAGACACCAAAAGGATGATAAACATATTTACAAGGTCTGAGGAATATGACAAGGAAAAGCAGAAAAATCAGAGAGGCCGCTACCTAAAGCCATCGAAACCAGAAGAAAAAGACGAATGAAGTCGATAGGTGTTCAGGTTTAAGCGTAAGCCCCATGAAGAAACTGCTGAACTTGCTAGAGAAAAAGAGAGAGAGAGAGAGATAGAGAGAGAGAGAGAGAGAGAGAGAGAGAGAGAGAGAGAGAGAGAGAGAGAGAGAGAGAGAGAGAGAGAGAGAGAGAGAGAGAGAGAGAGAGAGAGAGAGAGAGAGAGAGAGAGAGAGAGAGAGAGAGAGAGAGAGAGAGAAAGTTCAAGAAAAAAGACACTTGCAAAACTGCCTCAAAGGCTCTTACATTTAATAAAAAAGATGTGAAATGAGAAGGTGAAGAAAAAATAAAATATTCATAGACGACAATACAAAAAAAAAGGAAACATCCATAAAGAAAATTGACAAAATATAAAAACATGCAGAAAATGTCAAAAAGAAAATTAAGGAATTAATGTAAACAACAGGAGTTCAAAATTATGGAAACAGTAGAGAGCGAGAGAGATAGAGAGAGGGAGTAAGTTCAAGAAAAAAGAGACTTAAAAAACTGCCTCCAAAGGTCTTAGAATTAATAAAAAAAATACGTAAAATGAGAAGGTGGAAAAAAAGTAAAAGATCCATAAACGACAATACAGAAAAAAAGAAACAGCCATAAAGAAAATAAAACATGCAGAAAAAGTGAAGAGAGAGAGAGAGAGAGAGAGAGAGAGATCAAGAAAAAAGACACTTACAAAACTGCCTCCAGAGGTCTTATATTTAACAAAAAAGATGTGAAATGAGACGGTGGAGAAAAAGAAAAAGATCCATAAACGACAATACCAAAAAAAAAAAGAAACAGCCATAAAGAAAATTGACAAAATATAAAAAAATGTAGAAAATGTCAAAAAGACAATTAAGGAATTAATGTAAAGAACAGGAGTTCAAAATTATGGAAACAGTAGAGAGCCAGAGAGATAGAGAGAGGGAGTTAGTTCAAGAAAAAAGACACTTAGAAAACTGCCTCCAAAGGTCTTAGAATTAGTAACAAAATACGTAAAATGAGAAGGTGGAGAAAAAGTAAAAGATCTATAAACGACAATACAGAAAAAAAGAAACAGCCATAAAGAAAATAAAACATGCAGAAAATGTAAACAGAAAATTAAGGAATTAATGTAAATAACAAGAGTTCAAAATTATGAAAACAGTAGAGAGCGAGAGAGATAGAGAGAGGGAGTAAGTTCAAGAAAAAAGAGACTTAAAAAACTGGCTCCAAAGGTTTTAGAATTAATAAAAAAAATACGTAAAATGAGAAGGTGGAGAAAAAGTAAAAGATCCATAAACGACAATACAGAAAAAAAGAAACAGCCATAAAGAAAATAAAACATGCAGAAAATGTGAAGAGAAAATTAAGGAATTAATGTAAACATTAATGTAAACGTAGTAATGTTAATGTAAACAACAAGATTTGGAAATTATGAAAACAGTAGCGAGAGAGATAGATATAATAATTAGAGAGAGAGAGAGAGAAAGAGAGAGAGAGAAAGAGTAAGTTCAAGAAAAAAAAACAATTGGAAAACTGCCTTAAAGGTTCTTAGATTTAATAAAAAACATGTAAAATAAAAAGGTGAGAAAAAGTAAAAAATCCATAAAAGACAATACAGAAAAAAAGAAACAGCCATAAAGAAAATTGACAAAATACAAAAACATGCAGAAAATGTTAAAAAGGAAATTAAGAAAGTAACAATTAACAAAGTAAACAACAAGAGTTCAAAATTATCAAAACAGTAGAGAACGAGAGAGAGAGAGAGTAAGTTCAAGAAAAAAGACACTAGCAAAACTGCCTCCAAGGGTGAAATGAGAAGTTGGAGAAAAAGTAAAACATTTATAAGCGACAATACAGAAAAAAAACAGCCATAAAGAAAATTGACAAAATACAAAAACATGCAGAAAATGTGAAGAGAAAATTAAGGAATTAATGTAAACAACAAGAGTTAAAATTATGAAAACAACAGTAGAGAGAGAGAGAAAGTGAAAGAGAGTTCAAGAAAAAAGACACTTACAAAACTGCCTCCAGAGGTCTTAAATTTAGCAAAAAAGATGTGAAATGAGAAGGTGGAGAAAAATTAAAAGATCCATAAACGACAATACAGAAAGAAAACAGCCATAAAGAAAATTGACAAAATACAAAAACATGCAGAAAATGTAAACAGAAAATTAAGGAATCAATGTAAATAACAAGAGTTCAAAATTATGAAAACAGTAGAGAGCGAGACAGAGAGAGAGAGAGACCGAGACAGAGAGAGAGTAAGTTCAAGAAAAAAAAAACAATTGGAAAACTGCCCTACAGGCTCTTAGATGTAATAAAAAAGATGTAAAATGAAAAAATGAAAAGGTGAGAAAAAGTAAAAAATCCATAAACGACAATACAGAAAAAAAGATACAGCCATTAAAAAAATTGATAAAATACAAAAACATGCAGAAAATGTGAACATAAAATTAAGGAATTAATGTAAACATTAATGTAAACGTAGTAATGTTAATGTAAACAACAAGATTTGGAAATTATGAAAACAGTAGCGAGAGAGATAGATATAATAATTAGAGAGAGAGAGAGAGAGAGAGAAAAAGAGTAAGTTCAAGAAAAAAAAACAATTGGAAAACTGCCTTAAAGGTTCTTAGATTTAATAAAAAACATGTAAAATGAAAAGGTGAGAAAAAGTAAAAAATCCATAAACGACAATACAGAAAAAAAGAAACAGCCATAAAGAAAATTGACAAAATACAAAAACATGCAGAAAATGTTAAAAAGGAAATTAAGAAAGTAACAATTAACAAAGTAAACAACAAGAGTTCAAAATTATCAAAACAGTAAAGAACGAGAGAGAGAGAGAGAGAGAGAGTAAGTTCAAGAAAAAAGACACTAGCAAAACTGCCTCCAAGGGTGAAATGAGAAGTTGGAGAAAAAGTAAAACATTTATAAGCGACAATACAGAAAAAAAACAGCCATAAAGAAAATTGACAAAATACAAAAAAATCCAGAAAATGTGAACAGAAAATTAAGGAATTAATGTAAACAACAAGAGTTCAAAATTATGAAAAGAATAGGAGAGAGGGAGAGAAAAGACACTTAAAAAACTGCCTCCAAAGGTCTTATTTTTAATAAAAAAGATGTGTAATGAGAAGGTGGAAAAAAAAATAAAAGATCCATAAACGACAATATTGAAAAAAAGAAACAGCCATAAAGAAAATTGTCAAAATTCAAAAACATGCAGAAAATGTGGGCAAAATATTAAGGAATTAATGTAAACAACAAGAGTTCAAAATTATGAAAACAGTAGAGAGCGAGAGTGAAACAGAGAAGGAGTAAGTGCAAGAAAAAAGACACTTAAAAAACTGCCTCCAAAGGTCTTAGATTTAATAAAAAAGATGTGAAATGAGAAGGTGGAGAAAAAGTAAAAGATCCATAAACGACAATACTGAAAAAAAGAAACAGCCATAAAGAAAATTGACAAAATACAAAAACATGCAGAAAATGTGGGCAGAATATTAAGGAAATAATGTAAACAACAAGAGTTCAAAATTATGAAAACAACAGTAGAGAAAGAGATAGAGTTCAAGAAAAAAGACACTTAAAAAACTGCCTCCAAAGGTCTTAGATTTAATAAAAAAGATGTGAAATGAGAAGGTGGAGAAAAAGTACAAGATCCATAAACGACAATACAGAAAAAAAGAAACGGTCATAAAGAAAATTGAGGACAAAATACAAAAACATGCTGAAAATGTGAGCAGAATATTAAGGAATTAATGTAAACAACAAGAGTTCAAAATTATGAAAACAGTAGAGAGCGAGAGAGAGAGAGAGACAGAGAGAGAGTAAGTTCAAGAAAAAAGACACTTGCAAAAAGAAGATGTGAAGAATAAGAAAAAAATCCATAAACGACAATACAGAAAAAAAGAAACAGCCATAAAGAAAATTGACAAAATACAAAAACCTGCAGAAAATATCAAAAAGAAAATTAAGGAATTAACGTAAACAACAAGAGTTCAAAATTATGAAAACAGTGGAGAGCGAGAGAGAGAGAGAGAGAAAGAGAGAGATAGAGAGAGTAAGTTCAAGAAAAAAGGCACTTGCAAAACTGCATCCAATGGTCTTACATTTAATAAAAAAGATGTGAAATGAGAAGGCGGAGAAAAAGTAAAAAATCCATAAACGACAATACTGAAAAAAAGAAACAGTCATAAAGAAAATTGAGGACAAAATACAAAAACATGCTGAAAATGTGAGCAGAATATTAAGGAATTAATATAAACAACAAGAGTTCAAAATTATGAAAATAACAGTAGAGAGAGAGAGATAGAGTTCAAGAAAAAAGACACTTAAAAAACTGCCTCCAAAGGTCTTAGATTTAATAAAAAAAAGTGAAATGAGAAGGTGGAGAAAAAGTACAAGATCCATAAACGACAATATCGAAAAAAAGAAACAGCCATAAAGAAAATTGTCAAAATTCAAAAACATGCAGAAAATGTGGGCAAAATATTAAGGAATTAATGTAAACAAGAGTTCAAACTTATGAAAACAGTAGAGAGCGAGAGTGAAACAGAGAATGAGTAAGTTCAAGAAAAAAGACACTTAAAAAACTGCCTCTAAAGGTCTTAGATTTAATAAAAAAGATGTGAAATGAGAAGGTGGAGAAAAAGTAAAAGATCCATAAACGACAATACTGAAAAAAAGAAACAGCCATAAAGAAAATTGACAAAATACAAAAACATGCAGAAAATGTGGGCAGAATATTAAGGAATTAATGTAAACAACAAGAGTTCAAAATTATGAAAACAACAGTAGAGAAAGAGATAGAGTTCAAGAAAAAAGACACTTTAAAAACTGCCTCCAAAGGTCTTAGATTTAATAAAAAAGATGTGAAATGAGAAGGTGGAGAAAAAGTACAAGATCCATAAACGACAATACAGAAAAAAAGAAACGGTCATAAAGAAAATTGAGGACAAAATACAAAAACATGCTGAAAATGTGAGCAGAATATTAAGGAATTAATGTAAACAACAAGAGTTCAAAATTATGAAAACAGTAGAGAGCGAGAGAGAGAGAGAGAGACAGAGAGAGAGTAAGTTCAAGAAAAAAGACACTTGCAAAAAGAAGATGTGAAGAATAAGAAAAAAATCCATAAACGACAATACAGAAAAAAAGAAACAGCCATAAAGAAAATTGACAAAATATAAAAACCTGCAGAAAATATCAAAAAGAAAATTAAGGAATTAACGTAAACAACAAGAGTTCAAAATTATGAAAACAGTGGAGAGCGAGAGAGAGAGAGAGAGAGAGAAAGAGAGAGATAGAGAGAGTAAGTTCAAGAAAAAAGGCACTTGCAAAACTGCATCCAATGGTCTTACATTTAATAAAAAAGATGTGAAATGAGAAGGCGGAGAAAAAGTAAAAAATCCATAAACGACAATACTGAAAAAAAGAGACAGTCATAAAGAAAATTGAGGACAAAATACAAAAACATGCTGAAAATGTGAGCAGAATATTAAGGAATTAATATAAACAACAAGAGTTCAAAATTATGAAAATAACAGTCGAGAGAGAGGAAGTTCAAGAATACCTGTAGCCTGAGCCAATAAGGGTCCTCAACAGGTGTGCTTTTTGCTTTTTAATATTTCTACACTTTTACACCTATTGGTCACAAAAGTTTGGCGCTGATGATGGCCTATAAACCAAAGTAAAAGGTAATGATAATAAATAAGTTTTGCACCGAATAAGCGTTTTTTTCTTCCACAAACCATAAAAAAATGTCTGTTTGTTTTTGACAAAACTTTATGTTTATTACGTGTTTCGTCATTCAAGTTTAGTAGCCAGGCAAAATGTGATACATTATTCTTGCAAAAAATAGCTATCTCAAATTTGCTTTTTTTCCCCTGTCCCTCAGATAAAAAGATCAGATTGGGAAACGTTTCAATTTAACCTACAGGTCAAGTCTAAGAGCACGAAAAAGCAATTCAGAGATAGCCAAAATAACAAACTAGTTCGGTATCATCCACTGAAGTGGCTCGTCCACTACTTGGTTTATCGTCCCGATCTACGACTTACTAAACTCTTACCAACATGGAAATAAATCTGGACCCAAATCGTCTAGATTTATGGGCTTGTTTACCAGAAGGGAAACAAACAGAGCCGGACTATTGCTCCGGGCTTTGTTATTTTTAGAGGCAAATGCCTTATTTAATGAGGAGGTTATTCGGTATTAATTTATTGGAAAGTTGTTTAGAGTGCGGATTAAAGAATCTCCGCGATTTAGCAGAGTTTGCGGTGCTTTTTCCGGATTTAATAACTCCGAAGTTATAATCGAAAATTTAAGTTTCTAAGGAAGTGGTTTTAAGTTGCAAAGTATTTAATTAGCGCTTACAAAAACCCAACGCTCTTAATCTATAGAAACAATCGCTTTGTGTACTTTCTCGTTGAGACAAAAAGGAAAAAAAATGGGAGAACATAAAACTAATCTCAAATTAAATCAACCACTTGAAGTGATTCAGGAATTGGTTTAAAAGTTTAGTCGTCGGGACGCTCCGAAGTTACGGAAATTAGCAACCGTTGTCGATGATTAAAAGTGCCCGTTTTTCGTCCGAAACAATTTCCTTCTGCCGCCGATTTTCAAGCTTTCAAATTACAATTGTTCCGTTTTCGCGAACACTTACCAATAGGAGACTTATTCCCGTTTTTTAACAATTTAAGTTGCAAATTATTTTCCCCCGAAAATCGCTACCTAATAGGCTGCAAAATAGCCAATAGGCAAATCGGAATGAACACATAAAAACATTAATAGTTTTTTTTTATGTTTGCATGGTGAAAATGCTCTCTTCTACACCTGTCACTTCAAATATGGCAGAAACCATCGGGAAATTTTTACTGTCAGGAATTTTATTCAGAACTTTTCGTATCTTTTTCTTCTGGACTTTTCACAGAATTTTGCTTCAAAATCCAGACCTTCATAGACCAATCCTTTGGTCTATGAATATGCTTGCCAGCATCTTCATAGACCAAAAGTCCAGCTTAATTTATATTTCACTTGATTTTCTTTGACACCACGCTCAAAAACTCCCAAAAGTCGCCTCCTCTTGACTTAACTGGGTCCCTTCTAAAATCCACGATTATGGCTTTTTAATCATACAAATCCCCCGGGGAGGATGGAGTGTTCCTGTCACTACTACAATAGGACCTGGATGAACTCGCACCTCTACTAACAAAGCTCTTTAGAGCGGGCCTTGCATGGAACTTTATATCAAACTGCTGATCCAGGGTGAGGGTCGGCTACATACCAAAGATGGGATGTAGGGGAAAACATCCTAAATTCAAACTTGTCTCTTTAAAAAGTTGTAATTAGCCTTGCGATCAGACGTTTCAGATTTTTTGCATCATCCTCAACTTTGCTTTTCTTTCAATAACCGAAATTGTGAATTTATCCTCAGTACATTCTACTTATTGCTTTGAATCTAATGACATATCAAAGTTAATCTTTTGTTAATATGATTTTAGTATACTTGTATAACATAAAATCGAACAGAGTAATATAGAAGATTTAGATTTTCAAAATATTTTTTAGTTAATAAGGTGGCTTATGCCATTCACGAAGGTGACCAAAAAAACTGTAAAGTGTTTAACTTACTATACTGCTTTCACAATATTATTTCGATTGTTTTCTTAAGTACAAGTATGATATATATATGTATGGTATATGACCAAAAATAGAAAAAATTCTTAAAAAATCTAATTTAGACTGGCGAAAGAACCTACAAGTTCGAGATGGGGGGGGGGGGGTTTATTGGAATGTATGTTTTTTGTCCGCAAAAAAAAACGAAAAAACTTGCTATTTTCATGTAGAAAAGGAGATATTTTGCAAGAACCTTTAAACTTTCGAGTTCTATTGGCCTTGACACAGTTGTTTCCATGCCAACGGCGACACCGCGCCTTAAGCCGTTGCCGTTACAGAGGAAGAAGTTACAGGCTTGTCCAAAATATCGCAATTTTTGTTAATTCTTGAGTATTTTTAAATTCTTCATACTTACATGTTTCCTAGGTTAAGGATGTAATTGTAATTTCCTAAACTAAACTATATATGTAGGAATCAAATATATTGCGTAAAATAGTTGACTTTATAATGCAAAAAAAATCTAATTTTGACTCTTGTAATTGAAAAATTGTTATTATAAATCTGCTATTATTCGGTCTCAAAAAATCAATGGGTAACAAATTGGCCTACTTTTTGGTTATACCTTGTATACTGAGCAAAACTGAATAAAAGTGAAAATTAAAAAAAAAGTTTTGTCCAAGTCCCTGTCGCTTTTGGAACTCGTCAGAGTATTAAAATATTACAAACAAACAATATTATAACAAAAATATTAAAACAAAATCCTGCAATTTATGGCAGTTGCTAAGGCTACATTATTTTGCTTTTAATTCTTTAAAAGTCTTAAAGAAATTTAAAAATATGTAATTTTTGAACACCATTGAACTTGCACTTCTTTCAATGCCACCTTATAGCAAACAACAAAGAATATTAAATAATAAATTGACAAACACAGCAACCGAGATAACCTGCTGTTCTGATTCGATCTCAATTAAACTAACCCCTGGAAAAAAGTCGAATGCAAAATTGAAAGACTTGTTATGATTAAGGGGAAGGAAATAAGAAAAAAAAAGCAAAAAGGAGAAAATTTATTTTTATACATATTAAAAAATGACAAAATATTAAGGATAAATTGGCAAGAACTAGAAACTGAACTAACCAGAATCTTAGGAAAGAAAACGTGTCATGATTAAAAAGAAGGAAGAGTTTAGAGGAAAAGAAAAATTGGGAAAAATAAACAGCTTTGTTAGCATATAACAAATCAATAAAAGTAATGAAATGTCTATGAATTAAACAGAAACCGACGTTTCGACGTTTAATACGTCGTGGCTGAAAATTGACAAACCCAGTAACCTGAACTAACCTGAACTCAATCGACGGTACAACCCGAACACAGGAAAATTGTCGAATACAAGTTTGAAAGTTTTGTTTAGATTGAGAAGGAAAAACTTTGCAAGAAAAGAAAAGTTTTCAAGAAGAAACAATTTTTTATGCAGAAAATAACGAAAAGACTGCAATTTTTACAAATTAAGCAGACATCGACGTTTCGACGTTAATGCTTCGTGGCTTAACGTACTGAATATTAAAAGGATAACCTGACAAATCGAGGAACTAAACTAACCTGAAAGCTCCAGACGATACAACCTAAACTGAGGAAAAAGTAGAATAAAAGTTTAAAGCATTTGCTTAGTTTAAGGAGGAAGAACGTTAAGAAACGTTAAAGTCAGAAAGAAAGGAAAAAATTTGTTTTTATGTTGGAAACGACCAAAGGAATAAAATTTCGACAAATTAAGCAGAAATCGACGTTTCGACGATTAATGCGTCATGGCTAAAAACTGACAAACCCAGTAACCTGAACTAACCTGAACTCAAACGACGATACAACCCAAACTCAGGAGAATTTGTCGAATACACGTTTGAAAATTTTGCTTAAATTAAGAAGGAACCACTTTGAAAGAAAAGGAAACTTTTCAAAAAGAAATTTTTTTTTTATATAGAAAATAACGAAAAAACTGTAATTTTTTACAAATTAAACAGAAATCGACGTTTCGACGTTAATGGGTCGTGGCTTAACGTACTGAATATTAAAAGGGTAAACTGACAAACCCAGTAACTGAACTAACCGGAACTCTCCTAACGATGAAACCTAAACTCAGGAAAAGAAGTCAAATAAAAGTTTGAAAAATTTGCCGGGTTTAAGGAGGAAAAACTTTAAGAAACGTAAAAGTCAGAAGGAAAGGAACATTTTTGTTTTTATGTTGGAAATGACAAAAGGAATAAAATTCAAACTCAAACTCAGAGAAAATGTCGGATACACGTTTGAACATTTTGTTTAGATTAAGAAGGAAAAACTTTGAAAGAAAAGAAAAGTTTTCAAGAAGAAATATACAGATTATTGAAGAGTAAATTGATAAACCCAGTAACTGAACTAACCCGAACTCACTTGACGATATAACCTAAACCCCAAGGAAAAAGTCGAATAAAAGTTTGAAAAATTTGTTTAATTTAAGGAGGAAGAACTTGAAGAAACGTAAAAGTCAGAAGGAAAAGAAATATTTTGTTTTTATGTTGGAAATGACAAAAGGAATAAAATGTCAACAAATTAAGCAGGAACCGACGTTTCGACGATTAATGCGTCTTGGCTGAAAATTGACAAACCCAGTAACATGAACTAACCTGAACTCAAATGATGATATAACCCAAACTCAGGGAAATTGTCGAATACACGTTTGAAAATTTTGTTTAGATTAAGAAGGAAAGACTTTGAAAGAAAAGGAAACTTTTCAAAAAGAAAATTTTTTTTATATAGAAAATAACGAAAATACCGTTTTTTTACAAATTAAACAGAAATCGACGTTTCGACGTTAATGGGTCGTGGCTTAACGTACTGAATATTAAAGGGGTAAACTGACAAACCCAGTAACTGAACTAACCGGAACTCTCCTAACGATGAAACCTAAACTCAAGAAAAGAAGTCAAACAAAAGTTTGAAAAGTTTGCCGGGTTTAAGGAGGAAAAACTTTAAGAAACGTAAAAGTCAGAAGAAAATAAAAATTTTTGTTTTTATGTTGGAAATCACAAAAGGAATAAAATTCAAACTCAAACTCAGAGAAAATGCCGGATACGCTTTTGAAAATTTTGTGTAGATTAAGAAGGAAAAACTTTGAAAGAAAAGGAAACTTTTCAAAAAGAGAAAGTTTTCAAGAAGAAATATACAGATTATTGAAGAGTAAATTGATAAACCCAGTAACTGAACTAACCCGAACTCACCTGACGATATAACCTAAACCCCAAGGAAAAAGTCGAATAAAAGTTTGAAAAATGTGTTTGGTTTAAGGAGGAAGAACGTTAAGAAACGTAAAAGTCAGAAGGAAAGGAAAAAATTTGTTTTTATGTTGGAAACGATCAAAGGAATAAAATTTCGACAAATTAAGCAGAAATCGACGTTTCGACGATTAATGCGTCATGCCTAAAAACTGACAAACCCAGTAACCTGAACTAACCTGAACTCAAACGACGATACAACCCAAACTCAGGAGGATTTGTCGAATACACGTTTGAAAATTTTGCTTAGATTAAGAAGGAACCACTTTGAAAGAAAAGGAAATTTTTCAAAAAGATTTTTTTTTTATATAGAATATAACGAAAAGCCTGACATTTTTTACAAATTAAACAGAAATCGACGTTTCGACGTTAATGGGTCGTGGCTTAACGTACTGAATATTAAAAGGGTAAACTGACAAACCCAGTAACTGAACTAACCGGAACTCTCCTAACGATGAAACCTAAACTCGGGGAAAGAAGTCAAATAAAAGTTTGAAAAATTTGCCGGGTTTAAGGAAGAAAAACTTTAAGAAACATAAAAGTCAGAAGAAAAGAAAAATGTTTGTTTTTATGTTGGAAATGACAAAAGGAATAAAACTCAAACTCAAACTCAGAGAAAATGTCGGATACACGTTTGAAAATTTTGTTTAGATTAAGAAGGAAAAACTTTGAAAGAAAAGAAAAGTTTTCAAGAAGAAATATACAGATTATTGAAGAGTAAATTGATAAACCCAGTAACTGAACTAACCCGAACTCACCTGACGATATAACCTAAACCCCAAGGAAAAAGCCGAATAAAAGTTTGAAAAATTTGTTTAATTTAAGGAGGAAGAACTTGAAGAAACGTAAAAGTCAGAAGGAAAAGAAATATTTTGTTTTTATGTTGGAAATGACAAAAGGAATAAAATGTCAACAAATTAAGCAGGAACCGACGTTTCGACGATTAATGCGTCTTGGCTGAAAATTGACAAACCCAGTAACATGAACTAACCTGAACTCAAACGATGATATAAACCAAACAGGGAAATTGTCGAATACACGTTTGAAAATTTTGTTTAGATTAAGAAGGAAAGATTTTGAAAGAAAAGGAAACTTTTCAAAAAAAAAATTTTTTTTATATAGAAAATAACGAAAAGACTGTTTTTTTACAAGTTAAACAGAAATCGACGTTTCGACGTTAATGGTCGTGGCTTAATGTACTGAATATTCAAAGGGTAAACTGACAAACCCAGTAACTGAACTAACCGGAACTCTCCTAACGATGAAACCTAAACTCAATGGAAAGAAGTCTAATAAAAGTTTGAAAAACTTGCCGGGTTTAAGGAGGAAAAACTTTAAGAAACGTAAAAGTCAGAAGAAAAGGAAAATTTTTATTTTTATGTTGGAAATGACAAAAGGAATAAAATTCAAACTCAAACTCAGAGAAAATGTCGGATACTCGTTTGAAAATTTTGTTTAGATTAAGAAGGAAAGACTTTGAAAGAAAAGAAAACTTTTCAAAAAGAAATTTTTTTTTCTAGAAAATAACGAAAAGACTGTTTTTTTACAAATTAAACAGAAATCGACGTTTCGACGTTAATGGGTCGTGGCTTAACGTACTGAATATTAAAAGGGTAAACTGACAAACCCAGTAACTGAACTAACCGGAACTCTCCTAACGATGAAACCTAAACTCAGGGAAAGAAGTCAAATAAAAGTTTGAAAAATTTGCGGGGTTTAAGGAGGAAAAACTTTAAGAAACGTAAAAGTCAGAAGAAAAGAAAAATTTTTGTTTTTATGTTGGAAACGACCAAAGGAATAACATTTCGACAAATTAAGCAGAAATCGACGTTTCGACGATTAATGCGTCATGGCTAAAAAATGACAAACCCAGTAACCTGAACTAACCTGAACTCAAACGACGATAAAACCCAAACTCAGGAGGATTTGTCGAATACACGTTTGAAAATTTTGTTTAGATTAAGAAGGAACCACTTTGAAAGAAAAGGAAACTTTTCAAAAAGAAATTTTTTTTTTATATAGAAAATAACGAAAAAACTGTCATTTTTTACAAATTAAACAGAAATCGACGTTTCGACGTTAATGGGTCGTGGCTTAACGTACTGAATATTAAAAGGGTAAACTGACAAACCCAGTAACTGAACTAACCGGAACTCTGCTAACGATGAAACCTAAACTCAGGGAAAGAAGTCAAATAAAAGTTTGAAAAATTTGCGGGGTTTAAGGAGGAAAAACTTTAAGAAACGTAAAAGTCAGAAGAAAAGGAAAATTTTTGTTTTTATGTTGGAAATGACAAAAGGAATAAAATTCAAACTCAAACTCAGAGAAAATGTCGGATACACGTTTGAAAATTTTGAAAATTTCGACAAATTAAGCAGAAATCGACGTTTCGACGATTAATGCGTCATGCCTAAAAACTGACAAACCCAGTAACCTGAACTAACCTGAACTCAAACGACGATACAACCCAAACTCAGGAGGATTTGTCGAATACACGTTTGAAAATTTTGCTTAGATTAAGAAGGAACCACTTTGAAAGAAAAGGAAACTTTTCAAAAAGACAATTTTTTGTATATAGAACATAACGAAAAGACTGTCATTTTTTATAAATTAAACAGATATCGACGTTTCGACGTTAATGGATCGTGGCTTAACGTACTGTATATTAAAAGGGTAAACTGACAAAGCCAGTAACTGAACTAACCGGAACTCTCCTAACGATGAAACCTAAACTCAAGAAAAGAAGTCAAACAAAAGTTTGAAAAATTTGCCGGGTTTAAGAAGGAAAAACTTTAAGAAACGTAAAAGTCAGAAGAAAATAAAAATTTTTGTTTTTATGTTGGAAATCACAAAAGGAATAAAATTCAAAGTCAAACTCAGAGGAAATGTCGGATACACGTTTGAAAATTTTGTTTAGATTAAGAAGGAAAAACTTTGAAAGAAAAGAAAAGTTTTCAAGAAGAAATGTACAGATTATTGAAGAGTAAATTGATAAACCCAGTAACTGAACTAACCCGAACTCACCTGACGATATAACCTAAACCCCAAGGAAAAAGTCGAATAAAAGTTTGAAAAATTTGTTTAGTTTAAGGAGGAAGAACTTGAAGAAACGTAAAAGTCAGAAGGAAAAGAAATATTTTGTTTTTATGTTGGAAATGACAAAAGAATAAAATGTCAACAAATTAAGCAGGAGCCGACGTTTCGACGATTAATGCGTCTTGGCTGAAAATTGACAAACCCAGTAACATGAACTAACCTGAACTCGAATACACGTTTGAAAATGTAATTTAGATTAAGAAGGAAAAACTTTGAAAGAAGGGAATGTTGGAAGAGAAATTTTTGGCAAATTAAGTGGAAACCGACGTTTCGACGATTAATGCGTCGTGGCTGAAAATTGGCAAACCCAGTAACCTGAACTCAATTGACGATACAACCCAAATTCAGGGAAATTGTCGAATACACGTTTGAAAATGTAGTTTAGATTAAGAAGGAAAAACTTTGAAAGAAGGGAATGTGGGAAGAGAAATTTTCGACAAATTAAGTGGAAACCGATGTTTCGACGATAATGGGCCGTGGCTAAAAATTGACAAACCCAGTAACCTGAACTCAAACTACGATACAACTCAAACTCAGGGAAAATGTCCAATATACGTTTGAAAATTTTGTTTAGATTAAGAAGGAAAAACTTTGAAAGAAAAGAAAAGTTTTCAAGAAGAAACATTTGTTTTATGTAGAAAATAACGAAAAGACTGAAATTTTTACAAATTAAGCAGAAACCGACGTTTCGACATTAATGCGTTGTGGCTTAACGTATAGAATATTAAAAGGTGTACTGACAAACCCAGTAACTGAACTAACCTGAACTCTCCTGATGATACAACCTAAACTCAGGAAAATAGTCGAATAACAGTTTGACAAATTTGCTTAATTTAAGGAGGAAGAACTTTAAGAAACGTAAAAGGCAGAAGGAAAGGAAAAAAAAATGTATGTTGGAAACGACAAAAGGAATACAATTTCGACAAATCAAGCAGAAACCGACGTTTAATGCGTCGTGGCTGAAAATTGACAAACCCAGTAACCTGAACTAACCTGAACTAAAAAGACGATACAACCAAAAACTCAGGGAAATTGTGGAATACACATTTGAAAATTTTGTTTAGATTAAGAAGGAAAAATCTTTGCAAGAAAAGAAAAGTTTTCTAGAAGAAACAATTTTTTATGCAGAAAATAACGAAAAGACTGTAATTTTTACAAATTAAGCAGAAACCGACGTTTCGACGTTAAAGCTTCGTGGCTTAACGTACTGAATATTAAAAGGATAACCTGACAAATCGTCGAACTGAACTAACCTGAACTCTCCAGACGATACAACCTAAACTGAGGAAAAAGTAGAATGAAGCTTTTGCTTAGTTTAAGGAGGAAGAACGTTAAGAAACGTTAAAGTCAGAAGGAAAGGAAAAAAATTTTTTAATGTTTGAAACGACCAAAGGAATAAAATTTCGACAAATTAAGCAGAAATCGACGTTTCGACGATTAATGCGTCATGGCTAAAAACTGACAAATCCAGTAACCTGAACTAACCTGAACTCAAACGACGATACAACCCAAACTCAGAAAAATTTGCCGAATACACGTTTGAAAATTTTCCTTAGATTAAGACGGAACCACTTTGAAAGAAAAGGAAACTTTTCAAAAAGAATTTTTTTTTTATATAGAAAATAACGAAAAAACTGTCATTTTTTACAAATTAAACAGAAATCGACGTTTCGACGTTAATGGGTCGTGGCTTAACGAACTGAATATTAAAAGGGTAAACTGACAAACCCAGTAACTGAACTAACCGGAACTCTCCTAACGATGAAACCTAAACTCAGGGAAAGAAGTCAAATAAAAGTTTGGAAAATTTGCCGGGTTTAAGGAGTAAAAACTTTAAAAAACGTAAAAGTCAGAAGAAAAGAAAAAATTTTGTTTTTATGTTGGAAATGACAAAAGGAATAAAATTCAAACTCAAACTCAGAGAAAATGTCGAATACACGTTTGAAAATTTTGTTTAGATTAAGAAGGAAAAATTTTGAAAGAAAAGAAAAGTTTTCAAGAAGAAATATACAGATTATTGAAGAGTAAATTGATAAACCCAGTAACTGAACTAACCCGAACTCACCTGACGATATACCCTAAACCCCAAGGAAAAAGTCGAATAAAAGTTTAAAAAATTTGTTTAGTTTAAGGAGGAAGAACTTGAAGAAACGTAAAAGTCAGAAGGAAAAGAAATATTTTGTTTTTATGTTGGAAATGATAAAAGGAATAAAATGTCAACAAATTAAGCAGGAACCGATGTTTCGACGATTAATGCGTCTTGGCTGAAAATTGACAAACCCAGTAACATGAACTAACCTGAAC
This sequence comes from Taphrorychus bicolor, assembly GCA_951812265.1. Lineage (NCBI taxonomy): Eukaryota > Metazoa > Arthropoda > Insecta > Coleoptera > Curculionidae > Taphrorychus > Taphrorychus bicolor. Next base: position 15,015,191 of record OX638302.1, read on the forward strand.
TCAAACGATGATATAAACCAAACTCAGGGAAATTGTCGAATACACGTTTGAAAATTTTGTTTAGATTAAGAAGGAAAGACTTTGAAAGAAAAGGAAACTTTTCAAAAAGAAAATTTTTTTTATATAGAAAATAACGAAAAGACTGTTTTTTTACAAGTTAAACAGAAATCGACGTTTCGACGTTAATGGGTCGTGGCTTAACGTACTGAATATTAAAAGGGTAAACTGACAAACCCAGTAACTGAACTAACCGGAACTCTCCTAACGAAGAAACCTAAACTCAGGGAAAGAAGTCAAATAAAAGTTTGAAAAATTTGCGGGGTTTAAGGAGGAAAAACTTTAAGAAACGTAAAAGTCAGAAGAAAAGAAAAATTTTTGTTTTTATGTTGGAAATGACAAAAGGAATAAAATTCGAACTCAAACTCAGAGAAAATGTCGGATACTCGTTTGAAAATTTTGTTTAGATTAAGAAGGAAAAACTTAGAAAGAAAAGAAACGTATTCAAGAAGAAATATATAGATTATTGAAGAGTAAATTGATAAACTCAGTAACTGAACTAACCCGAACTCACCTGACGATATAACCTAAACCCCAAGGAAAAAGTCGAATAAAAGTTTGAAAAATTTGTTTAGTTTAAAGAGGAAGAACTTGAAGAAACGTAAAAGTCAGAAGGAAAAGAAATATTTTATTTTTATGTTGGAAATGACAAAAGGAATAAAATGTCAACACATTAAGCAGGAACCGACGTTTCGACGATTAATGCGTCTGGCTGAAAATTGACAAACCCAATAACATGAACTAACCTGAACTCAAACGATGATATAACCCAAACTCAGGGAAATTGTCGAATACACGTTTGAAAATTTTGTTTAGATTAAGAAGGAAAGACTTTGAAAGAAAAGGAAACTTTTCAAAAAGAAAAATTTTTTTTAAATAGAAAATAACGAAAAAACTGTCATTTTTTACAAATTAAACAGAAATCGACGTTTCGACGTTAATGGGTCGTGGCTTAACGTACTGAATATTAAAAGGCTAAACTGACAAACCCAGTAACTGAACTAACCGGAACTCTCCTAACGATGAAACCTAAACTCAGGGAAAGAAGTCAAATAAAAGTTTGAAAAATTTGCGGGGTTTAAGGAGGAAAAACTTTAAGAAACGTAAAAGTCAGAAGAAAAGAAAAATTTTTGTTTTTATGTTGGAAACGACCAAAGGAATAACATTTCGACAAATTAAGCAGAAATCGACGTTTCGACGATTAATGCGTCATGGCTAAAAAATGACAAACCCAGTAACCTGAACTAACCTGAACTCAAACGACGATAAAACCCAAACTCAGGAGGATTTGTCGAATACACGTTTGAAAATTTTGTTTAGATTAAGAAGGAACCACTTTGAAAGAAAAGGAAACTTTTCAAAAAGAAAATTTTTTTTTATATAGAAAATAACGAAAAAACTGTAATTTTTTACAAATTAAACAGAAATCGACGTTTCGACGTTAATGGGTCGTGGCTTAACGTACTGAATATTAAAAGGGTAAATTGACAAACCCAGTAACTGAACTAACCGGAACTCTCCTAACGATGAAACCTAAACTCAGGGAAAGAAGTCAAATAAAAGTTTGAAAAATTTGCCGGGTTTAAGGAGGAAAAACTTTAAGAAACGTAAAAGTCAGAAGGAAAGGAAAATTTTTGTTTTTATGTTGGAAATGACAAAAGGAATAAAATTCAAACTCAAACTCAGAGAAAATGTCGTATACACGTTTGAACATTTTGTTTAGATTAAGAAGGAAAAACTTTGAAAGAAAAGAAAAGTTTTCAAGAAGAAATATACAGATTATTGAAGAGTAAATTGATAAACCGAGTAACTGAACTAACCCGAACTCACCTGACGATATAACTTAAACCCCAAGGAAAAAGTCGAATAAAAGTTTGAAAAATTTGTTTAGTTTAAAGAGGAAGAACTTGAAGAAACGTAAAAGTCAGAAGGAAAAGAAATATTTTGTTTTTATGTTGGAAATGACAAAAGGAATAAAATGTCAACAAATTAAGCAGGAACCGACGTTTCGACGAATAATTCGTCTTGGCTGAAAATTGACAAACCCAATAACATGAACTAACCTGAACTCAAACGATGATATAACCCAAACTCAGGGAAATTGCCGAATACACGTTTGAAAATGTACTTTAGATTAAGAAGGAAAAACTTTAAAAGAAGGGAATGTTGGAAGAGAAATTTTTGGCAAATTAAGTGGAAACCGACATTTCGACGATTAATGCGTCGTGGCTGAAAATTGGCAAACCCGGTAACCTGAACTCAATCGACGATACAACCCAAATTCAGGGAAATTGTCGAATACACGTTTGAAAATGTAGTTTAGATTAAGAAGGAAAAACTTTGAAAGAAGGGAATGTGGGAAGAGAAATTTTCGACAAATTAAGTGGAAACTGATGTTTCGACGATAATGGGCCGTGGCTAAAAATTGACAAACCCAGTAACCTGAACTCAAACTACGATACATCTCAAACTCAGGGAAAATGTCGAATATACGTTTGAAAATTTTGTTTAGATTAAGAAGGAAAAACTTTGAAAGAAAAGAAAAGTTTTCAAGAAGAAACATTTGTTTTATGTAGAAAATAACGAAAAGAGTGAAATTTTTACAAATTAAGCAGAAACCGACGTTTCGACATTAATGCGTTGTGGCTTAACGTATAGAATATTAAAAGGTGTACTGACAAACCCAGTAACTGAACTAACCTGAACTCTCCAGATGATACAACCTAAATTCAGGAAAATAGTCGAATAACAGTTTGACAAATTTGCTTAATTTAAGGAGGAAGAACTTTAAGAAACGTAAAAGGCAGAAGGAAAGGAAAAAAAAAATTATGTTGGAAACGACAAAAGGAATAAAATTTCGACAAATTAAGCAGAAACCGACGTTTAATGCGTCGTGGCTGAAAATTGACAAACCCAGTAACCTGAACTAACCTGAACTCAAAAGACGATACAACCAAAAACTCAGGGAAATTGTGGAATACACATTTGAAAATTTTGTTTAGATTAAGAAGGAAAAATCTTTGAAAGAAAAGAAAAGTTTTCAAAAAGAAACAATTTTTTTATGTAAAAAATAACGAAAAGATTGAAATTTTTACAAATTTCGAAGCAGAAGTCGACGTTTCGACGTTAAGGGGCCCGGGATTAACATACAGAGTATTAAACGGTAAACTGACAAACCCAGTAACTGAACTAACCTGAACTCTCCTGACGATACAAAATAAACTCAGAGAGAAAATCGAATTAAAGTTTGAAAAAATTGTTTAGTTTAAGGAAAAAGAAGTTTAAGAAACCTAAAAGTCAGAAGGAAAGAAAAATTTTTGTTTTTATGGTGGAAATAACAAAAAAAATAAAACTTTGACAAACTAAGCAGAAACCGACGTTTCGATGTTTAATGCGTCATGGCTGAAAATTGACAAACCCAGTAACCTGTACTCAAACGACGATACAACCTAAATTCAAGAAAAAAATGTCGAATACACGTTTAAAGATTTTGCAAACATTTTGAAGGAAAAAAAAGTTTTCAAGAAAGAAAATTTTTTTATGTAGGAAATAACGAAAAGATTGAAGTTTTTACAAATTAAGCGGACACCGACGTTTCTACGTTAATGCGTCTTGGCTTAACGTACAGGACATTAAAGGGTAAATGGACAACCCCAGTAACTGAACTAACCTGAACTTTGCTGACGACACAACTTAAACTCATGGAAAAAGTCGAATAAAAGTTTGCAAAATTTGCTTGGTTTAAGGAGGAAGAACTTTTAGAGATGTAAAAGTCAAAAGGAGAGGAAAAATTTTGTTTTTATGGTGGAAATGACAAAAGTAATAAAATTTCGACAACTTAAGCAAAAACCGACGTTTCGACGTTTAATGCGTCATGGCTAAAAATTGACAAACCCAGTGCCCTGAACTCTAACGACGGTACAATCTAAACTTAGGGAAAAAGTCGAATACCAATTTGAAAAGTTTTTTTTTGTAATTTAAGAAGAAAAACTTTACAAAATAAGGAAGGGGAAAGTTAGAAGGAAAGAACGATGTAAGAAATAACAAAAAAACTGAATTTGCTACAAGTGAAGCAAAAACCGACATTTAATAGGTCATGGCTTAAGGCCTCTTTTACTTCTCAAGAATAAACCCTACATGGGGATAGAAAAAAATTGACTGCACCTGAAATGGCGTGTGGCCAGATAATGATAATTTGTTTCAAGATTAGAAAAAAAGAGATGCAGATCCTGAAATTTTGAAAATGATCTTGTTTTTGCTTGAACCTGCAAGTTTGCAGCAACCACAATAAAAAATAAACATCCTTCCCATCGTATTAATAAATGGTGTTTCTCTCTAATAATATTGTCTCTAATTTAACCGGGGCTATTCCTCTTAGCGTCTAGGAGATCCATACAATTTGGAGCATCGCTTACAAGAGTACGTTACTTAGGAAAACAATTTTTGAATTTGGTACGCTACTGCTCGGTTCCTCCTGCACATGCCACCAAACTGACCACATTTTTGGAAATCCCGTTCATTTCTGTACCTATGCACAATACTGAAGTACTTCAAAAGTTATAAGCGTCAGTACCAAAAAGAAAAAAAAACCAAATAGCTACGGCCAAAATTGAAAAACATGAGATCCTTATAACCCTCGCTGGCGTTCGGACAATACTACAAATAGCCCAAAATTTACTTTTAATTTGGGGTGAATATAAATTGTCGAAAATTATACATTAAAAATAAACGAAACATAATATGACCCAATTCGAATTAAGCAGATCTAAAAATAATGAGAAACAGGCCGGTCACAGGAAAACTCGAAACAAATTTGCATAACTTTAATTAGCTCCACCACCCTTGCCCCGTTCCTAGCTTGAACTTTTAATTTAAATTGCTTTCCCGATTTCCCAGAAAAATCCATAAAAACGAATGTTTTATGAATTTTTTGCGCGAATAAATTCCCGAGGGAGTTGATATTCGAACTTTGGACGCAATCCAGAAAACAGATCTGGTCGTGTCAGGAAGAAGCGATGAAATATTGTTGCCATTAAGCGACCTTGTACGCTCACTATCTCAACTACAATATTCCGATAACTCTGATCATTATAAATGGAAGGTTTTTTGATAAAATGCTAAAAGTATTTTATAAAAAATAATACATTTTCAGGTTTAACAATAAACCCCTGACTGCTCTATTATTTAGACTGATCGGGGCCAGAAGCGTTACAATGCCCTCCGAAGGGCCTCTAATTAATTTAAACGAGCTTTAAAACGACCCATTCAGCGAGGTCACTAAATTTAGCTTATTTGATAATATATTTCGGAAAAAAAATATTTGCCAGACATGGCAGCAGACTAAAGATATAAATTGCGAGCATGACACCAACGGCACATAATATCACAGGGGCGTCGGATTTAAAATTGATTAAAGCCGCATGTGGCCAACTATATAGAATAGAAGGAGAGGACGAAAGGAGAGCAAAACAATTAGAGTAATTTTCATGACACCATCGCCATCTAGGTATAAATAATGTGGCATTTGTCGTTATAAATTTCACCGAAATATCGTGAAAAATAGGGATCGTAATTTTTGCGGCAATTCCTCGTCGGTTTTCGCCCTTTTTTCGACCCTCTCTGAGGTTTTCTATAATTAGAATATTTAAATTCCGGGTTTTACAGAGCGACCGTCGCGTCGTATTCTTTTTTTAAACCCTCGTTAGATAGATGTCTTACTTGTAAAAATCCTGTACTTACACTGTGTCCATTTGGGCCTCAAATCTTGCTTGAAAGCACCTTGCTAGATGAGGGTGGCTCTATTTGAATAAGCAGCAGGCGCTTGAATGAATTTCAGTCCACCTGTTTTCAACAAAAATAAGTAGAACATACCTGATTTTGTGCTCTGACTTCCTTCAGGTTCTCCAATTGGATCTGTTCTAAACTAAAACTGGGGTTAGGCTAAGTAGCATTATTATTTCGTGATTCTTTATTCAAGTTTATGGCTGAGTACTCATTTCCAGACTCCCAGATAAGAACTACTTACACCCTATAAGACTGTGGAGGCTTTCAAAATAAAATACAAAGTCTTTTACGGGCTTTGAGGCCGTGGTAAGATTTATATCTAGATTTATAGTATATTGATATTCTTGTAGCAATCGCAGCGCTTCTATCCGAGACTAACGAGAGCTTTAAACAGAACAACAATTTCAACACGAAGGAGGAAATTACGTTTCTAAATGCAGACTGGAAGCGAGTTGTACAATATACTTCACGTGCGCCGAAAGCCCGCGCCACCACTACCCCCACCACAGTCCCTCCACTGCAGCGCGATGGCGCTGCGGGGGAATATATACCACGGAACTCACCACAGTCGAGTCAGTCAACGTCGGGAAGCACGGGAGATCACTTCGCCCATTGCCTCATCGCCTTTGATAATGTCTGCCGCAGCTGCAGACGAAACGTTACGAAAAAATTTTATTAGACCACGGCCTCAAAGCCCGGAAAACACTGGATTGTAATTACACCCTGTTCATTGGTGCCACAAATTTCACAAAGCAAGATTCTCTTGTGAAAAAGCAACAAATTATGAGTTGCAAGGGCTGATTTCAGTCAATCTTTTCTCAACAAAAGAATGTAGCATGTATGTTTTTGGGCTCCAACTTTTTTCAGCTTCTCCTAGAACAACCAATTGGGTCTGCTCTAAACAAAGGGTCAGCCTGAGTAGCATGGTTGTTTGGTGTTCTCCATACCAATATGATTTGGAGACGTGCGTCTCCTCCATTTAGATCTAGAATATCTGGAGGATCCCGCTCATGCCCTTCCCTCCTGACCCCAACAACGCTTCGATGGCTTGTTGATTCAGTTCCGGATACGTTCGCCTTACCTGTGGCCCTAAAAACCAATAATTTGAAATTTGAAAACAAATTTAAGAACATCGTGAGGGTAACGCATTTAAACAAAAGTGATGGTATCAGAGATAACAAAAGTTGAGGGCTGTAGAAAAGGGGAATTTGAAAAATTGTTTTTTTTTTAATTGTGTCGTTAATAAAATAGAAAGAGCTGCTCTACGTAATAATTAGTCTCGAGTGATCTCGAAGACGAGGTTTTAAATGCTCCATTTAAATAATTCAGTATATTGAATTTATTTTTCTTAAACCTCTATTAATATTAAGAATTGTTTAATTCCTTTTTAATTTATAAAAATATTTTGTGTCTCATTTTACTTACTTTTAACCTTTTTATTTTTTTATTCCTAGACTGCTCTGTTTCCGTTTTATTCCTTCAAGTTTTGAAATTCGTTTTATCCAAACTGTTTTATATGACACATTATAATAGTCTATTTATGCTACATACTTCTCATTTTTTATATTTATTTCGTTTACCTTTTTGCGTTTTCAATGGTAATTTCTACTATTTACTTTGTCAAGCATTTCGTTTGAGCCTTTTGATTTTTGAACCTTTGAGCACATATTTGAAAAACCTTTCGTCTTGTTTCCTCTTCTTTTGTATTTGCGAGACTGCAGGCTTTCGTGAGAAAGAAGAAAGTTTTGTTTAAAATAATTTTCCTTTCTAATACTTAAAACTCTTTTGCTCATAAAGATAATTAGCTTCTTCTTCATGACGAAGTTTCGACGCTGATGATTGCCTAGAGTCGTTTTTCTGCTTTTTGATGCAAAAGAGTTCAGGTTAGTTCAGGTTAGTTGCATAGGAATTCTGCAAATATTTAAGCTATCAGCCTTGACGTATCTTTTTACTAAGTTAAAGCGTAAGCTAAAGCTAAAAAAAAACAAGGAAGGTAGACAAAATAAAAGTAAGTCAAAAAAAGAAAAGAATGAAGTGGAAGCTAAGACCTTGGAGAAAAAAAAACGGGCCAAAGCTAAAACCAATAGGGAAAAGAGGAGGCTGGAACTATAAAAGACCAAAAGAAAAAATCTAGCTAAACATGTTTTATAGATTTCTCAATATCTCGAAAACGGTTAGAGAGGGGATGTTTTGCTTTTCAATGCAAAAAAGTTTTGAGCATCGGAGTTTGTATAAATGATCAAGTTATCAGCGTTAAGAGACCTTTTCTTATTCTCAAGTTAAGGAGTAAGCTGAAGCTAAAAAAAATAAAGAGGGCAGATAAAATAAATTAAAAAAAGGAAAATGATGAAGAGGAAGCTGAGACCTTTGAGGAAAAGGAGCGGACTAAAGCTAAAACCAAAAAAGAAAAAGAGGAGGTTGGAACTAAAAAAAGATAAAAATAACAAATCTAGCTAAAGATGCATTAGAATTCATCAATTCTTTCAATAATCATTGTAAGAACATGTCAAAAATTTTTATCGCAATAGAAGCTAGAAGGAAAATTTAGCGTAACAGGAAAATAAACTCAAAAAGCTGGCTTTAAGAACAAAATTACCTCAATGTAACATTTAGTAAAATACACGGAAAACGAAAGAACAGATAGTAAACAAAAGAAGAGCAAAATTGAAAACAAAAGAAATTTAAAAAATTAAAAGCTGGAAGAAATAAAAAATGGAATAGAAAATTTACATACACCAAATACATAATAATGAAAGATAAAAGAAAATTTTGTAATGAAAATAAGTCTCACAGAACCAATATTTAGACAGGAAATATGGTGTGTTTATTGGAAAACGTCATCTAGAAGACTATGATTTTTTGACAGAAAAGGATGACATGATCAAAGTAAATGAACTTTTATTCCTTCACCCCTTTCTTTTGACATTTTACAGGCAACTAGATGACATTTTCAAATGAAAACCCGCTTTAATTACAAAGAAAAAAGGATAAAAGACCTGAAGAAAAGGTCTTATATGCAAGAAAGTACTATTTCTTGCATAAGAAATAAAACAGAGTGAAGCGACTTGCCCCCACTGCCCCACCAAAAGATCACAACATACGGTGTGTTTATTAGAAAACGACATCTAGAAGGCTATATATTTTTCATGTAAAAAGGTGATCTGATCAAAGTAAACGGACTGTTTCCTTCATTCTTTTCTTTTGACGTTTCACAGGCACCTAAATGAATTTTTAAAATTAAATGAACATCCTATACTTAAATGAATGTTGAAATACGCAAGTTGGTGTATAAACTTCAAGTTTTAAAAAGTAATTATTCGAGTCAGTCAACGTCGGGAAGCACGGGAGATCACTTCGCCTTTTGCCTCATCGCCTTTGATAATGTCTGGCGCAGCTGTAGACGAAACGTCAGGACTGGACCACGGCCTCATAGCCCGGAAAACACTTTAGATTGTAGTATCTACAATCATTGATGAAGGTAGAGGAGATTGTCAGTAAAACGCGAGTAATTGAGAACAGAAAGTAAAATAAAAATTTCCGCAGGTATTATCTGTTGAAAAGGAGAGCACAACACCAGAGATGTCAATTATTGAGACAATTTAGAGCATTTTCAGATTTCCTAGCAAAAAAATGCTAATTAGAAAACATCCCAAAGTTCAATCAAACTTTGGGTAATTCAAAACACAAAGTTTCAAAAATCGTTACAATTTCAAATTCCTAACTAGGATCTTGATTCATTTTCAGGTCGAGGAGCCACATGAGTGGTACCTCTTTAAGTTTCAGAAGTTTTGATGCAAAAATGTGAAATCTACATGATGAAATGTAAACAAAGAAACTCAAAATTGGAAAAAATATGAAATAAAAAAAACTTGTGTGGCTCGCCAGGTATAAGAGCTAGACCAAAACTGACATGTGGGTTATTATTCTTCCCATATCTCTCTTAAATATCGATAATCAATGTTCGGCTTTTCAGAAGAATGTCAAAAATAACCTTACATACTGGCCACATTTTCGTAATTTTTTTGAAAAATTTGTTTCAAATATTAAAACTGGCAACTTCAGGTTAAACACGTTTTGGCCAGATTGTACAAGTCACCCTCAAAGTCGGGTTCAGCTAAACTCGACTGGTACTTGAACCCGCCCATAAGAATCGCATTGCTGTCAAATTAATTTCATTTGGGACACGTGCTGACTGTAATATTTTCTTATGGGCGAGTTCAAGTACCAGTCGAGTTTAGCTGAACCCGACTTTGAGGGTAACTTGTACAATCAAGCCTGAATGTACCTAGGGAAGTGCCCTTTTTTTCGTCGTTACCACTATTGTTGGGCAAAGCGTCTAAGTAAAAGGGTTAGTGGGACCATGAATAGGACTCGCCCCAAACCCCATTTAGTCCCGGAGATAGGGTAAAGAAGCCACAAATTTGGATACAAAAAAGCTCTTCCCCTTATCCTATCTCCACCTACTCTGATTTGGTAGCTCCTCAAGAGTAAAAATTGGTTACTCGTCTTACAGTAGAGTAACAATCAGTGTAGTTAATGCTGTGCCTTCTTTGCTGGTCTTGAAGACGTGTGTTTTAGTGACTCTGGTTTTTGCCTCCCTCTTCTCGATAATCGTAAGTCGTTAAATTTCTTCAGTAAGTCTTCACTGACAAGAAGTTTGTAATACTACAAGAAATTTCACTTTTTTATTGCACTTTTTCAGGTTTATCGACTTCTGACTTTTTAGACTTCGGCGTTCTATTACATTGATGAACTTATTCGGGCCATGGAACTTCTGCAGGTCTTTGTGGTTTCTTTTGCGGACATCTTTCCTTCTTCCTATGAAGTAACAATTTAGGTTACCTCATGCTTATCGCTCTTCTTTTCTTAATAATCTTCTTTTCAATGATTTTCTTCTTTATTTCACCTCCTTCAGCTTTTGTGACTTCTTGAACGTCTTCAGGCTGTTCCTCTACTTCTCTATCTACAACTTTTTCAAATACCTCTTTGTATGGGCGTGCACTAATTTCGGGCTTTTTTTCTTTTTCTTGCAAAATCATAGTTGAAGTAGTCTGAACTTTATCGTCTCTTTATTGCCTTAGTTCTTCTGCCACTAGTCATTTTTCAACAATGAATAATTCAGGTTCCTCAATGCAACACTTTCAGGTTCCTTGCGACTCTTGTTCAGTTGCGACAATACGAGTAATTTCTTGTTTGCTGATTTCTGATTTTGAAAACTCGATGTTCTTCTCAGTTCGTCGTTTCCTCTCACTGTAACCGCCCGTACTTTCTGTACTACCCGTATGTCGGTTCAGTCTGCTGTTTTTCCATTAAAACCTGTTACTTTACAACAATTGACATCTCTAATGATTTGCTCTTCTTTTCAGCAATATCTGAGGAATTTTTTCTTTGCTCGTTTTACTGACAATTTCCTCTACTTTCTACACTACAATCTAAAGTGTTTTCCGGGCTTTGAAGTCATGGTCCAATGAAGTTTCTTCCGGACGTCTCGCCTACAGCTGCGGCAGACATTATCAGAAGCGATGAGACAATGGACGAAGTGATCTCCCGGGCTTTCCGACGATGACTGATTTGACTATGGTGAGCTCCGTGGTATTTATTCACCCCGTTGTTTGGTGTTCTCCATACCAATATGATTTGGAGACGTGCGTCTCATCCATTTAGATCTAGAATATCTGGAGGATCCCGCTCATGCCCTCTCCTCCTGACGCCCACCAACGCTTCGATGGCTTGTTGACTCAGTTCCGGATACGTTCGCCTCACCTATTGCCCTAAAAAACTTAAGAACATCGTGAGGGGTAACGCATTTAAACAAAAGTAATGGTATCAGAGATGACAAAAGGTCAGGGCTGTAGAAAAGGCGAATTTGAAAAATTCTTTATTTTTTTTAATTTTGTCGATGATAAAATAGAAAGAGCTGCTCTACGTAATAATTACTCTCGAGTGATCTCGAAGACGAGGTTTTAAATGCTCCATTTAAATAATTCAGTATATTGAATTTATTTTTCTTAAACCTCTATTAATATTAAGAATTGTTTAATTCCTTTTTAATTTATAAAAATATTTTGTGTCTCATTTTACTTACTTTTAACCTTTTTATTTTTTTATTCCTAGACTGCTCTGTTTCCGTTTTATTCCTTCAAGTTTTGAAATTCGTTTTATCCAAACTGTTTTATATGACACATTATAATAGTCTATTTATGCTACATACTTCTCATTTTTTATATTTATTTCGTTTACCTTTTTGCGTTTTCAATGGTAATTTCTACTATTTACTTTGTCAAGCATTTCGTTTGAGCCTTTTGATTTTTGAACCTTTGAGCACATATTTGAAAAACCTTTCGTCTTGTTTACTCTTCTTTTGTATTTGCGAGACTGCAGGCTTTCGTGAGAAAGAAGAAAGTTTTGTTTAAAATTATTTTCCTTTCTAATACTTAAAACTCTTTTGCTCATAAAGATAATTAGCTTCTTCTTCATGACGAAGTTTCGACGCTGATGATTGCCTAGAGTCGTTTTTCTGCTTTTTGATGCAAAAGAGTTCAGGTTAGTTCAGGTTAGTTGCATAGGAATTCTACAAATATTTAAGCTATCAGCCTTGACGTATCTTTTTACTAAGCTAAAGCGTAAGCTAAAGCTAAAAAAAAACAAGGAAGGTAGACAAAATAAAAGTAAGTCAAAAAAAGAAAAGAATGAAGTGGAAGCTAAGACCTTGGAGAAAAAAAAACGGGCCAAAGCTAAAACCAATACGGAAAAGAGGAGGCTGGAACTATAAAAGACCAAAAGAAAAAATCTAGCTAAACATGTTTTATAGATTTCTCAATATCTCGAAAACGGTTAGAGAGGGGATGTTTTGCTTTTCAATGCAAAAAAGTTTTGAGCATCGGAGTTTGTATAAATGATCAAGTTATCAGCGTTAAGAGACCTTTTCTTATTCTCAAGTTAAGGAGTAAGCTGAAGCTAAAAAAAATAAAGAGGGCAGATAAAATAAATTAAAAAAAGGAAAATGATGAAGAGGAAGCTGAGACCTTTGAGGAAAAGGAGCGGGCTAAAGCTAAAACCAAAAAAGAAAAAGAGGAGGTTGGAACTAAAAAAAGATAAAAATAACAAATCTAGCTAAAGATGCATTAGAATTCATCAATTCTTTCAATAATCATTGTAGGAACATGTCAAAAATTTTTATCGCAATAGAAGCTAGAAGGAAAATTTAGAGTAACAGGAAAATAAACTCAAAAAGCTGGCTTTAAGAACAAAAGTACCTCAATGTAACATTTAGTAAAATATACGGAAAACGAAAGAACAGATAGTAAACAAAAGAAGAGCAAAATTGAAAACAAAAGAAATTTAAAAAATTAAAAGCTGGAAGAAATAAAAAATGGAATAGAAAATTTCCATACACCAAAACCAATGAAAGCTGAAAGAAAAGTTAAGGTAAAGAGAAAAGTGTTGAATGGCTCAAATAGCTGGTTTTGAGAAGGAAGGAGGCTCCAACAATATTACATTTAAACCTAATTATCGAAAATGAGTGCAAAAATAAGTTAAACCAAATAAAAAACACGGAATAGCAAGGTTCAGAAAACAAAAAAAATGCAAGAAAAAATAATAAAAAAGGATAAAAAAAATAAGAATGAAAAATGAAATAATACATAATAATGAAAGATAAAAGAAAATTTTGTAATGAAAATAAGTCTCACAGAACCAATATTTAGACAGGAAATATGGTGTGTTTATTGGAAAACGTCATCTAGAAGACTATGATTTTTTGACAGAAAAGGATGACATGATCAAAGTAAATGAACTTTTATTCCTTCACCCCTTTCTTTTGACATTTTACAGCCAACTAGATGACATTTTCAAATGAAAACCCGCTTTAATTACAAAGAAAAAAGGATAAAAGACCTGAAGAAAAGGTCTTATATGCAAGAAAGTACTATTTCTTGCATAAGAAATAAAACAGAGTGAAACGACTTGCCCCCACTGCCCCACCAAAAGATCACAACATACGGTGTGTTTATTAGAAAACGACATCTAGAAGGCTATGTATTTTTCATGTAAAAAGGTGATCTGATCAAAGTAAACGGACTGTTTCCTTCATTCTTTTCTTTTGACTCCCAAAATATCTCAAAAACCCGATCGGTTACAGCCACCCCGTTCTTGTCATTACATTACTAATATAATTGTCTAGAACTTTCCCCATTTAACCGACTTCGTAGCTCCTATAGTTTCCGAGATACCAATATATGGAAAACCAATTTGGGACACATTGTATAAAGCGAATATTGATATTTCCACTACAGTTCGTTGGTGTAGTTTGGAAGACGGAGAAGATGTGTAGACAGTATCACAGCTAAAGCAAAATCTATTTTATGCATTTCTGCATCAGAAAAATAACATTCTGAGTTAAAGATCCGCATTTTTCACAGATTAGGATTTCTGAGCTTAGTAGATCTTGAACGACATTTTCAGCAATTTTTCATAGGGCCTGAAATTTTTAGTAATGGACAGCAGAGAGCTAAAGCTTTCTATACTCGTGATTAGGGTATCTATGGACCTAATTTTAGTTCAGATTAGAGGCAAAGACTCTTGAGCTTAAGCAAACCGACCATATTCCCTGAAAGCCCTCTTAGTTCTCGGTCTACATGCAATATATCAGAATTACATTACGTAAACTGTCTAAAAGTTAGAAACTTAAAATTTTCTGTAATCCTTCCCTAATTCATTAACTTTCTTTTTATTATAGAAATGATCCAACCGCCTCGCCGCCGAAATGAACAGCAGCAGCGACATCTACTTCTCCATGGACTGGCAGAATTTCACCTACGAAAACTCCAGCACCAACCTCACCCATCCAGGAAACGAGGCGTGGGAAAAATGGACAGAACTCATCCAAGACCGGGCGGTGGTAGTGTCGCTGCTCCTCCTATTCTCAGTGTGCACAGTGTTCGGCAACACACTGGTCATAATGGCGGTAGTGCGCGAAAGGTACTTACATACCCCCACGAACTACTTTATTACCTCGCTAGCGGTAGCTGACTGTCTGGTGGGGCTCGTGGTGATGCCCTTTAGCGCCCTTTACGAGGTGCTCGGACACACCTGGTTCTTCGGGCCGGATTGGTGCGACATTTGGCGATCGCTCGATGTGCTATTTTCTACTGCTTCCATTTTAAATTTGTGCGTAATAAGTCTGGATAGGTATTGGGCCATCACGGACCCCATAGCGTACCCGATGCGCATGACGAGACTGAGATCGGTGGTGCTAATCGCAGCCGTTTGGGTGTGTTCCAGTGCGATTTCCTTTCCGGCTATAGTCTGGTGGCGAGCTGTGAGAACTGAGCCTATTCCTGAGTACAAATGTCCCTTCACCGAGCATTTAGGCTACCTGATATTCTCGTCCACAATTTCTTTCTACCTGCCTTTGTTCGTCATGGTGTTCACTTACTATAGGATATACAGGGCGGCAGCAGCACAGACTAAAAGCCTAAGGTTAGGCACCAAGCAAATATTGATAGGAGCTGGAGAGCTGGAGCTCACCTTGAGGATCCACAGAGGCGGCACCTGTAAAACCCCACAAAACGAAACCAGGAACTTGTATAGTACCGCCGAAGATGAGCCTCTGACAGCTCTAGCCAATAACGGCTTTAACAGAATCCCCTCCACTCGTTTGGGCACTCACAGCAAAAACTTCTCCCTTAGCAGGAAGCTGGCCAAGTTTGCCAAAGAAAAGAAAGCTGCCAAAACTTTGGGTATCGTTATGGGTGTCTTTACAGTGTGTTGGTTGCCGTTTTTTGTTGTAAACCTGCTCTCTGGATTCTGCCTGCAGTGCATCTGGCACGAAAAAATCGTCCTTGCAGTGGTGACCTGGTTGGGCTGGATCAATTCGAGCATGAATCCTGTGATCTACGCCTGTTGGAGTAGGGATTTTCGCAGGTAAGATTTAACGACTTTCTGTGGAGCGTTAAAGCCCATTTGATTACTGCTTAGCAAATAATATTCTCAATAAAATGGGAAAGGAGGCCATAATCCGTTTTACGTAGTCCCACCGAGTAAACAAAATATAAAAATCCCATTTCGCACGGCACGGTAATAAGCTTTAGAAGAGCAAATATTCCATAAGTTTTCGCGCCGTTTTCAATCCAGGGAAAATTTTATGCCTCGATTTTCCGCTGTTTTGTAATTCCGCTGCTCCCTTTCGCTATTATCGAATAAAATTTCAATTTTAGGTGCCACAGCACACATAAAAGCGTAATAAGAGATCATACATGTTTGACGATATTAAAATGTTTTGTATGGCTTCGAACGATACAATATTATATTGTATAATAATATTGATTAAAATGCGGTTCACGTATATATTTATGTATAGGGACACTGATTGGGCTTTGGACCTAATTCGGCTTTTAGGAATTTTTGATTGGTCCGCGTAAATGCGTAAAATTAAATTAGGACACATAGAAACGTGTATTAACGAGATTTCTATTCAATCCTTTTGATACCAGTTCATGGAAAGAACGTTGGCAAATATCAAGTTATTCCGATATAAAATTAAGAAAAAATTGGTACAGAATAGGAAAAAAATAAATTAATTTGGGGCAACCAAAAGGGTAAAAGTTCTTTTTAAATTAACTGTTAAACGTGATTTTTGCAGCAGTTATTTTATATGTTTATGGAAGCAATGAAATTTCCATGGAGGAGCTGGAATTGGGCGTCGAAAAGAACAAAAAACTCCTAGATTCACTCCAATTGATCCACTCGTTCTAAAGTTATAGGCGATCAAAATTAATATTTGAGAAAAATGAAGACATATGATTATGAAAACGTCATCTAGTTGAATAGTTGGTTGTGAGAGGTCAAAGAGAAGGATTAAGAAACACAAATCCATTTACTTTAATTTTGTCATCCTTTTCTGTCAAAAATTCATAGCCTTCTAGATGACATTTTCTCATCAACATAGGGTATTTGGTTATTGGTTACCTTTTGGTTATTTTCAAAATGATTTTAGAATATGTAGTGTTTATAGGCTTGTTCTTTTTTACTTAGGTAATAAGCCTGTAATTATCAATAGTTTTTGAGGTGCAAAGTGAATTTTTATTGGCTACGCAGGTGGTCACCATGGTAACCACGCTGTCAACCCTTGTCAAGGTTTATTACACCGCAGTGTTTGTAGCACTATCTCTTTCTACCCGGATTTTCAAGGCTAAATAATTTTCAGTTCATTTTGCAGTTTGCAAACAATAAAAATGTGTTGATGACCACCATGATAGGTGGGTGGAACATGGATGTAGCCACTTTTTGTCATTTCTATGTAAATATTATTCCTGCTACGACTAGTGTCTAGAAAAATTACATAAATGTAAGCGTGTAATTCATCATTAGCCTTTGAGGTGACGAAATGATTTTTTATTATTTACCTACTATTAACCGCGCTGTCAAGCCTTGTCAATGTTTATTAAACCAGAGTATTTGTAGGCTTGTCCTATTTTACCTGCGGTTTCAAGGCTAAGCAGTTTACAGTTTGAAAATAATAATATATTACAGGTGGGTGGAGCCACTTTTTTCATCTCCATGTAAATTTTATTCCTGCTAAGACATTAATCTAGTGAGTCAAGGGAGGTTACATAAATATAAGCCTGCAATTAATCATTAGCCTTTGAGTAGCAAGATTTAACTTTTATTGGCTACGCAGTCAGTCGCAATGGTAACCGCGCTCTCAAGGCTTGTCAAGGTCCATTAAATCCCAATAATCGCAGGCTTGCCCTTTTTTAACTGTATTTTTAAGGCTAAGCAATTTTCGGTTCGAAAGTAATAAAATACGACGATGGGTGAAACATGGATGTAACCACTTTTTGTAATTTCTATGTAAATATTATTCCTGCTAAGACTAGTGAGCCTAGGAATATTACATGAATGTAGGCCTGTAATTAATCATTAGCTTTTGACCAGCAAAATTAAATTTTAGTGGCTACGCAGTCAGTCGCCATGGTAACAGCGCTCTCAAGCCTTGTCAAGGTTCATTAAATCCCAATGTTTGTAGGCTTGTTGATTTTTTAAGTGGGTGTTCAAGGCCAAGCAATTTTCAGTTCTTTTTCAGTTCGAAAATAATAAAATACGACGATGGGTGGAACAAGGATGTAGCCTCTTTTTGTCATTCCGTTTCAATGCTAAGCAATTTTCAGCTCGAAAATAATAATATTACAGGTGGGTCGAACTTGTGTACGTAGCCACTTTTTTCATGTCCATGTAAATTTTATTCCTGCTAAGACATTAATCTAGTAAGTCTAGGGAGGTTACATAAATGTAAGCCTGCAATTAATGATTAGTCTTTGAGCTGCAAAATGCACTTTTATTGGCTACGCATTTAGAGGCCATGGTAACCGCTATCTCAAACCTTGTCAAAGTTCTTTAAATCCCAATGTTTGTAGGCTTGCCCTTTTTTAACTGCATTTTCAAGGCTAAGCAATTTTCAGTTATTTTTCAGTTTTAGCCACTTATTATCATTTCTATGTAAATATTATACCTGCTAAGACTAGTGATTCTAGAAATATTACATAGAAGTAAGCCTGTACTTCATCATTAGGCTTTGAGGTGCGAAGTGAATTTTTATTGGCTGCGCAGTCGGTGGCCACGGTAACCGCGCTGCCAAGCCTTGTCAAGGTTTATTAAACCGCAGTATTTGTAGGTTTGTTCTTTTCTACCTGGGGTTTCAAGGCTAAGCAATTTTCAGTCCGAAAATAATAATATATTGCAGGTGAGTGGAACATGTATGTAGCCACTTTTTTCATTTCCATGTAAATTTTATTCCTGCTAAGACTAGTAAGTCTAGTAATATTACATAAATGTAAGCCTGTAATTCATAATTTGCCTTTGAGGGGTGAAGTGAATTTTTATTGGCTATACAGTCGGTCGCCAAGGTAACCGCGTTGTCAAGCCTTGACAAGGATTAAACCGCAGTATTTATAGGCTTGTTCTTTTTTACCTGGGGTTTCGAGGCTAAGCAATTTTCAGTGAGAAATAATAATATATTACAGGTGGGTCGATGGATGTAACCACTTTTTTCATTTCTATGTAAATCTTATTCCTGCTAAGACATTAATCTAATGAGTCTAGGGAGGTTACATAAATGTAAGCCTGCAATGAATCATTAGCCTTTGAGTTGCAAAATGTAGTTTTATTGGCTACGCAGTCAGTCGCCATGGTAAAAGCGCTCTCAAGCCTTGTCATAGTTCACTAAATCCCGATGTTTGTAAGCTTGCCCTTTATTAACTGGATTTTCAAGGCCAAGCAATTTTTAGTTCTTTTCAGTTCGAAAATAATAAAATACAACGATGGGTGGAACAAGGATGTAGCCACTTTTTGTCATTTCTATGTAAATATTGTTATTGCTAAGACTAGTGAGTCTAGGAATATTACATAAATGTAAGCCTGCAATTCATCATTAGCCTTTGAGGTGCGAAGTGAATTTTTATTGGCTACGCAGTCGGTTGTCACGGTAACCGCGCTGTCAAGCCTTGTCAAGGTTTATTAAACCGCAATATTTGTAAGCTTGTTCTTTTCTACCTGGGGTTTCAAGGCTAAGCAATTTTCAGTTCGAAAATAATAATATGATACAGGTGGGTGGAACATGGATGTGGCCACTTTTTTCAATTCCGTCTAAATTTTATTCCTGCTAAGACATTAATCCAGTGAGTCTAGGGAGGTTACATAAATGTAACACTTTTTGTCATTTCTATGTAAATATTGTTCCCCGCTATGCCTAGTAAATCTAGAAATATAACCTACATGTAAGCCTGTAATTCATCATTAGTCTTTGAGGTGCGAAGTGAATTTTTATTGGCTACGCAGTTGGTCGCCACATTAACCGCGCTGTCAAGCCTTGTCAAGGTCTATTAATCAACAGTATTTGTAGGCTTGTTCTTTTTTACCTGGGGTTTCAAGGCTAAGCAATTTTCAGTCCAAAAATAATAATATATTACAGGTGGGTGGAACATGGATGTAGCCATTTTTTCATTTCCATGTAAATTTTATTCCTGCTAAGACATTTACCTAGTGAGTATAGGGAGGTTACATAAATGTAAGCCTGCAATTAGTCACTAGCCTTTGAGTTGCAAAATGAACTTTTATTAGCTGCACAGTCAGTCGCCATAGTAACCGCGCTCTCAAGCCTTGTCAAGGTTCATTAAATCCCAATGTTTGTAGGTTTGCCCTCTTTTAACTGGATATTCAAGGCTAAGTAATTTTCAGTTCCAAAATAATAAAATACGACGATGGGTGGAACATGGATGTAGCCACTTTTTGTCATTTCTATGTAAATATTGTTATTGCTAAGACTAGTGAGTCTAGGAATATTACATAAATGTAAGCCTGCAATTCATCATTAGCCTTTGAGTTGCGAAAAGAATTTTTATTGGCTACGCAGTCGGTTGTCACGGTAACCGCGCTGTCAAGCCTTGTCAAGGTTTATTAAACCGCAGTATTTGTAGGCTTGTTCTTTTTTACCTAGCCTTTCAAGGCTAAGCAATTTTCAGTTCGAAAATAATATTTATTACAGGTGGATAGAACTTGGACGTAGCCACTTTTTTCATTTCCATATAAATTTTATTCCTGCTAAGACATTAACCTAGTGAGTATAGGGAGGTTACATAAATGTAAGCCTGCAATTAGTCACTAGCCTTTGAGTTGCAAAATGAATTTTTATTAGCTGCACAGTCAGTCGCCATAGTAACCGCGCTCTCAAGCCTTGTCAAGGTTCATTAAATCCCAATGTTTGTAGGCTTGCCCCTTTTTAACTGGCCTTTCAAGGCTAAGCAATTTTCAATTCGAAAATAATAAAATACGACGATGGGTGGAACATGGATGTAGCCACTTTTCGTCATTTCTATGTAAATATTGTTATTGCTAAGACTAGTGAGTCTAGGAATATTACATAAATATAAGCCTGTAATTCATAATTTGCCTTTGAGGGGTGAAGTGAATTTTTATTGGCTATACAGTCTGTTGCCAAGGTAACCGGGTTGTCAAGCCTTGTCAAGGATTAAACCGCAGTATTTATAGGCTTGTTCTTTTTTACCTGGGGTTTCGAGGCTAAGCAATTTTCAGTGAGAAATAATAATATATTACAGGTGGGTTGATGGATGTAACCACTTTTTTCATTTCTATGTAAATCTTATTCCTGCTAAGACATTAATCTAATGAGTCTAGGGAGGTTACATAAATGTAAGCCTGCAATGAATCATTAGCCTTTGAGTTGCAAAATCTAGTTTTATTGGCTACGCAGTCAGTCGCCATGGTAACCGCGCTCTCAAGCCTTGTCATAGTTCACTAAATCCCGATGTTTGTAAGCTTGCCCTTTATTAACTGGATTTTCAAGGCCAAGCAATTTTCAGTTCTTTTCAGTTCGAAAATAATAAAATACAACGATGGGTGGAACAAGGATGTAGCCACTTTTTGTCATTTCTATGTAAATATTGTTATTGCTAAGACTAGTGAGTCTAGGAATATTACATAAATGTAAGCCTGCAGTTCATCATTAGCCTTTGAGGTGCGAAGTGAATTTTTATTGGCTACGCAGTCGGTTGTCACGGTAACCGCGCTGTCAAGCTTTGTCAAGGTTTATTAAACCGCAATATTTGTAGGCTTGTTCTTTTTTACCTGGGGTTTCAAGGCTAAGCAATTTTCAGTTCGAAAATAATAATATGGTACAGGTGGGTGGAACATGGATGTGGCCACTTTTTTCAATTCCGTCTAAATTTTATTCTTGCTAAGACATAAATCCAGTGAGTCTAGGGAGGTTACATAAATGTAACTCTCTAATTAAGCATTAGCCTTTGAGTAGCAAAATTAACTTTTATTGGCTACGCAGTCAGTCGCCATGATAACGGCGTTCTCAATGCGTGTCATAATAAAATACGATGATGGGTGGAACATGGATGTAGCCACTTTTTGTCACTTCTGTGTAAATATTGTTCCTGCTAAGCCTAGTAAATCTAGGAATATAACCTACATGTAAGCCTGTAATTCATCATTAGTCTTTGAGGTGCGAAGTGAATTTTTATTGGCTACGCAGTTGGTCGCCACATTAACCGCGCTGTCAAGCCTTGTCAAGGTTTATTAATCAACAGTATTTGTAGGCTTGTTCTTTTTTACCTGGGGTTTCAAGGCTAAGCAATTTTCAGTTCGAAAATAATAATTTATTACAGGTGGGTAGAACTTGAACGTAGCCACTTTTCTCATTTCCATGTAAATTTTATTCCTGCTAAGACTTTATTTATTGGCTACGCATTCGGTCGCCATGATAACCGTGCTCTCAAGCCTTCTCAAGGTTCATTAAATCCCAATGTTTGTAGGCTTGCCCTCTTTTAACTGGATTTTCAAGGCTAAGCAATTTTCAGATCGAAAATCATAAAATACGATGATGGGTGGAACATGGATGTAGCCGCTTTTTTCATTTCCACGTAAATTTTATTCCTGCTAAGACATTAATCTAGTGAGACTAAGGAGGTTACATAAATGTAATTTTCAGTTCGAAAATAATGAAATACAACGATGGGTGGAACATGGATGTAGCCGCTTTTTTCATTTCCTTGTAAATATTATTCCTGCTAAGACTAGTGAGTCTAGAACTATTACATAAATGTAAGCCTGTAATTCATCATTAGCCTTTGAGGTGCGAAGTGAATTTGTATTGGCTACGCAGTCGGTCGCCACGCTGTCAAGCTTTGTCAAGGTTTATTAATCCGCAGTATTTGCAGGCTTGTTCTTTTCTACCTGGGGTTTCCAAGCAATGCGCGCAGTGTGCAATCTGTAGAAAATAAAGTAATCCTTGACAATAAATGGCAAGTTTTCACCAGTTTCCACCACAGGGTGAACTAAACTTAGGGGTAAATAACATCACCTTGTATGTTATCGATACATTTTGCTCTAATCGTATATTTCAGCATTAGATTACAAGACTAGTAAGTCTAGTAATATTACATAAATGTAAGCCTGTAATTCATAATTTGCCTTTGAGGGGTGAAGTGAATTTTTATTGGCTATACAGTCGGTCGCCAAGGTAACCGCGTTGTCAAGCCTTGACAAGGATTAAACCGCAGTATTTATAGGCTTGTTCTTTTTTACCTGGGGTTTCGAGGCTAAGCAATTTTCAGTGAGAAATAATAATATATTACAGGTGGGTCGATGGATGTAACCACTTTTTTCATTTCTATGTAAATCTTATTCCTGCTAAGACATTAATCTAATGAGTCTAGGGAGGTTACATAAATGTAAGCCTGCAATGAATCATTAGCCTTTGAGTTGCAAAATGTAGTTTTATTGGCTACGCAGTCAGTCGCCATGGTAACCGCGCTCTCAAGCCTTGTCATAGTTCACTAAATCCCGATGTTTGTAAGCTTGCCCTTTATTAACTGGATTTTCAAGGCCAAGCAATTTTTAGTTCTTTTCAGTTCGAAAATAATAAAATACAACGATGGGTGGAACAAGGATGTAGCCACTTTTTGTCATTTCTATGTAAATATTGTTATTGCTAAGACTAGTGAGTCTAGGAATATTACATAAATGTAAGCCTGCAATTCATCATTAGCCTTTGAGGTGCGAAGTGAATTTTTATTGGCTACGCAGTCGGTTGTCACGGTAACCGCGCTGTCAAGCCTTGTCAAGGTTTATTAAACCGCAATATTTGTAAGCTTGTTCTTTTCTACCTGGGGTTTCAAGGCTAAGCAATTTTCAGTTCGAAAATAATAATATGATACAGGTGGGTGGAACATGGATGTGGCCACTTTTTTCAATTCCGTCTAAATTTTATTCCTGCTAAGACATTAATCCAGTGAGTCTAGGGAGGTTACATAAATGTAACACTTTTTGTCATTTCTATGTAAATATTGTTCCTGCTATGCCTAGTAAATCTAGAAATATAACCTACATGTAAGCCTGTAATTCATCATTAGTCTTTGAGGTGCGAAGTGAATTTTTATTGGCTACGCAGTTGGTCGCCACATTAACCGCGCTGTCAAGCCTTGTCAAGGTCTATTAATCAACAGTATTTGTAGGCTTGTTCTTTTTTACCTGGGGTTTCAAGGCTAAGCAATTTTCAGTCCAAAAATAATAATATATTACAGGTGGGTGGAACATGGATGTAGCCATTTTTTCATTTCCATGTAAATTTTATTCCTGCTAAGACATTAACCTAGTGAGTATAGGGAGGTTACATAAATGTAAGCCTGCAATTAGTCACTAGCCTTTGAGTTGCAAAATGAACTTTTATTAGCTGCACAGTCAGTCGCCATAGTAACCGCGCTCTCAAGCCTTGTCAAGGTTCATTAAATCCCAATGTTTGTAGGCTTGCCCTCTTTTAACTGGATATTCAAGGCTAAGTAATTTTCAGTTCCAAAATAATAAAATACGACGATGGGTGCAACATGGATGTAGCCACTTTTTGTCATTTCTATGTAAATATTGTTATTGCTAAGACTAGTGAGTCTAGGAATATTACATAAATGTAAGCCTGCAATTCATCATTAGCCTTTGAGTTGCGAAAAGAATTTTTATTGGCTACGCAGTCGGTTGTCACGGTAACCGCGCTGTCAAGCCTTGTCAAGGTTTATTAAACCGCAGTATTTGTAGGCTTGTTCTTTTTTACCTAGCCTTTCAAGGCTAAGCAATTTTCAGTTCGAAAATAATATTTATTACAGGTGGATAGAACTTGGACGTAGCCACTTTTTTCATTTCCATATAAATTTTATTCCTGCTAAGACATTAACCTAGTGAGTATAGGGAGGTTACATAAATGTAAGCCTGCAATTAGTCACTAGCCTTTGAGTTGCAAAATGAATTTTTATTAGCTGCACAGTCAGTCGCCATAGTAACCGCGCTCTCAAGCCTTGTCAAGGTTCATTAAATCCCAATGTTTGTAGGCTTGCCCCTTTTTAACTGGCCTTTCAAGGCTAAGCAATTTTCAATTCGAAAATAATAAAATACGACGATGGGTGGAACATGGATGTAGCCACTTTTCGTCATTTCTATGTAAATATTGTTATTGCTAAGACTAGTGAGTCTAGGAATATTACATAAATATAAGCCTGTAATTCATAATTTGCCTTTGAGGGGTGAAGTGAATTTTTATTGGCTATACAGTCTGTTGCCAAGGTAACCGGGTTGTCAAGCCTTGTCAAGGATTAAACCGCAGTATTTATAGGCTTGTTCTTTTTTACCTGGGGTTTCGAGGCTAAGCAATTTTCAGTGAGAAATAATAATATATTACAGGTGGGTTGATGGATGTAACCACTTTTTTCATTTCTATGTAAATCTTATTCCTGCTAAGACATTAATCTAATGAGTCTAGGGAGGTTACATAAATGTAAGCCTGCAATGAATCATTAGCCTTTGAGTTGCAAAATGTAGTTTTATTGGCTACGCAGTCAGTTGCCATGGTAACCGCGCTCTCAAGCCTTGTCATACATTAAATCCCAATGTTTGTAGGCTTGCCCTCTTTTAACTGGATTTTCAAGGCTAAGCAATTTTCAGTTCGAAAATAATAAAATACGACGATGGGTGGAACTTGTATGTAGCCACTTTTTTCGTCTCCATGTAAATTTTATTCCTGCTAAGACTAGTGAGTCTAGGAATATTACATAAATGTAAGCCTGCAATTAATCATTAGCCTTTGAGTAGCAAAATTAAGTTTTATTGGCTACGCAGTCAGTCGCCATGGTAATCGCGCTCTCAAGCCTTGTCAAGGTTCATTAAATCCAAATGTTTGTAGGCTTGTTGATTTTCTAAGTGGATAAGACCAAGCAATTTTCAGTTCTTTTGCAGTTCGAAAATAATAAAATACAACGATGGGTGGAACAAGGATGTAGCCACTTTTTGTCATTTCTATGTAAATATTGTTATTGCTAAGACCAGTGAGTCTAGGAATATTACATAAATGTAAGCCTGCAATTCATCATTAGCCTTTGAGGTGTGAAGTAAATTTTTAGCACTGTCAAGCCTTGTCAATGTTTATTAAACAGCAGTACTTGTAGGCTTGTTCTTTTTTACCTGGGGTTTCAAGGCTAAGCAATTTTTAGTCCGAAAATAATAATATATTACAGGTGGGTGGAACGTGGATGTAGCCATTTTTTCATTTCCATGTAAATTTTATTCCTGCTAAGACATTAACCTAGTAAGTCTAGGGAGGTTACATAAATGTAAGCCTGCAATGAGTCACTAGCCTTTGAGTTGCAAAATGAACTTTTATTAGCTGCACAGTCAGTCGCCATAGTAACCGCGCACTCAAGCCTTGTCAAGGTTCATTAAATTCCAATGTTTGTAGGCTTGCCCTTTTTAACTGGATTTTCAAGGCTAAGCAATTTTCAATTCGAAAATAATAAAATACGACGATGGGTGGAACATGGATGTAGCCACTTTTTGTCATTTCTATGTAAATATTGTTATTGCTGAGACTAGTGAGTCTAGGAATATTACATAAATGTAAGCCTGCAATTCATCATTAGCCTTTGAGGTGCGAAGTGAATTTTTAGCACTGTCAAGCCTTGTCAAGGTTTATTAAACAGCAGTACTTGTAGGCTTGTTCTTTTTTACCTGGGGTTTCAAGGCTAAGCAATTTTTAGTCCGAAAATAATAATATATTACAGGTGGGTGGAACATGGATGTAGCCATTTTTTCATTTCCCTGTAAATTTTATTCCTGCTAAGACATTAACCTAGTAAGTCTAGGGAGGTTACATAAATGTAAGCCTGCAATGAGTCACTAGCCTTTGAGTTGCAAAATGAACTTTTATTAGCTGCGCAGTATGTCGCCATAGTAACCGCGCTCTCAAGCCTTGTCAAGGTTCATTAAATCCCAATGTTTGTAGGCTTGCCCTTTTTAACTGGATTTTCAAGGCTAAGCAATTTTCAATTCGAAAATGATAAAATGCGACGATGGGTGGAACATGGATGTAGCCACTTTTTGTCATTTCTATGTAAATATTATTCTTGCTAAGACTAGTGAGTCTAGGAATATTACATAAATGTAAGCCTGTAATTCATCATTAGCCTTTGAGGTGCGAAGTGAATTTTTATTGGCTACGCAGTCGGTTGTCACGGTAACCGCGCTGTCAAGCCTTGTCAAGATTTACTAAACCGCAGTATTCGTAGGCTTGTTCTTTTTTACCCAGCGTTTCCGCTTCAAGGCTAAGCAATTTTCAGTTCGAAAATAATAATTTATTACAGGTGGGTAGAACTTGAACGTAGCCACTTTTCTCATTTCCATGTAAATTTTAGTCCTGCTAAGATATTATTTATTGGCTACGCAGTCGGTCGCCATGATAACCGTGCTCTCAAGCCTTCTCAAGGTTCATTAAACCCCAATGTTTGTAGG
Organism: Taphrorychus bicolor; assembly: GCA_951812265.1. Lineage (NCBI taxonomy): Eukaryota > Metazoa > Arthropoda > Insecta > Coleoptera > Curculionidae > Taphrorychus > Taphrorychus bicolor. Next base: position 15,042,383 of record OX638302.1, read on the forward strand.
CTTGTCCTCTTTTAACTGGATTTTCAAGGCTAAGAAATTTTCAGTTCGAAAATAATAAAATACGATGATGGGTGGAACATGGATGTAGCCGCTTTTTGCCATTTCTATGTAAATATTGTTATTGCTAAGACTAGTGAGTCTAGGAATATTACATAAATGTAAGCCTGTAATTCATCATTAGCCTTTGAGGTGCGAAGTGAATTTTTATTGGCTACGCATTCGGTTGTCACGGTAACCGCGCTGTCAAGCCTTGTCAAGGTTTATTAAACCGCAGTATTTGTAGGCTTGTTCTTTTTTATCCAGCGTTTCCGCTTCAAGGCTAAGCAATTTTCAGTTCGAAAATAATAATTTATTACAGGTGGGTAGAACTTGAACGTAGCCACTTTTCTCATTTCCATGTAAATTTTAGTCCTGCTAAGACATTATTTATTGGCTACGCAGTCGGTCGCCATGATAACCGTGCTCTCAAGCCTTCTCAAGGTTCATTAAACCCCAATGTTTGTAGGCTTGTCCTCTTTTAACTGGATTTTCAAGGCTAAGAAATTTTCAGTTCGAAAATAATAAAATACGATGATGGGTGGAACATGGATGTAGCCGCTTTTTGTCATTTCTATGTAAATATTGTTCTTGCTAAGACTAGTGAGTCTAGGAATATTACATAAATGTAAGCCTGTAATTCATCATTAGCCTTTGAGGTGCGAAGTGAATTTTTATTGGCTACGCATTCGGTTGTCACGGTAACCGCTCTGTCAAGCCTTGTCAAGGTTTATTAAACCGCAGTATTTGTAGGCTTGTTCTTTTTTATCCAGCGTTTCCGCTTCAAGGCTAAGCAATTTTCAGTTCGAAAATAATAATTTATTACAGGTGGGTAGAACTTGAACGTAGCCACTTTTCTCATTTCCATGTAAATTTTATTCCTGCTAAGACATTATTTATTGGCTACGCGGTCGGTCGCCATGATAACCGTGCTCTCAAGCCTTCTCAAGGTTCACTAAATCCCAATGTTTGTAGGCTTGTCCTCTTTTAACTGGATTTTCAAGGCTAAGAAATTTTCAGTTCGAAAATAATAAAATACGATGATGGGTGGAACATGGATGTAGCCGCTTTTTGCCATTTCTATGTAAATATTGTTCCTGCTAAGCCTAGTAAATCTAGGAATGTAACCTACATGTAATTCATCATTAGTTTTTGAGGTGCGAAGTGAATTTTTATTGGCTACGCAGTTGGTCGCCACATTAACCGCGCTGTCAAGCCTTGTCAAGGTTTATTCAACAGCAGTACTTGTAGGCTTGTTCTTTTTTACCTGAGGTTTCAAGGCTAAGCAATTTTCAGTCCGAAAATAATAATATATTACAGGTGGGTGGAACATGAATGTAGCCATTTTTTCATTTCCATGTAAATTTTATTCCTGCTAAGACATTAACCTAGTAAGTCTAGGGAGGTTACATAAATGTAAGCCTGCAATGAGTCACTAGCCTTTGAGTTGCAAAATGAACTTTTATTAGCTGCACAGTCAGTCGCCATAGTAACCGCGCTCTCAAGCCTTGTCAAGTTTCATTAAATCCCAATGTTTGTAGGCTTGCCCTTTTTAACTGGATTTTCAAGGCTAAGCAATTTTAAATTCGAAAATAATAAAATACGACGATGGGTGGAACATGGATGTAGCCACTTTTTGTCATTTCTATGTAAATATTGTTATTGCTAAGACTAGTGAGTCTAGGAATATTACATAAATGTAACCCTGCAATTCATCATTAGCCTTTGAGGTGCGAAGTGAATTTTTAGCACTGTCAAGCCTTGTCAAGGTTTATTAAACAGCAGTACTTGTAGGCTTGTTCTTTTTTACCTGGGGTTTCAAGCCTAAGCAATTTTCAGTCCGAAAATAATAATATATTACAGGTGGGTGGAACATGGATGTAGCCATTTTTTCATTTTTATGTAAATTTTATTCCTGCTAAGACATTAACCTAGTAAGTCTAGGGAGGTTACATAAATGTAAGCCTGCAATAATATACGACGATGGGTGGAACATGGATGTAGCCACTTTTTGTCATTTCTATGTAAATATTGTTCTTGCTAAGACTAGTGAGTCTAGGAATATTACATAAATGTAAGCCTGTAATTCATCAATAGCCTTTGAGGTGCGAAGTGAAATTTTATTGGCTACGCAGTCGGTTGTCACGGTAACCGCGCTGTCAAGCCTTGTCAAGGTTTACTAAACCGCAGTATTCGTAGGCTTGTTCTTTTTTACCCAGCGTTTCCGCTTCAAGACTAAGCAATTTTCAGTTCGAAAATAATAATTTATTACAGTTGGGTAGAACTTGAACGTAGCCACTTTTCTCATTTCCATGTAAATTTTATTCCTGCTAAGACATTATTTATTGGCTACGCAGTCGGTCGCCATGATAACCGTGCTCTCAAGCCTTCTCAAGGTTCATTAAATCCCAATGTTTGTAGGCTTGTCCTCTTTTAACTGGATTTTCAAGGCTAAGAAATATTATTCCTGCTAAGACTAGTGAGTCTAGAAATATTACATAAATGTAAGCCTGTAATTCATCATTAGCCTTTGAGGTGCGAAGTGAATTTGTATTGGCTACGCAGTCGGTCGCCACGCTGTCAAGCTTTGTCAAGGTTTATTAATCCTCAGTATTTGCAGGCTTGTTCTTTTCTACCTGGGGTTTTCAAGCAATGCAGTGTGCAATCTGTAGAAAATAAAGTAATCCTTGACAATAAATGGCAAGTTTTCACCAGTTTCCACCACAGGGTGAACTAAACTTAGGGGTAAAGAACATCACCTTGTTCCACCCTGTATGTTATCGATACATTTTGCTCTAATCGTATATTTCAGCATAACTTCGTAATGACAAACGATAACTCTATAAGGACTGAAAATTTCGAAAATATGCCTAGGAATAAAGAATTTTTTTTTTTTAATATTAGGTTGGCGCCTTTCCATTGCCGGTGAGTGTACTTAGTTTGATGCCCTCCCCCATCGTAAATTTAAAAAAACTCGAAACTCCTTAACAGCTAATACCCACCACCAGTAATTAGCCCAACTCTAGGGGGGGGGGGTTTAGTTTTGAAAATAATCCTGGCAATATTGAACAAATTGCTTCCCCCTCAAATTACAGTTTTGGGAAGAGCTTAGTAAAATACCTGAACAGCTAAATAATGTAAAAGGTAGTTAGTTTCTGCTCCCGACCCTATAAAAATTAAAGAGTACATACATCATGCTTCAGCAACCTCTTATAGGGTTTAACGAAGATTGTTGTGTAGGCAATTTTGTGTCACATGAGATATTAAGTTAAAGGGAAAGTAGCTTCAATTTCAATTTCAAAGAAGAGCGTCCCGACTCTTTCCTCCCCGAAACCCATAGATCAATGATGAAGGCAATCACAGCGGAAAACTGACTAAAATAGAAGCGACGATGAGGATTTCCGAAAGCTTTCCGAGACTCGGGGCAATTTTTCTCTTAAACACTATTCAAGAAGGCAATTTAAATCAGCCGAGCTTGCCGTGGAAGCCCGGTCGCTATATAAACGTAATACGAGAGAGTTAGCCCTTTAAGCAATACGAAGTGCGTCGCTTCCTGCCGGACAAATTGGCCCAAATAGAGGACGTTTTGTCTTTCGCAAACTCGTAGGAAACGCCGCAACCCGGCATTGTGGACTTCGGGAAGCCCTCTTAATGTCTGTCCCTTTTACTTTGCCCTATTATCCCTTTGAGGATAGCTAACTAGTTGTGCTAAGGAGATCGACAAAATCTCGTACGCGAGCGCCACAAATTGGTTGTATGTGGATTTAACTATATTGGGTTTATCCACAAAGCTTGTTGTATCCCCTTGTTGGAGGATCCTAATTTAATTTACAGAAATCTGACTCGAGTGTCTGGTTCATTGCGCAAAATTAGTGACTAATTGTGGGGCGAAAAGGGCATAGCTCTGCAGTGCAGATCATATTATTTTACCGCAAAAGCACACAATAATTATTACAGGAATGTCGCTCATAATATTTTACTTTTCTTTTAAAAGTCACATAAGGGCACTTTTAGAGTAACGAAAACAAAGCTCAGGTTTGAAAATTCCGACGTTTCGGCTTTTATTGTGGACTATCGTTACTTCTTAGTAATGTGTATTATCCGAACACCAATAGGATCTCTCTCAGAGACGATTTTGGTTGTATATATTTGGTTATTTTTTACTACTTACAACTATTAATTTGACGGGATTTTTACGCGAGGGGTTTAGGTACAGAAATGAACAGACTTTCTAAAAATGTAGTCGGTTGTGGTATGGAAGATAAATTTTGAAGTCTAATTCCGATAAGTTAAACATGAAAATTTACAAACATTTGCAAGGTTGAGACGGTTTTTTAAATTTTTTTTGTAATGGTCAAATTCTTGGCCGTCTTGATCCCCTTAGTTAGACAACTGGCCTCATAAATGAGGTACCAGGGGAAAGGCACGTTCTTGGGCACTTTTTTTAATCCTATCCCCCCAAAGATGTTACTTTAATACAGTCTGAGTAAAAAATTTCCAAAGACAGTTAAGAAAAAGTGTCCAAAATAGCATAGAAATGTTTTGCGATTTTTACCAACTATAGCAGAGCTACTATAGCATTTCGATTTTAAATGTATAATAAGAAGACGTAGGGGGGAAAAATCAGTTGTTAGTTTTGGTCTAGCTTTTACACCCGGCGAGCTACAAAAGTTTTTTCTATGCCACGTTTTTTGCCAATTTGGGTGTACATTTTTCACATTTCACCCTCTAGAATCCACATTTTCGCAGTAAAAACTCTGAAATAATTCAGAGAGGTAGCACACACATGGGCTCCGGACCTGACCAAAACTCAGAAGCCTAGCTTTGAATTTGAAGCTTTGACGAAATTTTAAAATTTAAGCTTCAAACTGCCTTTCTGAGGTCGATTCGTGCCGAGACCGTGCATCCAATCGAGTGGCTTTCTATCCCAAGGGATACCTTTGGAATGTTTTCTTTTCGGCACCTAGGAACCACTTTTTCGCTGGGACGTCACGAAATGGTCTTAATTGAATTTCGAAACAAAAGATGCAGAATATTTAAATTTTGACAAAATTTCTGTTAGTTCGGGATATTGAGGCAACAGTAAAGGAGTAAACTGTGCGCTGAGATCGCATTTTTCGACTTCACAAATTTCTCTTTTGACAGATAAAATTTTAAACACTTAGACCAAGGAAAATTGGCGGAAAAGCGTGGAAAAAAGTATGTCAGGTGAAAATTTGATAAACATTAAGACTGTTAGCAAAATGCCCAGTCCTGGAGAACGTTTTCCCAAAGACTGGGCGATTTGAAAATTTCGTGTCGGGATTCAGGATGGCTGAAGAAACTCATTGCCCAGTTTTAAATAGGACAACATTAGTAGATAATCAAAGCGGATTTGGGCCCACTTTAGGTGTTGACCTTGAAAATCGCCAGCCGTGACCTTGAAAAGTCACTGAGAGATGACGCGAGCCGTGTGACCTTGAAAAGCGACTTTGGATTCCAGCCGAGCCCGCCTTGACGCCTCCCGTGACCTCGAAAATCGCAACCTTGAAGCGAGTTACACAAGGTCGCTTGAAGTTGATTTGGCCTACCCTGAATCACTTCATGATCGTCATAGGGATTTACCTCGTTCGGAGCTATCTAAGCTCATTACCACACTGTAGCTAAAGGAAAAATATGTGTTACATTTTTATAGCATCTCTTCACTTTAGAAGCAGAACGATCTTTGATGAAAATCTAATTAGCATCGAACTCAATAAAACCAATATAATTTTCAATAAACCTTTCTATATTGGTGCTGCCAATTTTGACATTTCTAAAACTTGCGTTTACGAATTTCACTATAATTTCGTGTCTCAAAAATTTTCAGTATACCAATGAAAACTCCTCTACACGGACACTGACAGCCTATTGTATGAAGTTTCTTGTGAAGACGCATACAAACAAACAATTAAATATATTTACATCGATTTGATACAGTAGATAATCAATATGGAACACCTCTCACGAACAAGAAGATTCCTGGCTTAATGAAAGACGAGCTGAATGGACATATCCTCACAAACTTTGTTGGAGTCCGATCAAAATAGGGTCGTACATTAGAATGGTTTTACAAGTTTCAAATGACTTTACGAATTCGCGGTTGCGAATGACTTTTTGATTTTTCTTTAGGCAGTTAGTTAATGGTTTTGTCAGTTGGGCAAAATTCTTTCGACAATACCCAACCAGTCCTAAAAAGGATTTAATTTCCTTGGGGGTTCTCGGAATAGGGAATTTCTTGATGGCGTCTACCTTTTTTGGGTTAGCTTTAATACCTTCTGGTGTAATTATGTGACCTAAAAATTCTACTGATTTACGTAAGAATTCGGATTTGTCGAGCTGAATTTTAAGATTATGCTCGCGAAGACGTTTGAATACTGCTGTAAGATTGTTTATGTGTTCTTGTAAGGATGTAGAAAAAATTATGATGTCATCCATATCAACAAGGCATATTTTTCCTTGAAGATGCTTTAAGACGTTGTCCGTTACCCTTTGGAAAGTTGCTGGGGCGTTTTTAAGGCCGAAGGGCATGCAGATGTATTCGTAGTGTCCATTTTCGACACTGAAGGCTGTTTTGGGAATAGATTTGGGGTCCATTACTATATGGTGAAAACCGGATGCTAAATCAAGCGAAGCGAAGTATTGGCTACGTCCAAGTTTGTCGAGAATATCGGAGATATTGGGAATTGGATATCGGTCTTCAATGGTTTTCTCATTAATTTTTCGGTAATCAATGACCACTCGCCACTTTTGTTTACCTGAAGCGTCTGCCTTTTTTGGCACAATCCAAACTGGGGATGACCAAGAGCTAGATGAGGAACGAATAATCCCATCGTTGAGCATTTGAGAAATTTGGGTTTGAATTTCTTGTTTATGGACGTAAGGGTATCGATACGATTTTGTGTAAATAGGTGTGTCATTGGTTTTTATTTCACGTTTCACAGTGTTAGTGAAAAACAGTTTTTGGTTTGGTTTGTGAAGAACTTCGGGAAATTGTGTTATGAGCTTTTTTAGAGCGTTTGTTTCTTCACGATTGAATTACTTGGGTTAGTTACCACCATACTTGCGTGATAGGATTACATTTTTTGGCGATGTTCATCACTATCAAACAAGACATTGTAGAGATTTTATACTAGTGGAAAAGTGTAATAGCAATCAAAAGCTGAATTCAGTGTTATATAAGGGCCTCCAAGATTTTAACCGACTGCCAAACCGTGTAAAAGACTGTCAAAACTTATTAAACTTACATTATTATTATTAAAAATTACACTTAAGCAGTACGCTAATTTTTATTGATATGTATCTATCAAGGACTAGCAAGTTAAAGAAATCAAATTCAGTTAAATATAAACATCCATTGTCCTTCTCTAGTACGACGAACTGAAGGGAGGCGTCGCTTGAAGAAAATGTGCATATTATATCGCGACCAATTTCCACAGATCTTGGAGTGCCGTCTCGAAAAGTATCCTCAATGGCATTTAATTCTTTAACTACTTGTGACCAGTCCTTGCAATTCATTGTAAGACTCGTACCAACGTCGTTCTCAATAGTAACAGTAGGCTTAAAATATTGCTCGACTTTTAGTCCACAATTAACAATGAAACATTGGCTCTGTGTTTTCCAGCATGTATTTAGTAACATTGTCATGTTGCTCGTCACAGAACGTTTGAGGAATCACTCCAGGAGTCATGACTTTTGTCTAGCCCCAACAAACGCACCAGCACTTTTTTTCCTTTTCTGCGCAATACCTTTTCGACAATGTATACGTCAGGATTCACAAGTTTTCTGTAACTCTTCAACATAAAATGCGCCCTTAATAGGTCTTAGCAATTTGAGCTTTAACTATTTTAAACAATCCCGTTGTCCAGTTGTCTGTGTATCGCTTCTCAAAAATATGTTTTGAATTACTGATACGAACAATATCTCCTACATTAAATCGTTGACATTGGAAAACTTTTATGTTGCTATAGCTTTTCATTACACGTTCCTTATTGCTCTAATTAACATCTTTGGGTTTAATTCCAATAATCCTATGTTTGGTGTTGTTATACTCGTCCACTATCTCAGGCAAGACATTGATCCACTTGTTGTTTCCATTTAGACTAAACGTTTTAAAGAGGCGCTCTTTTAGGTGCGAATTACTCGTTCGACAATTGCAGCCTTTTTACAGCTAAACGTACTGTAATGATTGATGCTATGCGTTACCATTAATTTATTGAAATGAACGTTATAGAATTTCTTTCCCAGATCAGTTTGCAGATTTTTATGGAGATAACTAGAGGAATCTTCAAGAATATCTGCAAACGCTTATTTGTTATAGTATAGTTTGTTCGTGTTACCTTCTCTCCCGTGTTTGTCTTCAATGTACCAAAATGTACTTATAATTTCGATTAGATCCTGCATATTGATTTAACTGTCCAAGATCTGCTTGCCATAAATCTTCTAAACCTTTAAGAATAGTACATCGTCGGAGGAAATTGATTCGCACGGGTCTATGTAATTCTCTCACTAACTGAATTTTTTCTTTAGAATGATTCATTCTTTTGGGATCTAATTTGATCTATTATCTTCTGCTTTCAGCTTTTTCTCCACCGACAAGAGACGTTGGTCAATGCCGACCAAAATAGCATTTAGCGACTTATATACCCTATTTAGTTCTTTCCCGATCCTACCAATTTCACGATCTATACTCCTTATTTGCTGCATCTGTATCACTATTAGGAAAATCAGCGCTCAATAGCTTACGATCTTTTAAGTCGTTAATAGGAATGAAGAACTGTGAACTAGATCCACTGAACTGACTAGAAAGTCAATCGATAACTAAATAGTATATTGTTTCATAAGGAGCGAAAGTGTCACTTTTCTGGCGAGGCTGTGCCGACAACACGGACGAGCCAGGAAAGTCACTTTAGCTCCGAATAAAACATATTCTTTTTTCTCCAAACCTTTGAATTAAATTGTAATTAGTACTAATAGATATGTAGACAATCTTCCCAGCGGCAGGTAAAGAATTTACCTGCCGCCCGTCGCCGGCAGGTAAAGTGACAGCCACCAATGTCAAATCCTCTTTCAATCATCGAAAACGTATGGTAATACCCATAGGTACCATACATTGCGTTTCGATATTAAATTGCTACTACAATACTTATTTTCATACAAATATTAGTTACCTTATTGGACTTTTCTGGTAATAATTATAAAAAAGATTCAACTCAAAACATAGAAAGTGAAATGAAACCAGCGCCTATGTATTGTCGATTTAGATCAAGCAGGCATACGGAGTCAATGCAGCCAATGAGCAGTTACTTCAGAGTAACGAGGGTAGTCAGTTGAATTTGTTTGTGATGATTTTATATTGTTTTTAGATGCTTAAATATACTATTTTTGGTTTTAATAAATTAACTGTAGGTTGTATTCGATGTGTTATAGCGATAGCATAGCTAAAAATATTGCACATAATTCAAAAGCAAGTGAAAACATTTTATTTAATGTCGTTCTATGAGTAAAGTACATCACTGATTGACGTGGTCAAATTACGCGCTTTCAAAAATATCATCAGCTGTGTCTGTGTATATTTAAATATTTGTAATTAGATAAGCTATGTTTCTACGTACATCCTACGTGTTTTGAAGAAAACAAGAAGGTCTTTATGTGAACAATAATATTCAATTAAATATCAATAATAATTATGTGTATGGTACATTCCTCCAATATGAAAGTAAGTGCGGTTATGCGGAGAAATCTTAAAGTCTTCCATAACGAGATGGTTAGAGCGACTGACTTTTATCCTGGTGATCCAGGTTCGAATCAGGTTCAATCTGGCTTTTTTTTAAATTATAATTTTATTATTCTCCGTTTATTTTATTGCATTTTTTAATAAATTATTGTCATCGTTTCTCTATAATAGTTGGTGAAGTTAGCGGGATTAGGACAAATAATGCACCTCTTCTTTATTCGAAAATGGCCGACGTTTCGACTGTTTATTTACTCTTCATCAGGGCTATTCTCACTTAGAGAGGGTAGTCATTTAAAATTCTATTCAAGATGGTTAAAATAGCAAACTCCATTCGATTGTTCGGTGACCCTGGTATCTTAGGCTCGACAAACTACACGTCCGCCGCACAAGGTATAAAACTTGCGAATCTTCGATTTATTCGATTTATTCGATTTATTCGCCATTTTCGAATAAAGAAGAGGTGCATTATTTGTCCTAATCCCGCTAACTTCACCAACTACTTACAACTTAAGGACGCTAATTACAACAATGAATTTCTCTATAATATTATATACAATAAAAAACTAAATAATTTTTTTAACTGCTGTAAAGGAATTATAGGTAATTGCTTTACGCACAAATAAATCGAAACTATTAGTTTCCATGGCTGAATTCTGAATGCTAATTTATTATTTTATTATTAATAAATATAAGTAAGTATAAACTTCGCATATCGCATCGCAATGGCCTTGAGCGGCAGTAAAAGACTTTACCTGCCGGCGACAAGCGGAAGGAAAAACTTTACCTGCCGCCGGGATGACAGTAAGGAAATGAAGTGTTATACCTTCGTCTGTTGTGTCAAATGAAAAGTAGCAATTTAATGACGTTTGGAGAAAAACAAAATTTCAATAAAAATTTATTCATTTCATATCTCTACACGGTTCATACATTAAAATATCTTGCTTTAATTTTTTAATACATTTTAAAAACCTATCTAATTTTTGTTGATAAGTTATCTTCATCGGAGTCCTCATCGATGGCTTCATTCTACCAAGAATTCAATATTTGTGGTGCGGCCTACAACTCCCCGATTTTGCATAAAATATTTAACATCCCTTTCGATTAATATCTGCAATACGTTCTGGAGTAAACTTGACTATAAATCTTTGTGGCAAAATGATCTTGCACTCGCTCAATTCGACGACAATTTTCGGACCAAATTGCGTTTCTATGGTGTCAATGGACAAAATTTCAAATTTTTGCCCGACCGGAAGCGACCGCACGTTTTCAAACTGTTTCACGTAAAGCTTTTTGTTCAAATCACTACTGAAAGAAGACATCTTTGCGACCAGTTAAAGTCGGTCCAAATCCGCTTTGATTATCTACTAACATTGATTTTGTCTAACCTGAACTAACCTGAACCAACTTGAACTAACCTGAACCAACCTGAACTCACCTGAAATAATTCAGAGAGGTATCATACAGATGAGCCCCGGACTTGACCAAAACTCAAGGACCTAGCTTCGAATTTGAAACTTTGACGAATTTTTCAACTTTAAGTTTCAAACTGTCACTTTGAGGTGACTTGGAAAGTTTTCTTTTCGGCGCCTAGGAACCACTTTTTCGCTGGGACGTCCCGAAATTGTCTTAATTGAATTTCGAAACAAAAGATGCAGCTTATTTAAATTTTGGCAAAATTTCCGTTAGTTTGGGAAACTGACGCAACGGTAAAGGAGTAAACTGTGCGCTGCGATCGCAATTTCTCATTTGACAGACCAAACTTTAAACACTTAAAGCAAGGAAAATAGGCGGAAAAGAGTGGAGAAAAGTATGTCAGGTGAAGATTTGAACATTTCTAGAAAGCCTGTTGGCAAAATGCCCAGTCCTCAAGAACGTTTTCCCAAAGACTGGTAGATCTGAAAATTTTCTGTCGGGATTCAGGATGCCTGATGACGTTGACGCCCAACCACTCGGTTATAGTTTGTTCGCGATACAGTCCATTTTAGCAATCCACACCCACCCATAAGAAATTCATTGCCCAGTGCTTTTTAAATGGGACAACATTAATTTTGTTTAACCTGAACTAACCTGAACCAACCTGAACAAACTGTTCAGTTTGTTCAGTTTTTTTTTTTTTTTTTTTTTTTTTTTTTTTTTTTTTTTTTTTTTTTTTTTTTTATAGCGGATTAGGAATGCCTTTACCCACTACCCCAGGTCGTTGATGGTCGGGTGGTAAATTGACCTGGGAGTGCGGGACTCAGCCATGTCTTCGACAATACCCACTAAACCCATCCCGCTCTTCACCCCAGTTTCCACCCGGAACCGCCACTAGGCATTACTTCAGTTGGGGGGCGGATATGTACACACTCAGTTTGTTTTTTTTTCTTTTTTTTCCCTCCCTTTTTTTTACATTTTTCAGATTGGCTTCTTTTTCTTAAGTTCAGAGAATCAACTCTAGAGCTGTTTTCGTTTTACGTCGATGTTAGTCTCATTTCGTAGGCTTCCTTCTCTTGCATTATACTTCTTAGCATTTTTGTAACACTTTTCCATTTGTTCTCATCACATAGTATTACATCTGCGAAGTTATCTTTTTTTAGGTCTATACTGCACTCTCTTTCTGCTGTCATTCTATGCCTTTGGAATTGGGGACAAACGAAGACCGTGTGTTCGGGTAAGTCTACTTCTTCCCAGAACCAGCAAGCGTCGAATTCCTGTTTTTTTATTCTGTGAAGATAGGTGCCGAAAATTCCGTGTCCAGTTATGGCTTGTGTCACGTAGTAGTCGACGTTTCCAAATTTGTTGTGTGACCATTTCTTTACATTTTTGATAAAGGTTTTTACCCACCCACAGTAATTTTCCCATTTACTTTGCCACTTTTCCATCAATATGGATCTAGCAGTTAACCGATAATCCTTGCCGTTTTTATAGGTTGCGTTCCTTTCTTCTATGAGGAGTTCCATGGGGGTAACCCTGCGATTGCAAGAGCTGTTTCTGCAGATGTAGTCCTGTATGCCGATATGACCCCCAGCGCGAGGCGTCGGTTCACTTGCTCCAGTTTATTTAAGTATGTCTTGTATTTTGTTGCGGAGCTCCAAACCGGGGTAGCATGCAGCATCGCCGATATAACCGCGCTTACCAGTATTCTTCTTTTGTAGGGATTTGGCCCGCCCATGCGCGGCATTAATCGAAGAAGTACGTTGCTTATTCTTTTGGCTTTTTCGCAGATTTTGTCTACATGAGACGTCATTTTTAAGTCTTTGTCAAGGTAGACAACTAAGTATTTTACCATTTTAGAGCTGCTAATGTTGCTACCTAATACATCTAATTCTAAGCGGTCTACTTTCTGCCTTCCCGCCAGTAGTACCAACTCAGTTTTTTTGGTCGCCACCTTGATTTTCATTTTTGTCAGAATCCGAGTCACCTCGGCAACAGCATAAGTTGATTTGTCCTCCAACTCTGCTCTGGTTTTAGCTCTTATGATGACAGCTAGGTCGTCAGCGTATGCCATCAGTTCTACATTTTCTTCTGTGCGGATTCTTAGGATTTTGTCGTAGAAGACGTTCCATAAAAGTGGCCCAAGAATGGAACCTTGTGGCACACCACCTGTTATTTTATGTGCTGTCTCTGCACTCTCAGCAACTATATTTCGTTCGCTGAGATATGATTTGACCATCTCTACTAGATATTCACTGATGTTGCCTTTCTCTATGGTATCGACGATGTCTTCCCAAGGAGCCGAGTTGAAAGCATTTTCGAAATCCAGCAACACCATAGCGCAGGACTCTCGGTTTTTGTAGTTTTTCGCATCGATATTTTTTTTTATTTTTACCACATGCAGAGTGGATCGAGCGTGGACATGCCCTTTCTAAACCCGAACTGTGACGTACTAATTAGGCCCTTTTCTTCAACTTCCTTTTCGAGTCGGTTTTTGACGAGAACTTCAAGCAGTTTTCCAGCAGTGTCTATGAGACATATGGGCCTGTAAGTGACTTCTTGATCGTTAAGTTTTTTTGGCTTCTCGATAAGTACTAACCTGGCGGTTTTCCAGATTTTTGGGAACGTGCTTGTTAGTAAGCATTGATTGTAGACTTTCAGGAACGTACTCGGACAGGCACTTGCACACGCTTTAATTATATTTGGGGTAATGGCGCCCATACCCGGCGCTCTCTTTGGCTTGAGTCTGCAGATAGCATCTTTTAACTCGTCCAGCTCGAACAGCAGGACATCTCTGGAAGGTACTGTTTTCTTAGCCCATACTGGCGCGTTTTGTGATAGAAAAAGTTTGGCTATTTGCGTCTTTATGCGGTTCGAGTCTAAGTTTCGTTGTTGTCGCAGTTTCAGTTTATTAAAGATTATTTGATATGCCTTACCCCATATGTCGTTATCAAGTTCAAGACACAGAGACTTCCATTTTGCTTCCTTACTCCGTTTTATTGCTTTGTTTAGTTCCCGTTTGGCCGACTTGTATTCTTCCTGTAAATCTGCTGTTTGTGTGCCGACGTCGTTTCGTGCCCTAGCTCTAGTTGAAGTTCTCAGACTGTTACAAATTAGGCGTTTTTGAGCAATTTCCTCATTCCACCAGTAGACAGGAGGTCGCTGGTGGGGGTTATGCTTTCTTTTAGGAAACGTAGTACTGCAATTTTCCACCACGAAGTTTATAAGGTCTTCTGGGTTCTTGACAGAGTTTTGATTTCCAGCGCCGGCACATTTCTTAGCAAACTTAGTCAAGGTGATTTCATTGGTGTGCCATCCTTTAACTGGGTGGACCATCGGATGGGAGGTATTGGGATTTTCTAGCTGGGCGCTGAAGCGGATAGAGTTGTGGTCGCTGCCGTTTCCGGTGGTCTCCACTCTCCATTTGTTGATTCTATCTTTCCAATTTTCAGTCACCAAAGTAATGTCTATGATAGAGAATCCGGCGTGTCCTGCAAAAGTTGGCGCTTCTCCTTCATTGATCACAATCAAGTTATTTCAGCTTATCCAGTCACTCAGGATTCTTCCTTTTAAGGTTTCGATGTGGGACCCCGCTGCATGCATCTTGGCATTGAAGTCACCCGCGATAACAGTTGGTTTATTTGCTCGCCTCAAATGGGTTCCGATGGTATGCAGAAAGTTTTCAAACTTCTCGATTGGCTTATTAGGTGAGTGGTAGCATGAGATTAACACACAGGGTTCCAATTCTACCCGGACAAAGCCTGTTTCGCTTGTGCTATTTATCACAGCCCTCTTTTTGTAAACGTTTATAAAACTATCACAGTTAATATCACAGAAATGTTTGTCTTTGGTTCTTAGATTTGGCTCGCATCCCATCACCACGTCGATGTCCTCGTCCTGGACGCCCTTGTACGCCAAGTCGTGCGCAGCTTTGGACCTTCCAAAGTTGAGTTGGAGGAACTCCAACTCGTTCTTCCGAGCAGTCATGCCACAGGTGGGTAGTTGATTTGTGGAAAAAACTTGGGAAGATAGAAGTTTAGTCCGCTTTGGCCTACGCTATAGAGACTTGTTTCCCATCCTTTTTGCTAAGGATAGCGCCCGTTTAAAGGCGCGACACTTGCCGGAACCTGCCATGTGCCCCTCTTCGTTACAAACTGGACATTTTTGACAACTTTTGCAGTCTTTTGCTTTATGGGCTTCATCTCCGCATTTGTAACAGAGTTTGCTTAAGTCGACTCCATGGCAATCATTCGTTTCATGACCATACTGCCAGCATCTGCGGCATTTTATCAGGTTAATTCGCTTCTGGATCCCGCAGCGTGACAGTCCGACTTTGAGCCATTTTGCGTGTATTAATTTAATTGCTGCCGACTCTTTAATTCGGATGGTGACTGCTTGGGTATTATTAGCATTTGGGAGCATGTTGCCGATATGCAGATCGTTTCTGATGTCCGCTTCGTCTTTCAGCACTCTTATTATGGCCTCTTGGACCTCTTCTCTTGTCGCAGTGGCGTCCATGCCTCGTATGTGAAGGGTCTCGCTTAGTACACGGGCCCCGTTGATCCTTATTTTTGTGTTTGTTATGGATTTTTCAACGGCTTTTGAGAGCATTTGTGTCCTTATTGGTAGTAATTAGGATGTTCCCATTGCGAGTCGTTCTAATTGCTCTGATGGCATTGCCTTCCAGTGTATTCCCGATACTATTTTTTAAGCTACTAATAATCTGTTTGATGTCTAGATCTTTTCCTTCTAGAATCAGGGCATAGCTAGGTTTTTCTTTGGCCGGTTTTTGTACTGTTTCTATTTTCTCTTGTTTGTCCTCGTCTTCCATAAAGCGTTTGGTCGTATATATGGCAACCATTGTTTTACATCCGTGGAAAATCGCCTCCACCATTTTTTGGGGGTGGTTTAGTGGTTTCCATTTGACGTGATGCATCGCGACCCAATCGTAATCTGTAGTTTCTTTTTTAAGGTGAAGCTTGTCCCACAGGTCGTTGTCGTCGTTTTTTGTATTTATTTTAATTACCATTTGTGATTCTTCCGGCTCTTTCTTTTTGGACTTTATTTTAATTTTCTGTTCCAAAACCTCAAACTCCTCGCGGCTTTCGCAAAGTTCTCTGTATTTCCTTTTGTACATGGCATGTACGCTGGCTTCCATGTTTGGATCCGTGGGTTCGACAAAGACCACTTTTACGGCTTGAGCTTTAGTGATAAATGATTACCTGTCAGGCGTTCCGTGTTGGTAAAACAGCTGGCATGCCATTTGGATTCTATTATATCCTTCAAGTCTTCCAGTGTTTTTATTTCTTCCAGATTGGTGCCCGTTATTCCTGCGTGTATACCTAGTTAGTTTTCTGGCAAGTTCTTTTAGTTCCTTTTTTGTGTTTTGTTCGATGTAGCTGTTTATATCTGTTGAAATTTTTGTTATCATCTCCAGAGCTTCACTTAGAGCGAAATGCTCTGGACTGATTTTCCTTTTGTAGATTCCATCGTCTGTTTGGTCTATCGAGGTGTCTAGTGTTTTCCTCTTTAAGGCTCCCGCGTGCCCTATGGAGTGGCTTCTATTCATTCTGCGTAGCAGACTGACGCGATCATCTTGGAAAACCGCGTTCAAGGCCTTTTTTTCGTCTCTGATAATCGGAATGTTGCTCCCCCCAGAATCCATGGAGCGGCCTACCGGAGTAGGGAGGGATTCTCGGCTATTTGCCGTACCCTCCTGGGGTAATTCGTATTTACTTCCCGACATTTTAAGTATAAGTGCGTTTTTAGGCTACCGCCAGCACGTCATAATCCATGTTCATAGCCAGGTCGTCGTCGAGTCCGCTTATCAATCCGTCTGCCGTTATCCAGTCCGTGTTCGTAGCGTGTCGTCGTCCTGCCTTCCGCGTTTGTTACCCCGATGCCCCCTCCACCAGGATTGGTTACCTGATCTCGAGGGAACTAGAACATCCACGGGTCACCACTTGGAGGTGCGGATAGGACTTTGGCCCCCAACCTGAACTAACCTGAAATAATTCAGAGAGGTAGCACACACATGGGACCCGGACCTGACCAAAAATCAATGACCTAGCTTTTAATTTGAAATTTTGACGAATTTTTAAACTTTAAATTTCAAACTGCCACTTTGAGGTCGATTTGTGCCGAGAACGTGCATCCAATCGAATAGCTTTCTATCCCAAGGTATACCCTGAAATCGTCACAAAAAGGTCTTAATTGAATTAAAAGGTCTTAATTCAATTAAAACTTAAATCAAAACAAAAGATGCAGATTACTTAAGTTTTTGCAAAATTTCCGTTAGTTCGGGAAATTGACGCAACACTAAATGAGTAAACTGTGCGCTGCGATCGCATTTTTCGACTATGGAAATTTCTCATTTGACAGATCAAACTTAGACCAAGGAAAATAGGCGGAACAGCGTGGAAAAAAAAAGTATGTCAAGTGAAGATTTGAACATTTTTAGGAAGACTTTTGGCAAAATGCCCAGTCCTGAAGAACGTTTTCACAAAGACTGATCGATTGAAAATTTCTTGTCGGGATTCAGGATGGCTGATGACGTCCAGGCCGATGACGTCGAGGCATGACAACGCGGTTTATAGTTTGTTCGCGATACAGTACATTTTAACAATCCATACCCTTCCTAAGAAACTCATTGACCAGGGCTTTTTAAATGGGTTTTCGTTCGTTTTACGTAAGTAAGTACCATGAATTGTGATATAGCTGATTTAACTACCACAGCTACAATAGCTAAGTAACGTTAAAATTTAGAAAACTGTTTTTGGTACATGGTTCAACTTTGGAGGCTCCGTGCCCATGAATAGCAAATTAACTGACGTACCTATGTAGCTGATGGATTTTTAAGGAACCGATATCGAGTTAAAAATCGAATGGTAGGTTTTCCTTATGTAATATGAGCTAAAAATAACATTTCTAAAAATCCAGGATGGCCGCCTGGAAACAATTGCAGGTATCTAAGGGACCTTGCAGAGTGTTCCGAAAATTCCACTTTGGAGACTTTTTCATTTTGTTCGCGAAAACCGAACATATCCGACGTTTCGACTTTTTGCTTACTATACGCCATCAACAGGGTATTCTTCTCTAATCTCTAAATATTAAAGAATTTCAATCTTTGCTGCTCTGAAATGAATCACAAAGTTTCAATAAATCAAACTCTTCTGCTGGTTTAATTACCTTCTCTTTTGGAAAAAGAAAAAAAAACCCTTTTTTATATAAATCCGTTCCTGTATTTGATTGAACGGCATTTGTGAAAACGACAAGTTGCTGGTCAATCACACCCGCATGAATGGCAAAAAAACCCGCATAAACCCGCTACATAAATCCGGTCGAAGTGGAAATATATTAGTACACAAATATATTTTCGACCCTTCCTAAATGGTAAGCAATCTGACAGATGATTACTTACCACTAACGACCTAATAAAGATTCCTCGTAAAGTCCCTCATAAATTTTTTATTGCTCAACATGGAGTCTCTTTGCTAGAGCAGAGTCAGCCCCCAATTTGGCCCATAATAACTGTAATTCATAGATGAGTTAATTTATGTAACTTGTTTTAATTAGTTTTTGAAATTTGATGTTTTTTTTTTTGTAGAATGATTGATGGCCCTTAAACTTTTTAGATCCTTAATTAACTTGGTTCTTCTGTACACAAGTAGATTTGAGTGTTAATTTTAGTTGACCTTCGTTAGCAAATCACATAATATAGTAGTGGCTCAAAGCAGATTTTTAAATAGACTTAACTCTATTCTTAAACTAGGTCCAAATATCAGATTTAAAGCAAAAAACTCAGTTCAAACCAACAATAAATGTTTCAGGTTAAACCAAATATTTAGTTAGGATCTAAAAATTTAAAAAATTCTAAATATGTCCTCTTCGTTGAAGGTAAACTTTATATAAATTTTGCAAGCAATTTCGGTGCACCTTAAGCCTTGCTCCAGCATATTACAGCTAGTATTCGAGAATGATTAATGGAAGAAAATGGAGAAGCTACACGAACTGGGGGGATATAAAATTCCTTAAATTTAATTGCTTGAGGAAATAATGTACTGTCCGCTTACTTTTATCGAAATATCAATAAAGGCGCAGCCATTTCCTCTAATTAAGAAAAATGTAGCTTAATCCGCAATTCTATAACGCGGTTCATTTGTCTCCCTCTTCGTCCTTTTCGGTTCCACACGGTTATTAATTGTTTTCCCTCAGGGCTTACCACCTGAACAATGAAATCAACTCGGATTAAGTGTATTTGAGACACTCGGTTTTGTTTGTAGTACGATTACTTTCTCTAAGTGCTAACTTATTTGTCTCACCGCGGGAGTCTTTTAGTCTCTCTGTGCCTTTCCACAAAAACACCCATTAATGTAAATGATCATTACGCAGCGAATTTACAAATATCAAAAGACTTAAATATGCAATAATTATAACCACGGGTGAGTTGTCACGTACATTGACAATAAACAAAACGTAGACAAATATAAAAAAACTGAGCAGAATGTGTGATACCGAATGTATTGTTACGAAAGGTGGTTTCTAGCCAAGCCGGCGGGACTGGATCGACGTTTAGCTGACCTGTGAACGATGCGACACAGAGCTTGTGATCTATTACCTTGTTTACGATATTTTGGGTGTTATTTACGTGTTTACGGGTATTATTTTATTGTTGCGGTCACTTGGGAGAAAGCAAGTGATAGTTGAGTAAATAATAGTAAATGGTGATGACTATTAGCAGGTGAATTGCAATTTTGATTATTTATGAAGTAAGTAAATAATTTTTTTAATTTAATTCAGTTGTACTGGAATTATTTGAACCCCCGATTCGTAACAGAATTGATCAGCTTAACTGTAGAAGTTTCATTTTGCGTCATTTTCTCAACAGTTTTCGCTTGAAATTTGACATCAAAAGGACGTTACCGCGAAATTAATTTTTGGTGATCAAGTGTCGTTTTTGTCTATGAATCGTTTGAATGGGATCATGGATATATGAATCTAAAGGTCATGAACCTAAGTTCAAATATAGTCCAAACGACGTTGTTTTTGGTGTTTTCGGAATACCTCCTGATTCGGCATTCATTTGAATTCCCGAACTAGTCTTATCGTAAAAAAATTGTTTTACCTTAGAAGCTAAGTGTGCTTCACCAGATAGCTATCTGGAATAGTTCTTTCGTTTAGAACCCAGTTATCGACTCAGAGTCTTTAAGTTTCACTTCCTTCAGACACCAAAGCAGAGGAAGACTTTTTGAACGAATTGATTGAAATTTCATTAAATAATCCCTACGTCTTAAAACAATTGACAGCAAGCAAAAAAGTAAAAAGGTCAGGTTATAAACTGCATTGATATCAGGAAAAAAGGAAAATGTCCAGATTGGAGGTTACATTAATTTGTTCAATTTAAATGACACCTTTTATGCGATGCCGACGTGAAGTTTCCAGTAAAATGACAGTGATCCAATAGTTTAGGTTGCAGGATCGATCAAATGGTAGGTCGATAAGTACGCAACCATGTAATCCGTTTTAAAATGCTGGAAAAAAATAATGTTTATATAAAGTGTTCATAACAAAAACTCAAAAACCTCTTAAACCATGCGATAAAAACTCTTGTCTGAGATAAGCTGATAAAAATATTAAAATAGGAACATTTTATGACATTTTCGTCTCAATTTATATAGGAATCTAAACGTCATGAGCTCGAGTTCAAATATAGTCCAAACGACGTTGTTTTTTGGTGTTTTCGAAATGCCTTCTGATCCGATATTCATTTGAATACCCGAACCAGTTCTATAGTAAAAAAATAGTTTTACCTTTGATGCCTTAAGTGTGCTTCACAAGATAGCTATCTGGAATAGCTTTTTCATTTAGAACCCAATAATCGTCTCAGGGTCTTTAATTTTCGCTTCCTTCTTTAGACACCAAAAGCAGAAGATTACTTTTTGAACGAGGTGATTGAAATTTTATTAAATATTTCCTACGTCTTAAGACCATAAACAAATCTTCGAAAATTTAACCAATTGACAACAAGCAAGAAAGGTGACCAGTTCAGGTTATAAATTTTATTGATATCAGGAAAATGTCCATATTGGAGGTTACATTAATTTCTTCAATTTAAGTGACACCTTTTATGCGATGCTGACGTTAAGTTT
Source organism: Taphrorychus bicolor (assembly GCA_951812265.1). NCBI lineage: Eukaryota > Metazoa > Arthropoda > Insecta > Coleoptera > Curculionidae > Taphrorychus > Taphrorychus bicolor. The sequence goes on from OX638302.1 coordinate 15,063,734, forward strand.
CCAGTAAAATGACAGTGATCCAATAGTTTAGGTTGCAGGATCGATCAAATGGTAGGTCGATAAGTACGCAATCATGTACTCCGTTTTAAAATGCTGGAAAAAAATTAATGTTTATAAAAAGTGTTCATAGAAAAAAACTTAACAACCTCTTAAACCATGCAATTAAAACTCTTGTCTGAGATAAGTTCATAAAAATATTAAAATAGGAACATTTTATGACATTTTCGGCTCATTTTTTTATGACCTACTGTTCTAATTTCATGGCCTACTTCAGGTTTTTATTTAATGGACGCATGATATAAATCGTCATTAAATTCGTTTAAAGAAAGAGAGAAGATAAAGGCGTGAAGTATACCTTTTTATAAAGTCATCGTGCAGCCCTATTTTAAATTTATTATTCGCTATCGGCTAACACTTTAAATTAAGTGGTGGATCAGAGTAACCGTAGAAGCTTCATTTTGCGTCATTTTCCCAACAGTTTTCTCTTCGACTTTGATAGGGGCTCACAGAAATTAATCTTAATTTTTAGTGGTCAAATGTCGTTTTTCTCTATAAATCGTTGGAATGTGATCATGGATCTATGAATCTAAACGTCATGAGCTCGAGTTCAAATATCGTCCAAACGACGTTGTTTTTTGGTGTTTTCGAAATACCTTCTGATCCGATATTTATTTGAATACTCGAACCAGTTCTATAGTAAAAAAATAGTTTTACCTTAGATGCCTTAAGTGTGCTTCACAAGATAGCTATCTGGAATAGCTTTTTCATTTAGAACCCAATAATCGTTTCAGGGTCTTTAATTTTCGCTTCCTTCTTTAGACACCAAAAGCAGAAGATTACTTTTTGAACGAGGTGATTGAAATTTCATTAAATATTTCCTACGTCTTAAAACCATAAACAAATCTTCGAAAATTTAACCAATTGACAACAAGCAAGAAAGGTGAACAGCTCAGGTTATAAATTTTATTGATATCAGGAAAATGTCCATATTGGAGGTTACATTAATTTCTTCAATTTAAGTGACACCTTTTATGCGATGCCGACGTGAAGTTTCCAGTAAAATGACAGTGATCCAACAGTTTAGGTTGCAGGATCGATCAAATGGTAGGTCGATAAGTACGCAACCATGTACTCCGTTTTAAAATGCTCGAAAAAAATTAATGTTTATAAAAAGTGTTCAGAAAAAAAAACTCAAAAACCTCTTAAACCATGGAATTAAAACTCTTGTCTGAGATAAGTTCATAAAAATATTAAAATTGGAACATTTTTTGTCATTTTCGGCTCAATTTTTTTATGACCTATTGTTCTAATCTCATGGCCTACTTCAGGTTTTTATTTAATGGACGCATGATATAAATCGTCATTAAATTCGTTTAAAGAAAAAGAGAAGATAAAGGCGTGAAGTATACCTTTTTATAACGTCATCGTGCAGCCCTATTTTAAATTTATTATTCGCTAACGGCTAACACTTTAAATTAAGTGGTGGATCAAAGTAACCGTAGAAGCTTCATTTTGCGTCATTTTCCCAACAGTTTTCTCTTGGAATTTGATAGGGGCTCCCAGAAATTAATCTTAATTTTTAGTGATCAAATGTCGTTTTTGTCTATAAATCGTTGGAATGTGATCATGGATCTAGGAATCTAAACGTCATGAGCTCGAGTTCAAATATAGTCCAAACGACGTTGTTTTTTGGTGTTTTCGAAATGCCTTCTGATCCGATATTCATTTGAATACCCGAACCAGTTCTATAGTAAAAAAATAGTTTTACCTTAGATGTCTTAAGTGTACTTCACAAGATAGCTATCTGGAATAGCTCTTTCATTTAGAACCCAATAATCGTCTCAGGGTCTTTAATTTTCGCTTCCTTCTTTAGACACCAAAAGCAGAAGATGACTTTTTGAACGAGGTGATTGAAATTTCATTAAATATTTCCTACGTCTTAAAACCATAGACAAATCTTCGAAAATTTAACCAATTGACAACAAGCAAGAAAGGTGAACAGCTCAGGTTATAAATTTTATTGATATCAGGAAAATGTCCATATTGGAGGTTACATTAATTTCTTCAATTTAAATGACACCTTTTATGCGATGCTGACGTGAAGTTTCCAGTAAAATGACAGTGATCCAAAAGTTTAGATTGCAGGATCGATCAAATGGTAGGTCGATAAGTACGCAACCATGTACTCCGTTTTAAAATGCTGGAAAAAAAATAATGTTTATAAAAAGTGTTCATAACAAAAACCCAAAAACCACTTAAACCATGGGATAAAAACTCTTGTCTGAGATAAGTTCATAAAAATATTAAAATAGGAACATTTTATGACATTTTCGGCTCATTTTTTTTTATGACCTACTGTTCTAATTTCATGGCCTACTTCAGGTTTTTATTTAATGGACGCATGATATAAATCGTCATTAAATTCGTTTAAAGAAAAAGAGAAGATAAAGGCGTGAAGTATACCTTTTTATAACGTCATCGTGCAGCCCTATTTTAAATTTATTATTCGCTAACGGCTAACACTTTAAATTAAGTGGTGGATCAGGGTAACCGTAGAAGCTTCATTTTGCTTCGTTTTCCCAACAGTTTTCTCTTGGAATTTGATAGGGGCTCCCAGAAATTAATCTTAATTTTTAGTGATCAAATGTCGTTTTTGTCGATAAATCGTTGGAATGTGATCATGGATCTAGGAATTTAAACGTCATGAGCTCGAGTTCAAATATAGTCCAAACGACGTTGTTTTTTGGTGTTTTCGAAATGCCTTCTGATCCGATATTCATTTGAATACCCGAACCAGTTCTATAGTAAAAAAACAGTTTTACCTTTGATGCCTTAAGTGTGCTTTACAAGATAGCTATCTGGAATAGCTTTTTCATTTAGAACCCAATAATCGTCTCAGGGTCTTTAATTTTCGCTTCCTTTTTTAGACACCAAAAGCAGAAGCTGACTTTTTGAACGAGGTGATTGAAATTTCATTAAATATTTCCTACGTCTTAAAACCATAGACAAATCTTCGAAAATTTAACCAATTGACAACAAGCAAGAAAGGTGAACAGCTCAGGTTATAAATTTTATTGATATCAGGAAAATGTCCATATTGGAGGTTACATTAATTTCTTCAATTTGAGTGACACCATTTATGCGATGCTGACGTGAAGTTTCCAGTAAAATGACAGTGATCCAAAAGTTTAGATTGCAGGATCGATCAAATGGTAGGTCGATAAGTACGCGACCATGTACTCCGTTGTAAAATGCTGCAAAAAAATTAATATTTATAAAAAGTGTTCATAAAAAAACCCAAAAACCTCTTAAACCATGGAATTAAAACTCTTGGCTGAGATAAGTTCATAAAAATATTAAAATAGGAACATTTTATGACATTTTCGGCTCAATTTTTTTTATGACCTTTTATGCTAATCTCATGGCCTACTTCAGGTTTTTATTTAATGGACGCATGATATAAATCGTCATTAAATTCATTTAAAGAAAGAGAGAAGATAAAGGCGTGAAGTATACCTTTTTATAAAGTCATCGTGCAGCCCTATTTTAAATTTATTATTCGCTATCGGCTAACACTTTAAATTAAGTGGTGGATCAGAGTAACCGTAGAAGCTTCATTTTGCGTCATTTTCCCAACAGTTTTCTCTTCGACTTTGATAGGGGCTCACAGAAATTAATCTTAATTTTTAGTGGTCAAATGTCGTTTTTCTCTATAAATCGTTGGAATGTGATCATGGATCTATGAATCTAAACGTCATGAGCTCGAGTTCAAATATCGTCCAAACGACGTTGTTTTTTGGTGTTTTCGAAATACCTTCTGATCCGATATTTATTTGAATACTCGAACCAGTTCTATAGTAAAAAAATAGTTTTACCTTAGATGCCTTAAGTGTGCTTCACAAGATAGCTATCTGGAATAGCTTTTTCATTTAGAACCCAATAATCGTTTCAGGGTCTTTAATTTTCGCTTCCTTCTTTAGACACCAAAAGCAGAAGATTACTTTTTGAACGAGGTGATTGAAATTTCATTAAATATTTCCTACGTCTTAAAACCATAAACAAATCTTCGAAAATTTAACCAATTGACAACAAGCAAGAAAGGTGAACAGCTCAGGTTATAAATTTTATTGATATCAGGAAAATGTCCATATTGGAGGTTACATTAATTTCTTCAATTTAAGTGACACCTTTTATGCGATGCCGACGTGAAGTTTCCAGTAAAATGACAGTGATCCAATAGTTTAGGTTGCAGGATCGATCAAATGGTAGGTCGATAAGTACGCAACCATGTACTCCGTTTTAAAATGCTCGAAAAAAATTAATGTTTATAAAAAGTGTTCAGAAAAAAAACTCAAAAACCTCTTAAACCATGGAATTAAAACTCTTGTCTGAGATAAGTTCATAAAAATATTAAAATTGGAACATTTTTTGTCATTTTCGGCTCAATTTTTTTATGACCTATTGTTCTAATCTCATGGCCTACTTCAGGTTTTTATTTAATGGACGCATGATATAAATCGTCATTAAATTCGTTTAAAGAAAAAGAGAAGATAAAGGCGTGAAGTATACCTTTTTATAACGTCATCGTGCAGCCCTATTTTAAATTTATTATTCGCTAACGGCTAACACTTTAAATTAAGTGGTGGATCAAAGTAACCGTAGAAGCTTCATTTTGCGTCATTTTCCCAACAGTTTTCTCTTGGAATTTGATAGGGGCTCCCAGAAATTAATCTTAATTTTTAGTGATCAAATGTCGTTTTTGTCTATAAATCGTTGGAATGTGATCATGGATCTAGGAATCTAAACGTCATGAGCTCGAGTTCAAATATAGTCCAAACGACGTTGTTTTTTGGTGTTTTCGAAATGCCTTCTGATCCGATATTCATTTGAATACCCGAACCAGTTCTATAGTAAAAAAATAGTTTTACCTTAGATGTCTTAAGTGTACTTCACAAGATAGCTATCTGGAATAGCTCTTTCATTTAGAACCCAATAATCGTCTCAGGGTCTTTAATTTTCGCTTCCTTCTTTAGACACCAAAAGCAGAAGATGACTTTTTGAACGAGGTGATTGAAATTTCATTAAATATTTCCTACGTCTTAAAACCATAGACAAATCTTCGAAAATTTAACCAATTGACAACAAGCAAGAAAGATGAACAGCTCAGGTTATAAATTTTATTGATATCAGGAAAATGTCCATATTGGAGGTTACATTAATTTCTTCAATTTAAGTGACACCTTTTATGCGATGCTGACGTGAAGTTTCCAGTAAAATGACAGTGATCCAAAAGTTTAGGTTGCAGGATCGATCAAATGGTAGGTCGATAAGTACGCAACCATGTACTCCGTTTTAAAATGCTCGAAAAAAATTAATGTTTATAAAAAGTGTTCAGAAAAAAAACTCAAAAACCTCTTAAACCATGGAATTAAAACTCTTGTCTGAGATAAGTTCATAAAAATATTAAAATTGGAACATTTTTTGTCATTTTCGGCTCAATTTTTTTATGACCTATTGTTCTAATCTCATGGCCTACTTCAGGTTTTTATTTAATGGACGCATGATATAAATCGTCATTAAATTCGTTTAAAGAAAAAGAGAAGATAAAGGCGTGAAGTATACCTTTTTATAACGTCATCGTGCAGCCCTATTTTAAATTTATTATTCGCTAACGGCTAACACTTTAAATTAAGTGGTGGATCAAAGTAACCGTAGAAGCTTCATTTTGCGTCATTTTCCCAACAGTTTTCTCTTGGAATTTGATAGGGGCTCCCAGAAATTAATCTTAATTTTTAGTGATCAAATGTCGTTTTTGTCTATAAATCGTTGGAATGTGATCATGGATCTAGGAATCTAAACGTCATGAGCTCGAGTTCAAATATAGTCCAAACGACGTTGTTTTTTGGTGTTTTCGAAATGCCTTCTGATCCGATATTCATTTGAATACCCGAACCAGTTCTATAGTAAAAAAATAGTTTTACCTTAGATGTCTTAAGTGTACTTCACAAGATAGCTATCTGGAATAGCTCTTTCATTTAGAACCCAATAATCGTCTCAGGGTCTTTAATTTTCGCTTCCTTCTTTAGACACCAAAAGCAGAAGATGACTTTTTGAACGAGGTGATTGAAATTTCATTAAATATTTCCTACGTCTTAAAACCATAGACAAATCTTCGAAAATTTAACCAATTGACAACAAGCAAGAAAGATGAACAGCTCAGGTTATAAATTTTATTGATATCAGGAAAATGTCCATATTGGAGGTTACATTAATTTCTTCAATTTAAGTGACACCTTTTATGCGATGCTGACGTGAAGTTTCCAGTAAAATGACAGTGATCCAAAAGTTTAGATTGCAGGATCGATCAAATGGTAGGTCGATAAGTTCGCAACCATGTAATCCGTTTTAAAATGCTGGAAAAAAATAATGTTTATAAAAAGTGTTCATAACAAAAACTCAAAAACCTCTTAAACCATGGGATAAAAACTCTTGTCTGAGATAAGTTGATAAAAATATTAAAATAGGAACATTTTATGACATTTTCGGCTCAATTTTTTTATGACCTACTGTTCTAATTTCATGGCCTACTTCAGGTTTTTATTTAATGGACGCATGATATAAAACGTCATTAAATTCGTTCAAAGAAAGAGAGAAGATAAAGGCGTGAAGTATACCTTTTTATAACGTCATCGTGCAGCCCTATTTTAAATTTGCTATTCGCTAACGGCTAACACTTTAAATTAAGTGGTGGATCAGAGTAACCGTAGAAGCTTCATTTTGCGTCATTTTCCCAACAGTTTTCTCTTGGAATTTGATAGGGGCTCCCAGAAATTAATCTTAATTTTTAGTGATCAAATGTCGTTTTTGTCTATAAATCGTTGGAATGTGATCACGGATCTATGAATCTAAAGGTCATGAGCTCGAGTTCAAATATATTCCAAACGACGTTGTTTTTTGGTGTTTTCGAAATGCCTTCTGATCGGATATTCATTTGAATACCCGCACGAGTTCTATAGTTAAAAAATAGTTTTACCTTAGATGCCTTAAGTGTGCTTCACAAGATAGCTATCTGGAATAGCTCTTTCATTTAGAACCCAATAATCGTCTCAGGGTCTTTAATTTTCGCTTCCTTTTTTAGACACCAAAAGCAGAAGCTGACTTTTTGAACGAGGTGATTGAAATTTCATTAAATATTTCCTACGTCTTAAAACCATAGACAAATCTTCGAAAATTTAACCAATTGACAACAAGCAAGAAAGGTGAACAGCTCAGGTTATAAATTTTATTGATATCAGGAAAATGTCCATATTGGAGGTTACATTAATTTCTCCAATTTGAGTGACACCATTTATGCGTTGCTGACGTGAAGTTTCCAGTAAAATGACAGTGATCCAATAGTTTAGGTTGCAGGATCGATCAAATGGTAGGTCGATAAGTACGCAACCATGTACTCCGTTTTAAAATGCTGGAAAAAAAATTAATGTTTATAAAAAGTGTTCATAAAAAAAACTCAAAAACCTCTTAAACCATGGAATTAAAACTCTTGTCTGAGATAAGTTCATAAAAATATTAAAATAGGAACATTTTATGACATTTTCGGCTCATTTTTTTTTATGACCTACTGTTCTAATTTCATGGCGTACTTCAGGTTTTTATTTAATGGACGCATGATATAAATCGTCATTAAATTCGTTTAAAGAAAAAGAGAAGATAAAGGCGTGAAGTATACCTTTTTATAACGTCATCGTGCAGCCCTATTTTAAATTTATTATTCGCTAACGGCTAACACTTTAAATTAAGTGGTGGATCAGAATAACCGTAGAAGCTTCATTTTGCGTCATTTTCCCAACAGTTTTCTCTTGGAATTTGATAGGGGCTCCCAGAAATTAATCTTAATTTTTAGTGATCAAATGTCGTTTTTGTCTATAAATCGTTAGAATGTGATCATGGATCTAGGAATCTAAACGTCATGAGCTCGAGTTCAAATATAGTCCAAACGACGTTGTTTTTTGGTGTTTTCGAAATGCCTTCTGATCCGATATTCATTTGAATACCCGAACCAGTTCTATAGTTAAAAAATAGTGTTACCTTAGATGCCTTAAGTGTGCTTCACAAGATAGCTAGCTATCTGGAATAGCATTTTCATTTACAACCCAATAATCGTCTCAGGGTCTTTAATTTTCGCTTCCTTCTTTAGACACTAAAAGCAGAAGATTACTTTTTGAACGAGGTGATTGAAATTTCATTAAAAATTTCCTACGTCTTAAACCATAAACAAATCTTCGAAAATTTAACCAATTGACAACAAGCAAGAAAGGTGAACAGCTCAGGTTATAAATTTTATTGATATCAGGAAAATGTCCATATTGGAGGTTACATTAATTTCTTCAATTTAAGTGACACCTTTTATGCGATGCTGACGTGAAGTTTCCAGTAAAATGATAGTGATCCAATAGTTTAGGTTGCAGGATCGATCAAATGGTAGGTCGATAAGTACGCAACCATGTACTCCGTTTTAAAATGCTGGAAAAAAATTAATGTTTATAAAAATTGTTCATAAAAAAAACTCAAAAACCTCTTAAACCATGGAATTAAAACTCTTGTCTGAGATAAGTTCATAGAAATATTAAAATAGGAACATTTTATGACATTTTCGGCTCATTTTTTTTTATGACCTACTGTGCTAATCTCATGGCCTACTTCAGGTTTTTATTTAATGGACGCATGATATAAATCGTCATTAAATTCGTTTAAAGAAAAAGAGAAGATAAAGGCGTGAAGTATACCTTTTTATAACGTCATCGTGCAGCCCTATTTTAAATTTATTATTCGCTAACGGCTAACACTTTAAATTAAGTTGTGGATCAGAGTAACCGTAGAAGCTTCATTTTGCGTCATTTTCCCAACAGTTTTCTCTTGGAATTTGATAGGGGCTCGCAGAAATTAATCGTAATTTTTAGTGATCAAATGTTGTTTTTGTCTATAAATCGTTGGAATGTGATCATGGATCTATGAATCTAAACGGCATGAGCTCGAGTTCAAATATAGTCCAAACGACGTGGTTTTTTGGTGTTTTCGAAACACCTTCTGATCCGATATTCATTTGAATACCCGAACCAGTTCTATAGTAAAAAAATAGTTTTGCCTTAGATGCCTTAAGTGTGCTTCACAAGATAGCTATCTGGAATGGCTTTTTCATTTAGAACCCAATAATCGCCTCAGGGTCTTTAATTTTTGCTTCCTTCTTTAGACACCAAAAGCAGAAGATTACTTTTTGAACGAGGTGATTGAAATTTCATTAAATATTTCCTACGTCTTAAAACCATAAACAAATCTCCTAAAATTTAACCAATTGACAACAAGCAAGAAAGGTGAACAGCTCAGGTCATAAATTTTATTGATATCAGGAAAATGTCCATATTGGAGGTTACATTAATTTCTTCAATTTAAGTGACACCTTTTATGCGATGCCGACGTGAAGTTTCCAGTAAAATGACAGTGATCCAATAGTTTAGGTTGCAGGATCGATCAAATGGTAGGTCGATAAGTACGCAACCATGTACTCCGTTTTAAAATGCTCGAAAAAAATTAATGTTTATAAAAAGTGTTCATAAAAAAAACTCGAAAACCTCTTAAACCATGGAATTAAAACTCTTGTCTGAGATAAGTTCATAAAAATATTAAAATTGGAACATTTTATGTCATTTTCGGCTCAATTTTTTTATGACCTATTGTTCTAATCTCATGGCCTACTTCAGGTTTTTATTTAATGGACGCATGATATAAATCGTCATTAAATTCGTTTAAAGAAAAAGAGAAGATAAAGGCGTGAAGTATACCTTTTTATAACGTCATCGGGCAGCCCTATTTTAAATTTATTATTCGCTAACGGCTAACACTTTAAATTAAGTGGTGGATCAGAGTAACCGCACAAGCTTCATTTTGCGTCATTTTCCCAACAGTTTTCTCTTGGAATTTGATAGGAGCTCCCAGAAATTAATCTTAATTTTTAGTGATCAAATGTCGTTTTTGTCTATAAATCGTTGGAATGTGATCATGGATCTATGAATCTAAACGGCATGAGCTCGAGTTGAAATATAGTCCAAACGACGTGGTTTTTTGGTGTTTTCGAAACACCTTCTGATCCGATATTCATTTGAATACCCGAACCAGTTCTATAGTAAAAAAATTGTTTTACCTTAGAAGCCTTAAGTGTGCTTCACAAGATAGCTATCTGGAATGGCTTTTTCATTTAGAACCCAGTAATCGTCTCAGGGTCTTTAATTTTCGCTTCCTTCTTTAGACACCAAAAGCAGAAGATTACTTTTTGAACGAGGTGATTGAAATTTCATTAAATATTTCCTACGTCTTAAACCATAAACAAATCTTCGAAAATTTAACCAATTGACAACAAGCAAGAAAGGTGAACAGCTCAGGTTAAACATTTTATTTATATCAGGAATAGCAATAGTTTAGGTTGCAGGATTGATCAAATTGTAGGTCGATGGTCACGCAACCGGGTACTCCGTTTTAAAATGCTGAATAAATGTTAGAGTTTTTAAAAGGGTGTTCATAAAAAACTCAACAACCTCAGCTTTTTTTTACGAAGTAATCTCAGACCTACTCTTCTAATCCCATGGACTACTTCAGATTTTTTTAATGAATTCATGATATAAATCGTCATTAAATTTGTTTAAAGAAAAAACAGAAGATAAAGGGGTGGAGTATACCCTTTAATAACGTTATTTTGCAGCCCTATTTTAAATTTATTATTCGCTAACGGCTAACACTTTAAATCAAGTGTTAGCCGTTAATGAAGGAGGTGAAGGAGGAAGAAGGTGCGCTCTTTGAGGTTCTTAATACGAGGGAGGGTGCCTCATATTTCCACTACTTGGAGGCTGAAATCTCATCCAAGAAGTTATTGACAACGAAACAAAGTTAATATTACATACAGTTACATAAATTCTCAATATTTATTGGACTTAAACCCAGGGTTCACCTGAATTTTTTTCCTGAACTTGAGTCTATATTTCTTCATATGCTCCATATTATAATAAAATAGACGTTGCTATTTTTGCGAATTTTATGACTAAATACATAAATTTAAACATAATCATAAAAGTTATTAAAAACTACAAAAACATTACCTTCTTTACGTCAAACATCAATTCAATTTAACGCAATTAAGACAAGTAATAGACCTCTTATTTTATTGAAGAAAGTCCGACGTTTCGCTTTCTTTTTCTCTTACCCTCAGGGCTAAAACTCAACCACTTGCTTTAATAAAAATAATAGGGTATGCAAAAATGTCATAAACAATTTTCAAATTGCCAACAAAAATTGGCAAAAACTTGGCATTAATAGCGTTCTTTGATATGGTGTTCATACGTCATTTTGCACAGATTCCAAACTATCTAGAGTGAAAAAAAATACAAATTTCGAGTGTTTGGAGAAATTTTGGGATCAATCCAAAATCGCTTAAAAATGACTCAAAGCATTTGAAAACCCACAATAAAAGTTTTTGAAGAAATTCAGGTTACATTAGGGGCCAAAATCGGTGCAAAAAATACTTAAAGCGTCTAAAAATGCAAATTAAAAATTTTCGGAAAATGCAGGTTAGGATTATGGCCAAAATTACTTAAAAATAACGTAAAGCATCTAAAAAGGACAATTCTAAATTTTTGTAAAAATTTTGGACAAGATATGGACGAGACAACTCAAAACGTCTAAAAATGTATGAAGAAATTCATATAAGAATTAATGCAAGAATCGGTTTAAAATAAGTCATGCGTTTAAAAATAGGTACTAATTTAGAGTTTTTGGAAAACGGTAAAAAAAAATCGGCAAAGTTGAGTTAAAGCGTCTACAGTTGCAAATTTGGATTTTTCGGAAAAATACTAGTTAAAACTACAACCAAAACCAGTTAAAAATCACTGAGAATTTAAAAATATAAATTTTAAGTTTCTGGAGGAATTCAGATACTAATTAGAGCTAAAATAAAATACTTCAAAATGACAATTTGGTTTTCTCCAAGAAATTCAGGTTAGGATTAGGACCAAAACTAATTTGTTACAGAGCTAAAATGTTTCATAGCGTGTAATTTGAAGTTTTTGGAAAATTTCGAATCTTGATAAATCGATTCAAAAATTACTTAAAGCTTTTTGAAAGCAAATTTGAATTTTTTCAAAATCTGCACAATAGGAACTAAAATTGATTAAAAGTTAATCACGTTTTGTAAAAATAATTTTTTTTTTTTTAAACTGGATAATTCAAACCTTCTGTTTTCCTGCTGGTTTTTTTTTGATAAAATGCAGTTTAGAACTAAAATAAATAAAATTTGGTTTGAAATACCTCAAAATGCGAATCTGATATTTTTGTAGAAACTCAGGATAGAATTAAGAACAAAATGGGTTAAAACTGTAGGTTAGGACTATGGTCAAAATCAGTTAAAAATGACTTGAAGCGTCTACTCTGAATTTTCGAAAAAAAAATAGGTCTGGATTAAGGCCCAAATTGGCAAAAAAAATATTCAAAACTTTAGGTAAGAAATCAGGTAAGAGTTAGAACTAAATTAGGTTTAATAGATTCAAAGCGTTTATAAATACAAATTTGGTGTTTGTGGAAAAGTTCAGATTTGAATTAAGGCTAAAACCATTCTAAAATTTTACGAACAAGAAAAAATGCAAATGTAAAATCTTTGAAGAAATTGAGGTAAAAATTAGGGCTAAAAAATGTAAAAAAACTTTGAGGTTTATGGAGAAATTCACTTTTGGGACAAAATCAGGAAAAATTGATTCAATATTTTAACTTGTTGTATATAGTAAAATAAATTTTTGGATGAGTAATATGTAAAATTCAAATTGACAATTTCTTATTCTTCTTCGAGAAATTCAGGTTAGGATTAGGATCAAAACTAATAAATCGAGTAAAAATTACTTGAAACGTTTAAAAACGCAAATTTTAATTTTTCCGAAAAATGCAGAATTATAACTAAAATTGATTATAAATGACTCACATCTTCTAAAAATACAAAATTTTGATTTGTTATGGAAAAAATTCAGTTTTAGGACAAAATACCGCAAATCTGATTCAAATATTCTGATTTTTTTTGGTAAATTACACTTTTGAACTAAAATTAATTAAATTTGGCTTGATGCGAATTTAGTATTTTTGGAGAAAGCTAGCTTAGGATTAAAAAAAAACTGGGTTAAAAATTACTCCTATCGTATCAAAATACATATTTGGAGGGTTTGGAGAAGTATAGCCAAATCAGTTGAAAATGACTGAAAGCATTTAAAAATGCAATTGAAATGAATTTTTAAAAATTTTAGGTTACTATATAAGGGCCAAAAATCGGTTAAAAAATACTTATAGTGTATAAAAATGTATATTTAAAATTTTTGGAAAAATGCAGATTAATATTAGGACTAAAATCTAGAATTACAGCCAATATAGCTATTAATATTGGTTGGTCATAAATAAATGTTTGTAAAATTTATATCTGGAGGGTCAAAATTGCTAATAAATTTTTCAAAACTTTAGATAAGAATTCAGGTAAGAATTAGGGTCAAAATAGGTTAAAAGTAATTCAAGGCCTTTAAAAATCACAATTTGGTGTCAAAAAATACAAATTTAGAGTGTTTTGAGAAATTTTATTATCAATGCCAAAATCGCTTAAAAATGACTCAAAGCATTTCAAAAAACGCAATAAAAGTTTTTGAAGAAATTCAGGTTACGTTAAGGGCCAAAATACAGGTTAGGATTATGGCCAAAATCACTTACAAATGACTTAAAGCGTCTAAAAAGGATTTCTAAATTTTTGTGAAAATTTTGGAAACGAGATAACTGAAAACGTTTAAATATGTATGGAGAAATTCATAAAAGAATTAATGCAAGAATCGGTTTACAATAAGTCATGCGTTTAAAAATACCAATTTAGATTTTTTGGAAAACGGTAAAAACAAAATCGGTAAAGTTGAGTTAAAGCATGCAAATTTGGATTTTTCGGAAAAATACTAGTTAGAACTAAAACCAAAATCAGTGAAAAATCATTGAGAATTTAAAAATATAAATTTAAAAAAAAATAAGTTTTTGGAGAAATTCAGATAATAATTAAGGCTAAAATAGGTTAAAAATAATTCAAAGCGTTTAAAAATAAATATTTGTAGTTTGTGCAAAAATGTATGGTAAAAATTAGAGGTAGACAACAGAAAATGCAAATGTAAAGTCTGAAGAACTTGAGGTTAGAATTGGAGATAAAAGAATTGTCACAACAAATTTTCTAATAATTTTTGGATCAGTAATATGTAAAACTTTACAAAAAATACTTGAAAATGATAATTTGGTTTTCTCCGAGAAATTAAGGTTAGGATTAGGACCAAAACTAATTGAAAACGTTTTCAGAGAGTATAAAAATACATATTTGAAGTTTTTGGAAAATTTCGAATCTTGATAAATCGATTAAAAAATTACTTAAAGCGTTTGAAAAGGCAAATTTGATTTTTTTCGAAAAATGCATAATTGATTAAAAATTACTCACGTTTTGTAAAAATTTAAGTTTGATTTTTTTTTTAAATTATGATGAATGAAATCTTTTTATTTCATGTTTTTTTAGTAAATTACACTTTTGAACTAAAATAAATGAAGTTTGGCTTGAAACGCCTCAAAATGCGAATTTCGTATTTTTGGAGAATTTCACGGTAGGATTAAAAACAAAATGGGTTAAAACTGTAGGTTAGGCCAAATTCTGAATGATCGTAAAAATCAGGTCAGGATTAATGCGAAAATTGTTAAAAAAATATTCAAAACTTTAGGCAAGAGTTGGGGCGAAATTAGGTTTAATAAATTTTAGCGTTTAGAAATACAGATTTGGGTTTTGTGGAAAAATTCACGTTAGAATTAGGGCTAAAATCATTCCAAAAAATTTTACGAACAACAGAAAAAGCAAATGTAAAATCTTTGAGGAAATCGAGGTTGAAATTAGGACTAAAAATTATCAAAACACATTGTCTAAAAATGCAATCTTTGAGGTTTATGAAGGGATTCAATTTTGGGACAAAATCATGAACAACTCACCCAATATTTTAGTTTGTTGTTTTTGGTAAAATTCATTTTTGATTTTCTTAGAGAAATTCAATTTAGAGTTAGGACCAAAACTAATAAATCTATTAAAAAATTACTTATCGGATCCTCGGATCTTGATAAATCGATTAAAAAAATTCCTTAAAGCGCCTTAGAAGGCAAATTTGATTTTTTTGAAAAATGCAGAATGAGAAGTAAAATTGATTAAAAGTTACTCACTTTTTGTAAAATTATTATTTTTTTTTTTTGAGAAACGATTCAAATCTTCTGATTTGTTGTTTTTTTGGCAAATTACACTTTTGAACTAAAAGAAATGAAATTTGGCTTGAAACACCTCAAAATGCGAATTTGATATTTTTGGAGAAATTCAGGGTAGGATTAAGAACAAAATGGGTTAAAACTATAGGTTAGGATTGTGGCCAAAATCAGTGAAAAATTACTTAGAACGTCTACAAATGCAAATTCTGAATTTTCGTAAAAATTAGGTCCGGATTAAAGCCTAACTTGGTAAAAAAATATTCAAAACTTGAGGTAAGAAATCAGGTAAGAGTTAGGGCTAAAATAGGTTTAATAGAGTAAAGCGTTTAAAAATACAAATTTGGTGTTTGTGGAAAAATTCAGATTAGAATTAAGGCTAAAATCATTCTAAAATTTTACGAACAACAGAAAATGCAAATGTAAGATCTTTAAAGATATTGAGGTTAAAATTAGGGCTAAAAATTGTCAAAACAGATTGTCTAAAAATACAAACTTTGAGGTATATGGAGAAGTTCAATTTTGGGACAAAATCAGGGAAAATTGTATCAATATTTTGATTTGTTGTTTATGGTAAAAAAAAAAATTGGATCGGTAATCTGTAAAATTCTATCAAAAATACTTCAAAATGACAATTTCTTATTCTTCGAGAAATTCAGGTTAGGATTAGGATCAAAACTAATAAATCGGGTAAACAATTACTTAAAACTTTTAAAAACGCAAATTTGATTTTTTCCGAAAAATGCAGAATTTTTACTAAAATTGATTATAAATAACTCACATCTTCTAAAAATAAATTTTTTTTATTTTTTATGTAAAAAATTCAGTTTTAGGATAAAACACCGCAAATTTGATTCAAATCTTCTGATTTATTGTTTTTTTTGTAAATTACACTTTTAAACTAAAATAAATTAAATTTGGCTTGATTTGCTTTAAAATGAGAATTTAGTATTTTTGGAGAAAATTAGGTTAGGATTAAGAAAAAACGGTTAAAAATGACTCCTATTATATAAAAATACATATTTGGAGGGTTTGGAGAAGTATAGCCAAATCAGTTAAAAATGACTGAAAGCATTTACAAATGCAGTTAAAATAAATTTTGAAAAATTTCAGGTTACTATAAAGGGCAAAAATCAGTTAAAAAATACTTATAGTGTATAAAAATGTATATTTAAAATTTTTGGAAAAATTCAGGTTAATATTAGGACTAGAAATTTTTGTAAAATATATATCTGGAGGGTCAAAGTTGGTAATAAATTTTTCAAAACTTTAGATAAGAATTCAGGTAAGAATTAGGACCAAAATAGGTAAAAAATAATTCAAAGCCTTTAAAAATAAAAACTTGGTGTTTGTGGAAAATTTCAGGTTAGAATTAGGGCTAAAATCGTTTAAAAGTTTTGAAACCGACTAAAAATGCAAATGTAAAGCCGTTGGAGGAATTTAGATTAGAATTAGGGCTAAAAAATTGTCACAACACATTCTCTAAAACTATTTGCAAATATTTCGGAGCGTGTAAAAATAGACATTTGAAGTTTTTGGAAAATTTCAGATGTTGATAAATCGATTAAAAAATTACTTAAAGTGCTTTAAAAAGCAAATTTGAATTGTTTTAGAAAACGCAGAATAGGAAGTAAAATTGAATAAAAGTTACTCAATTTTTTGTAAAAATTAATACATTGATTTTTTTTTTTGGAAAACCTGATGTTTTAAATCTTTAAGAAGTAGGGAAAAATGTGTTTGTGGAAAAATTCAGTTTAGAATTAGAGCTAAAATTGTTTAATAAAACTTTAACAAACGACCGAAAATGAAAATGTAGAAAATGTAAAGTATTTGTAGGAATTCAGGTTAGAAATAAAGCTGAAAAATTATCACAACACATTGTCTAAAAATGCAAATTTTAAGTTTTTGTAAAAAATGCCGGTTTTTAGATATGGTGTTCATACGTCACTTTGCACAGATTCCCAACAATCTAGAGTCAAAAATATAGCAAAAAAATCCAAATTTAGGGTGTTTGGAGAAATTTTATTATCAATGCCAAAATCGCTTAAAAATGACTCAAAACATTTGAAAACACACAATAAAAGTTTTTGAAGAAATTCAGGTTACGATAAGGGCCAAAATCGGTGAAAAAAATACTTAGGCGTCTAAAAATACAAGTTAAAAGTTTTCGGAAAATGCAGGTTAGGATTATGGCCAAAATCACTTAAAAATAACTTTGGAATGGAATTTTTTTAAAAATTTTTTGTTGAAATATAGATGAGATTAGAGTTTTTGGAAAACGGTAAAAACAAAATCGGTAAAGTTGAGTTGCGTCTACAGATGCAAATTTGGATTTTTCGGGAAAATACCAGTTAGAACTAAAAACAAAATCAGTTAAAAATATTGAGAATTTAAAAATATAAATTTTAAGTTTTTGGAGAAATTCAGATAATGATTAAGGCTATAGTAGGTTAAAAATTATTCAAAGCGTTTAATAATACGAATTTTTAGTTTGTGCAAAAATCTGTGGATAAAATTAAGGCTAAATTCGTTTAAAAATTTTACGAACAACAGAAAATGCAAATGTAAAGTCTGAAGAAGTTGAGGTTAGAATTCGAGCTAAAAAAATTGTTATATATAAATATCTATTTATATATAGTTATAAATAAAATTGTTATCAATAAATAAAAACAAATTTTCTAATAATTTTTGGATCAATAATATCAAAAACTTTACTAAAATATTTCAAAATGACAATTTGGCTTTCTCCGAGAAATTCAGGTTAGGATTAGGACCAAAACTAATTGGAAATGTTTCAGAGCGTGTATTTGAAGTTTTTGGAAAATTTTTAATCTTGATAAACCGATTTAAAAATTACTTAAAGTGTTTTAAAAAAAAATGATTTTTTTCGAAAAATGCAGAATAGGAACTAAAATTGATTAAAAGTTACTAACGTCTTGTAAAAATAAAAATTTCGATTTTTTTTTTTTTAAAAACTTGATGATTCAAATCTTCTGTTTTTCTGTTTTTTTTGGTAAATTACACTTTTGAACTAAAATAAATGAAATTTGGCTTGAAACACCTCAAAATGCGAATCTGGTATTTTTGGAAAGTCAGAGTAGGATTAAGAACAAAATGGGTTAAAACTCTAGATTAGGACTATGGTCAAAATCAGTTAAAAATGACTTGGAGCGTTTACAAATGTCAATTCTGAATTTTCGTAAAAATTAGGTCCGGATTAAAGCCAAAAATTGGTAAAAAAATATTCAAAACTTTAGGTAAGAAATCAGGTAAGAGCCCTAATTCAGGTTAGAATTAGGGCTAAAATTATTATAAAATTTTACGAACAACATAAAATGCAAATGTAAAATCTTTGAAGAAATTGAGGTTAAAGTTAGGGCTAAAAATGCGAAGTTTGAGGTTAATAGTAAAATTCAATTTTGGGAGACAATTAGCGAAAACTGATTCAATAGTCAGGATAGGATTAAGAACAAAATGGGTTAAAACTTTGCAAACAACAAAGCAAATTAAATTTTTTTTGAAAAATGCAGAAGAGGAGCTAAAAATTGATTAAAAATTACTCATATCGTCTAAAAATAAAAATCTTAAAGTTTTTGGAAAAACTCCGTTTTAGCACAAAATATCGCAAATTTGCTTCAAAACTGATTTACTGTTTTTTTGGTAAGTTATATTTTTCAGAGTCAGGGTAGGATTAAGAACAAATTGGGTTGAAAATGACTCATATAAAATACAATTTGGAGGGTTTGGAGCAATTTTAGGTATATAGATCAAAATCAGTTAAAAATGACTGAAAGTATTTAGAAACTCAAATTAAACTTTTTTGAAAGATTCAAAGTTCAAGTTAGTACTTAGAGTAAATACAAATGTAAATTTAAAATTTTTGTAAACATGCAGTTCAATATTAGGACCAAAATCGCCAAAACATATGCCTCAAAGCATCTAAAATTGCAAATTAAAGATTTTTGGAAAATGCAGGCTAGAATTATAGCCAAAATCAGTTATTAATTACTTAAAGCGTCTAAAAATGCCTATTCTGAATTTTTGTACAAATTAGGTCAGGATTAAGACCAAAATTGGTAAAAAATTATTCAAAACTTCAGGTAAGAAATAAGATAAGAATTAGAGCCAAAATAGGTTAAAAATGATTCAAGCGTTTAATAATACAAATTTTGTGTTTGTGGGAAAACTCAGGTTAGAATTAGGGCCAAATTTTACGAACCACAGAAAATACAAATGTAAAACCTTTGAAGAAATTGAGGTTAAACAAAGGGCTAAAAAATTGTTAAACACATTGTCTAAAAATGCAAAATTTTAGGGCAAAATATAGCAAATTTGAATCAAATATGATTTACTGGGTTCTGGTAAGTTATACTTTTAAACTAAAATAAAAGAAATTTGGCTATTAACGCCTCAAAATATGAAGTTGGAATTTTTTTTGAGAAAGTCAGGTTAGGATTAAGAACAAAATGGGTTAAAAATTACTCTAATCATATAAAAATACATATTTGGAGGGTTTGAATAAATATTAGGATTATAGATCAAAATCAGTTAAAAATGACTCAACGTACCTATTTAAAATGTAAATAAAATGTTTTTGAAAAATTCAAAGTTCAAGTTACTATAAGGGCCAAAATCGGTAGAGAGCCAATATCACCAAAAAAATTACTCAAAACGTCGTAAAAATGCAAATTAAAAGTTTTTGGAAAATGCAGACTAGAATTATAGCCAAAATCAGTTATTAATGACTTAAAGCGTCTAAAAATGCCTATTCTAAATTTTTGTACAAATTAGGTCAGTATTAAGACCAAAATTGGTAAAAAATTATTCAAAACTTCAGGTAAGAAATAAGATAAGAATTAGAGCCAAAATAGGTTAAAAATGATTCAAAGCGTTTAATAATACAAATTTTGTGTTTGTGGAAAAACTCAGGTCAGAATTAGGGCCATATTTTACGAACCACAGAAAATACAAATGTAAAACCTTTGAAGAAATTGAGGTTAATCATAGGGCTAAAAAATTGTTAAACACATTGTCTAAAATGCAAATTTTAATTTAGTTTAATATAAAAGGTAAAATAAGTTCTTGGATCAGTAATATTAAAATTTGACTAAAAATACCACAAAATAAAAATTGGTTTTCCTTATTTAGCTTTTTTTTTAAGTTAAAAAATAATTGAAAATGTTTTTAAAGTTTTTACAAAATATCAGATCATGATAAATCGATTAAAAAATTACTTGAAACGTTTAAAAACGCAAATTTGTTATATTTTTTTAAATGCAGAATAGGGGCTAAAAATTGATTAAAAATTACTCATATCTTCGAAAAAAGAAATCTTAAAATTTTTGGAAAAACTCAGTTTTAGGAAAAAATATAGGAAATTTGATTCAATATGATTTACTGCTTTCTGATAAATTATATTTTTAAACTAAAATAAAAGAAATTTACTCATATCTTCTAAAAAAGAAATCTTAAAATTTTTGGAAAAACTCAGTTTTAGGAAAAAATA
This sequence comes from Taphrorychus bicolor, assembly GCA_951812265.1. NCBI lineage: Eukaryota > Metazoa > Arthropoda > Insecta > Coleoptera > Curculionidae > Taphrorychus > Taphrorychus bicolor. The sequence goes on from OX638302.1 coordinate 15,084,576, forward strand.
TAGGAAATTTGATTCAAGTATGATTTACTGCGTTCTGGTAAGTTATACTTTTAAACTAAAATAAAAAAATTTGGCTAAAAACGCCTCAAAATATGAAGTTGGAATTTTTTTTGAGAAAGTCAGGTTAGGATTAAGAACAAAATGGGTTAAAAATTACTCTAATCATATAAAAATACATATTTGGAGGGTTTGGAGAAATTTTAGGAATATAGATCAAAATCAGTTTAAAATGACTCAAAGTACCTATTTAAAATGCAAATTAAATGTTTTCGAAAAATTCAAAATTCAAGTTACTATAAGGGCCAAAATCGGTAAAAAATTAATACTTAGGGTAAAAACAAATGTACAATAAAAATTTGTGGAAAAATTCAGTTTAATATTAGACCAATATCACCAAAAAAATTACTCAAAACGTCTAAAAATGCAAATTAAAAGTTTTTGGGAATTGCAGGCTAGAATTACAGCCAAAATCAGTTATTAATTACTTAAAGCGTCTAAAAATGCCTATTCTGAATTTTTGTACAAATTAGGTCAGGATTAAGACCAAAATTGGTAAAAAATTATTCAAAACTTCAGGTAAGAAAGAAGATAAGGGTTAGGGCTCAAATAGGTTAAAAATGATTCAAGGCGTTTAATAATACAAATTTGGTGTTTGTGGAAAAACTCAGGTTAGAATTAGGGCCAAATTTTACGAACCACAGAAAATACAAATGTAAAACCTTTGAAGAAATTGAGGTTAAACATAGGACTAAAAAATTGTTAAACACATTGTCTAAAATGCAAATTTTAATTTAGTTTAATATAAAAGGTAAAATAAGTTCTTGGATCAGTAATATTAAAATTTGACTAAAAGTTTCACAAAATAAAAATTGGTTTTTCTTCAAGAAATTCAGGTTAGGATTAAGCTAAAAAATAATTGAAAATGTTTTTAAAGTTTTTACAATAAATCAGATCATGATAAATCGATTAAAAAATTACTTGAAACGTTTAAAAACGCAAATTTGATATATTTTTTTAAATGCAGAATAGGGGCTAAAATTGATTAAAAATTACTCATATCTTCTAAAAAAGAAATTTTAAAATTTTTGGAAAAACTCAGTTTTAGGAAAAAATATAGGAAATTTGATTCAAATATGATTTACTGCGTTCTGGTAAGTTATACTTTTAAACTAAAATAAAAGAAATTTGGCTAAAATCGCCTCAAAATATAAAGTTGGAATTTTTTTTTAGAAAGTCAGGTTAGGATTAAGAACAAAATGGGTTAAAAATTACTCTAATCATATAAAAATACATATTTGGAGGGTTTGGAGAAATTTTAGGAATATAGATCAAAATCAGTTTAAAATGACTCAAAGTACCTATTTAAAATGCAAATTAAATCTTTTTGAGAAATTCAAAATTCAAGTTACTATAAGGGCCAAAATCGATAAAAAATTAATACTTAGGGTAAAAACAAATGTACAATAGAAATTTGTAGAAAAATGCAGTTTAATATTAGGACCAATATCACCACAAAAATTACTCAAAACGTCTAAAAATGCAAATTAAACGTTTTTGGAAAATGCAGACTAGAATTATAGCCAAAATCAGTTATTAATGACTTAAAGCTTCTAAAAATGCCGAATCTAAATTTTTGTAAAAATTAGGCCAGGATTAATACCAAACTTGGTAAAAAATTATTCAAAACTTTAGGTAAAAAATAAGATAAGAATTGGGGCCAAAATAGGTTAAAAATGATTCAAAGCGTTTAATAATACAAATTTTGTGTTTGTGGAAAAACTCAGGTCAGAATTAGGGCCATATTTTACGAACCACAGAAAATACAAATGTAAAACCTTTGAAGAAATTGAGGTTAATCATAGGGCTAAAAAATTGTTAAACCCATTGTCTAAAATGCAAATTTTAATTTAGTTTAATATAAAAGGTAAAATAAGTTCTTGGATCAGTAATATTAAAATTTGACTAAAAATACCACAAAAAAAAATTGGTTTTTCTTCAAGAAATTCAGGTTAGGATTAAGCTAAAAAATAATTGAAAATGTTTTTAAAGTTTTTAACAAACTAACAGATCATGATAAATCGATTAAAAAATTACTTGAAACGTTTAAAAACGCAAATTTGATATATTTTTTTAAATGCAGAATAGGGGCTAAAATTGATTAAAAATTACTCATATCTTCTAAAAAAGAAATCTTAAAATTTTTGGAAAAACTCAGTTTTAGGAGAAAATATAGGAAATTTGATTCAAATATGATTTACTGCGTTCTGGTAAATTATACTTTTAAACTAAAATAAAAAAAATTTGGCTAAAAACGCCTCAAAATATGAAGTTGGAATTTTTTTTGAGAAAGTCAGGTTAGGATTAAGAACAAAATGGGTTAAAAATTACTCTAATCATATAAAAATACATATTTGGAGGGTTTGGAGAAATTTTAGGAATATAGATCAAAATCAGTTTAAAATGACTCAAAGTACCTATTTAAAATGCAAATTAAATGTTTTCGAAAAATTCAAAATTCAAGTTACTATAAGGGCCAAAAACGGTAAAAAATTAATACTTATGGTAAAAACAAATGTACAATAGAAATTTGTGGAAAAATGCAGTTTAATATTAGGACCAATATCACCACAAAAATTACTCAAAACGTCTAAAAATGCAAATTAAACGTTTTTGGAAAATGCAGACTAGAATTATAGCCAAAATCAGTTATTAATGACTTAAAGCATCTAAAAATGCCTATTCTGAATTTTTGTACAAATTAGGTCAGGATTAAGACCAAAATTGGTAAAAAATTATTCAAAACTTCAGGTAAGAAATAAGATAAGAATTAGAGCCAAAATAGGTTAAAAATGATTCAAAGCGTTTAATAATACAAATTTTGTGTTTGTAGAAAAACTCAGGTTAGAATTAGGGCCAAATTTTACGAACCACAGAAAATACAAATGTAAAACCTTTGAAGAAATTGAGGTTAATCATAGGGCTAAAAAATTGTTAAACACATTGTCTAAAATGCAAATTTTAATTTAGTTTAATATAAAAGGTAAAATAAGTTCTTGGATCAGTAATATTAAAATTTGACTAAAAATACCACAAAAAAAAATTGTTTTTTCTTCGAGAAATTCAGGTTAGGATTAAGCTAAAAAATAATTGAAAATGTTTTTAAAGTTTTTAACAAACTAACAGATCATGATAAATCGATTAAAAAATTACTGGAAACGTTTAAAAACGCAAATTTGATATATTTTTTTAAATGCAGAATAGGGGCTAAAAATTGATTAAAAATTACTCATATCTTCTAAAAAAGAAATCTTAAAATTTTTGGAAAAACTCAGTTTTAGGAAAAAATATAGGAAATTTGATTTACTGCGTTCTGGTAAGTTATACTTTTAAACTAAAATAAAAGAAATTTGGCTAAAAACGCCTCAAAATATGAAGTTGGAATTTTTTTTGAGAAAGTTAGGTTAGGATTAAGAACAAAATGGGTTAAAAATTACTCTAATCATATAAAAATACGTATTTGAAGGGTTTGGAGAAATTTTAGGAATATAGATCAAAATCAGTTTAAAATGACTCAAAGTACCTATTTAAAATGCAAATTAAATGTTTTTGAAAAATTCAAAATTCAAGTTACTATAAGGGCCAAAATCGATAAAAAATTAATACTTAGGGTAAAAACAAATGTACAATAGAAATTTGTGGAAAAATGCAGTTTAATATTAGGACCAATATCACCACAAAAATTACTCAAAACGTCTAAAAATGCAAATTAAACGTTTTTGGAAAATGCAGACTAGAATTATAGCCAAAATCAGTTATTAATGACTTAAAGCGTCTAAAAATGCCGATTCTAAATTTTTGTAAAAATTAGGCCAGGATTAAGACCAAACTTGGTAAAAAATTATTCAAAACTTCAGGTAAAAAATAAGATAAGAATTAGGGCCAAAAAAGGTTAAAAATGATTCAAAGCGTTTAATAATACAAATTTTGTGTTTGTGGAAAAACTCAGGTCAGAATTAGGGCCATATTTTACGAACCACAGAAAATACAAATGTAAAACCTTTGAAGAAATTGAGGTTAATCATAGGGCTAAAAAATTGTTAAACCCATTGTCTAAAATGCAAATTTTAATTTAGTTTAATATAAAAGGTAAAATAAGTTCTTGGATCAGTAATATTAAAATTTGACTAAAAATACCACAAAATAAAAATTGGTTTTTCTTATTTAGCTTTTTTTTAAGTTAAAAAATAATTGAAAATGTTTTTAAAGTTTTTACAAAATATCAGATCATGATAAATCGATTAAAAATTACTTGAAACGTTTAAAAACGCAAATTTGTTATATTTTTTTAAATGCAGAATAGGGGCTAAAAAAAAATTGATTAAAAATTACTCATATCTTCGAAAAAAGAAATCTTAAAATTTTTGGAAAAACTCAGTTTTAGGAAAAATTATAGGAAATTTGATTCAATATGATTTACTGCTTTCTGATAAATTATACTTTTAAACTAAAATAAAAGAAATTTACTCATATCTTCTAAAAAAGAAATCTTAAAATTTTTGGAAAAACTCAGTTTTAGGAAAAAATATAGGAAATTTGATTCAATATGATTTACTGCTTTCTGATAAATTATACTTTTAAACTAAAATAAAAGAAATTTACTCATATCTTCTAAAAAAGAAATCTTAAAATTTTTGGAAAAACTCAGTTTTAGGAAAAAATATAGGAAATTTGATTCAAATATGATTTACTGCGTTCTGGTAAGTTATACTTTTAAACTAAAATAAAAAAAAATTGGCTAAAAACGCCTCAAAATATGAAGTTGGAATTTTTTTGAGAAAGTCAGGTTAGTATTAAGAAGAAAATGGGTTAAAAATTACTCTAATCATATAAAAATACATATTTGGAGGGTTTGGAGAAATTTTAGGAATATAGATCAAAATCAGTTTAAAATGACTCAAAGTACCTATTTAAAATGCAAATTAAATCTTTTTGAGAAATTCAAAATTCAAGTTACTATAAGGGCCAAAATCGATAAAAAATTAATACTTAGGGTAAAAACAAATGTACAATAGAAATTTGTGGAAAAATGCAGTTTAATATTAGGACCAATATCACCACAAAAATTACTCAAAACGTCTAAAAATGCAAATTAAACGTTTTTGGAAAATGCAGACTAGAATTATAGCCAAAATCAGTTATTAATGACTTAAAGCGTCTAAAAATGCCGATTCTAAATTTTTGTAAAAATTAGGCCAGGATTAAGACCAAACTTGGTAAAAAATTATTCAAAACTTCAGGTAAAAAATAAGATAAGAATTAGGGCCAAAAAAGGTTAAAAATGATTCAAAGCGTTTAATAATACAAATTTGGTGTTTGTGGAAAAACTCAGGTTAGAATTAGAGCCAAAATTTTCTAAAAATTTTATGAACAACAGAAATACGCAAATGTAAGGTTTTTGAAGAAATTGATGTTAAAATCGGGGCTAAAACATTGTCACAACACATTCTCTAAAATTGCAAATTTTAATTTAGTTTAACGAGAAGCTCAGTTTTGAGACAAAATGAGACAAAAAGGATTCAATATTCTAATTTGTGTTTATGGTAAAATAAATTTTGTAGTATAAGTTATGTAAAATTGAGTAAAAATATTCAAAATAAAAAATTTGGTCTTCTTCAAGAAATTCAGGTTAAGGTTAAGATAAAAAATAATTGAAAATGTTTTTGAAGTTTTTGCGAAATTTCAGATCATGATAAATCGATTAAAAAATTACTTAAAACGTTTAAAACGCAAATTTGAATTTTTTTGAAAAAAGCAGAATAGGGGCTAAAATTGATTAAAAATTACCTCCTATAATTATCTCCTAAAACAAAAAATCTTAAAGTTTTTGGAAAAATTCCGTTTTAGCATAAAATATCGCAAATTTTATTCAAACTTGATTTACAGTTTTTTGATAAGTTATAGGTACTTTAAACCTAAAATAAATAAATTTGGCTGAAAACAAACCAAAATGCGAATTTGGTAATTTTGGAGAAAGTCAGTGTAGGATTAAGAATAAAATGGGTTGAAAATGACTCCAACCATATAAAAATACATATTTGGAGGGTTTGAACCAATTTTAGGAATATAGATCAAAATCAGTGAAAAAATAACTTAAAGCATTTAGAAACGCAAATTAAATGTTTTCGAAAAATTCAAAACTCAAATTCCTGTAAGGGCCAAAATCGCTAAAAAATTACTTAGGGTAAATACAAACATAATTTAAAATTTTTTGGAAAATGCAGTTTATTATTTGGACCAAAATCGCCAAAAAAGTGACTCAAAACGTCGAGAAATGCAAATTTAAAGTTTTTGAAATTGTAGCCAAAATCAGTTATTAATTACTTAAACAGTCTAAAAATGCCGATTCTAAATTTTTGTAAAAATACGCCAGGACTAAGAGCAAAATTGGTAAAAAATTATTGGTTAGAATTAGGGCGAAAATCGTTTAAAAGTTTTACAAAGGCCCGAAAATGCAAATGTGAAGCCTTTGGAGAAATCTAGGTTTTTAGGGGATAAAAATTTGTCAAAACACTTTGTCTAAGAATGCAAACTTTACCATTTTGTGGAAAAATGCTGATCAATGTTAGGGTAAAAATGGGTAAAAAATTACTCAAGAGAACCCAAAACATATTTTGTTTTAACTCATGTTATCTTGCCTTGTCTTATCAAGACAAACATGTTAAAAAGTAGGCAAGACAATATCAAATAAGTTGCCTCAAGGCAAAACCTATTGTCTTGCCCTTCCTTGCGGCATTACTAGTTGTTTATTATAGTTCTGACGACAGATTTGAATATCGATTTTTGAACATATTTGAAATCCAATCTAAAGTGTTTTCCGGGCTTTGAAGCCGTGATCCAATGCAATTTTTTCCTGGCGTTTGGTCTAAAGGCGATGAGGCAGCGCAATGGGCGAAGTGATCTCCCGTGCTTCCCGACGTTCACTGATTCGACTGTGATGAGCTCCGTGGTATTTATGCCCCCGCCGTCGCTATCCAGTGGAGTGACTGGGGTGGGGGTAGTGGCGGCGCAGGGTTTATACGCACTTGAAGTATGTCCTGCTAGTACTCGCTTCCAGTCGGCATTTAGAAACATAATTTCCTCCTTCCTGTTGAAAGTTGGTGCCAATGTCTCCCTAAACGTCAGGAAAAAAATTCATTGGATCACGGCTTCAAAGCCCGGAAAACACTTTAGATTGTATTTTGACCGGCCGTGAAAGCCTTCACAGACTTTTGAATTCGTTTTTCTTATAATTCAGAAACAATCCGCCTCTTTGGCATCCGCAGGACAACGCTCTTCTGGAGAAGTTTGTTGTGTTAATTCCTTATGAGTCTCACTTATAGATAGTACACAGACTGTACGTAACAATAATAAAATATTTGACGTGTACGAATTTGATTTGAAAGTCTAACTGTGCTTGCTATTTGCATGCTGTATGGAGGAATATCACAAATGTTTTATTAAGTTGATCACGTATCCGAATGGAAATTTGAGATATAAACAATCCCCCTACCGATAAAAAAAATTACTTTCTCCTGTCTTCCTCTGGATATTCTACATTTGAAAACCGTGAAATGCTTATGAACAATATTTGAATACTCTAAAAGGGCTGTCAGAATCACTCCTAAAAACAGGTTTTTACCCCAACAACTTGCGTATGATTTCATTAAGTATGTATTATGCTTTATATTTTGTTCATGTATCACATGTATTATGCTTTATATTTTGGAAAGATCATTTAAAATGGGAATGTTCCTTCCAATAAAACGCCGCAACAAGAATTTTCCCCATCTGTTCAATCAGCGACGAAATTGCTCATTTAGCTGTCAATAAACGAACAAAAAAAACGGTCAATAAGCAAATATCCATTAATCCAGTTCCCGACCTCTGTAAAAATAGCAAAAAACCTTCCCTAATGCTTCGGAATAAACGAGGGATTTCTTTCCAGCTCAGCTCAATGGCAACCTAAATGTTAATTTCGTATTTTCGGGGTCTCGGCCATCACCATTGTTCGGAATTCACGGAAGTTCTCTATTTTGGCAAACGTGTATTGCGGATTGGAACTTGCAACTTTTAAAGGGCGGATTTTGCACAACAAAGCCCTCTAGGTTACACCGGGAAAGTTTCAAGAAAAAAATCATTGAGCTGAGATAGAGAGATACGGAATGACACTGCCACATGTTTTTGACTAGTGACTTTCATTGAAAAGTTGTTTATCAAGTGCACAAAGAAGAAGACAACTTTTTCTGCCCGAGCCTTGGAGAAAGTGCCCGAAGGCAATAAGCAAGTTCTCCCTAAACTCCAGCAAGTTTTTATGCATATTGTACCCTTCAAAATTATATAATGTAAAATTTTGTTTATGTTTCAGCTCGAATCTAATTTACGAGACGAAAGGGTCGCAGGCCATGCTGGATTTAATATACTTAAGGCTTCGAAAGTTTTTTGATGTTGGGCTCTTTCTTAAAGAGTTCGCGATGGTAGGTTAAAAGTTTGATGCTCAGAACAAAGACATCTTGTTTTGAAGGACGCTTTATGGTAATAACGGTTATTAAGGTTTGCAAAGTTTACCTGATTACATCGTTTTACATAGAACAGTCGAGATTTCTCTTTACATAAGCTCACAAAAAACGTATTGTCCCGTAAGGGCAGAGAGTAGAACTTGAAGCAAGTGTGAAAGAGAAACTTTCAAGCAATAAACTAAAATTATTTTGATGTATGAAGAGGTTTTTAAGTAAACACTCTAGGACCCATTTAAAGCAAAGGTGATAAACCATGCCTGGTTAAGAAGAAATGAATCAGAGAAGAAATGATCAGCTTTCGCAGTACTAATTACTAATTGTTTCCACTCTAATCAGGGTAAAAGAGCTCCTCCTTTCCAAGATTCTATACAGGAATTGTAGCAAAAACCATATTTTTATATTCGTTTTCTAAATATACTACACCAGAAGCCATTAGTACAGAAAGAGGAGCACGCTTTGATGAAAAATGTTCGTATTTTGCTGCGTATCTAAAGATCCAGAATCACAGCCCACCACCTATAAAGTAAAAGAAAAAAACGTTTCCATAGAACTGTACCTACTGCTCATATCAATCGGAATTGCTCAATAGCTCTACCAGTACTACTGTTAGGACTTCGAACATTTATGCGAGATTATGAAAAATACTCAGTAGCAGAGAACATCATATTCAGTAACAAGAACAACAACAGGAATATTTTTATCTTCTGAGAATAATCCACTTTGTTTTTTTTTGTTTAAGCAAACTCTGTGAGTTAAAAATCAATTTAATAGAACCGGCATTCACCAAAAGAGGACCTTACGATGGCAACTGGACATGACCACAACTTAGTCCACCAAAATGCCTTATCCAGAAAAAAAAGCGTAGGGAGTCAAAAGTAATCAATTACCACTTGTGCTTTAGAAAAACTCGTCAAGTTGGAGATGATTTTTTTCTTCTTTTTCTTGCCTTTTTCTTTTGCAAAGGCCGAATCTTTCCAAGAACCGCCGTACCTGTGACCTTTGAATTTACTTCCTTTCGAGTAACACTTTACATAATTTTGAGGACGGATACTTTATGACACAAGCCTTGATCTCTAGCAAGGTTACAACGCAAAATGTTTGGCAAAAAAAAATTTTTTTTATTAAATTGATTCGCTAATTTGATACACGCTTTTCTTCACCCTTAACTTACATTATAGTAAATGTTTTTACAAGACATTCTAAGTTAATTAAATATATTTCAAAGGGTCTAGTAAAATGAAAAATAATTAAGAACAGGAGTTTTATAATTAAAACTTGTTTTTCATTAGTTATGATATTTTTAACTGTTTCTTAAATTGACGCAGCCAATCGATGCTGCAAAACCTTCTTCCAGCCTTAATTCACTTGAATTTAATTTGTTTTTACACAATACCCTAAAAAATATTGTCAAAAATGGACTGAAATGTAAAGTGATTAAAGAGAAGAGCTTTCTAATTGCAATTTGTTTTTTTCATTGGTTATTAAACATATTATTTTCAGTTGTTTCTTAAACTGACGCACTCAATCGATTCTGTAAACCTTCTTCTATCCTCAACTTATTTGATATTAGTTGTTTCTACGGGATACTCTAAAAGCATTGTAAAAGTTGGATTGAAATATAAAGTCATTAAGGACAAGAGTTTTATAGCGGCAACTACGTTTTTAGTGGTTATAATTCTTGTTATTTTCCAATTTTTGGATTTCCAATTTTATACTCTAAAAAATATTGCAAAAAGTGGACTGACATATAAAGTGATTAAGGACAAGAGTTTTCTAATTGCGTCTTCGTTTTCATTGGTTATAATACTTATTTTCGAATTTTTCTTAAATTGACGCAGTCAGCCGAGGCTGTAAACCTTCATCTATCCTTAGCTCACTTAAGATTAAGTTGCCTTTACAGGACTCTCTAAAACACATTGCAAAAAAGTGGACTGACATGTAAAGTGATTAAGGACAAGAGTTTTCTAATTGCGTCTTCGTTTTTTATTGGTTATAAAATTTGTTATTTTCAATTGTTTCGTTAATTGGCGCACTCAGTCGATTCCGTAAACCTACTTTTACCCTTAGCTCACATTAGATTAAGTTGCCTTTACAGGATACTCTAAAAAATATTGCAAAAAGTGGACTGACATGTAAAGTAATTAAGGACAAGAGTTTTCTAATTGCGTCTTCGTTTTTCATTGGTTATAAAATTTGATATTTTCAATTGTTTCGTTAATTGGCGCACTCAGTCGATGCTGTGAACCTTTCTCTATCCTTAACCCACTTGAGATTAAGTTGCTTTTAAAAGATATTCTTAAAACTATTGAAAAAAGTGTTCTGAAATGTAAAGTGATTCAGAACAAGTGTTCTAATTCCAACTCTTTTTTCATTGGTTATGATATGTTTATTTGTTTCTTAAATTAACGCACCCACACAAACCTTTTTTCAGTCTTCAATCACTTAAGATTAAGTTGTTTTTACAGAATACCCTAAAAATAATGTGAAAAACGGACTGATATGTAAAGTAATTGACAAGAGTTTTCTAATTGCAACTTCGTTTTTTCATTGATTATTAAACATATCATTGTTAAATGTTTCTTAAAATGACGCACTCAATGGATGCTTTAAACCTTCTTTTATCCTCGACTCACTTGATATTAGTTGTTTTTACAGGATACTCTAAAAAAATTGCCAAAACTGGACTGAAATATAAAGTCATTAAGGACAAGAGCTTTATAACGGCAACTTCGTTTTCATTGGTTATAATTCTTATTTTCCAATTTTTCTTAAATTGACACACTCAGCCAAGGCTGTAAACCTTCTTATATCATTAGCTCACTTGAGATTAAGCTGCCTTTACAGGACACTCTAAAAATTATCGCCAAAATTGGACTGAACTGTAAATTGATTAAGGGCAAGAGTTTTCTAATTTCATCATCGTTTATGATTGGTTATTATCATGTGTTTCGTAAATTGGCGAACTCAGTCGATGCTGGGAACCTTCACCTATCCTTAACCCACTTGAGATTAAGTTGTTTTTAAAGAATATTCTAAAAAATACTGAAAAAATGTAAAGTAATTGAGAACAAGAGATTTTTAATTCCAACATGTTTTTTCATTGGTTATAATATTTTTCATGGTTCCTAAAATTGATGCACTGAAAATCGATGCCGAAAACCTATCCTTCAATCACTTAAGATTAAGTTGTTTATACAGGATCTCTAAAAATATTGCAAAAAGTAGAACGAAATGTAAAGTGGCTAAGGACAAGACTTTCCTAATTGTAACTTCGTTTTTTCATTGGTTATTAAACATATTATTTTCAATTGTTTCCTAAACTGACGCACTCAATCAATGCTATGAACCTTCTTCTTGCTCTTCTCAACTCACTTGAGGTTAGTTATTTTTACAGGATGTTCTAAAAAAAATAAAAAATTGGACGGAAATATGAAGTGATTAAGGAGAAGAGTTTTATAACTGCAACTTTGTTTTTCATCAGTTATAAATCGTTCCAATTTTCCTTAAATTGACGCACCCAGCCGATGCTGTCAACCTTCTTCTATCCTTAGCTAACCTCAGATTGAGTTGCCTTTACAGGATACTTTAAAAATATGGCAAAAAGTGCATTGACACGTAAAGTGATTAAGGACAAGAGTTATCTAATTGCATCTTCGTTTTTCATTGGTTATAAAAATTGTTTCGTAAATTGACGCACTCAGGCGATGCTACGAACCTTCATCTGTCCTTAGGCCATTTGAGATTAAGTTGTTTTTAAAAGGTACTCCAAAAAATATTTAAAAAGTGGACTGAAATGTAAAGTGATTCAGAACAAGGATTTGCTGATTGCAACTCCGTTAATGTATTGTTTATAAAACTTGTTATGCTAATTTTTTCTTAAATTGACGCATTCGATCGATGCTGTAGACTTTGTTCTATTTTTAACTTGTATGAGATTAATTTATACCTTTACAGGATACTCTAAAAAATATTGCAAAAAGTGGACTGAAATGTAAAGTGATTGAGGACTAACGTTTTCTAATTGTAACTTTGTTTTTAGTTGACTATAAATCTTATTTTTAATTGTTTCTTACATTGAAACAGTCAATCGATGCTGTAAACTTTATTCTATCTATAACTAACATGAGATTAAGTTGTTTCTACAAGATGGCAAAGAGCATTGTAAAATTGGGCTAAAGTATAAAGTGATTAAGCAACTCGATTTTTCATTGGTTATAAAACTTGTAATTTTCAATTTTTTTTTAAATTGATGTGTTCAATCCATGCTGTAAACTTTCTTCTATCGTTGGCTTACTTCCAGAACTTAATTTGACATTAAGCTGTTCTTAGAGAATACTCCAAAAAATTTTGAAAAAAGTTGACTGACATGTAAATTGCTTAAGGACAAGAGTTTCCTAACTGCAACTTCGTGTTTTCAATTCATTGATCACAAAACTTGTTATTTTCTATTGTTTCGTAAATTGACACACTATATACTGTAAGCCTTTTTCTATCCTTAACTCATTTCAGGTTAAGTTTTTAAGGATACTCTAAAAAGTATTGCAAAAATGTGGACTGAAATGTAAAGTGATTAAGGACTAACATTTTATAGTTGATCATAAATCTTCTTATTTTTAATTTTTTCTAACATTAAAGTAGTTAATCGATGCTGAAAAAAACCTTTATTCTATCCTTACTTACGTGACATTAAGTTCTTTTTACATATACAAGATACTCCAAAAAATAATGCAAAATTAGACTAACATGTAGAGTGATTAAGGACAAGAGTTTTCTAATTGCTTTTCGTTAGTTATTGTTATTTTCAAATGTTTCTTAAATTGACAGATTCAATCGATACTGTAGACTATCTTCTATCTTTAGATCACTTGAACAGCTTAATTTGAGTAGTTTTCTAATTTCAACTTCGTTTTCAGTTGAGTATGAAATTTGCTATTTTCAATTCTTTCTCAACTTGATGCACTGAATAGATCCTGTAAACATATCTTTAACTCCCTTAAGATTAAGTTGTTTTTACAGGATTTCTAAAAAATTTTTCAAATAGTGGACTTAAATGTAAAGTGATTAAGGACAAACAAGAGTTTTCTAGCAGCAGCTTCGTTTTTTATTAATTATAAAATTTGTTATTTTCAATTGTTTCTTTAGTTGATGCACACAATCGATGCTGAAAACATTCTTCTATCCTTGACTTACCTTAGAATAAATTGTCTTTCACAATAATCTAAGAAACTGGAAATATTGCAGAAAGTATATTGGAATATAAAGTGATTAGGAACAAGGGTTTTCTAATTGCAACTTCGTGTTCCATTAGTTGTAAAATTTGTTATTCTCAATTGTTTCTTAAATTGATGCAGTGATCAGATGCTGTAAACCTATCTTTAACATATTTAACATTAGGTTGTTTTCACATGATCTCTAAAAAATATTACAAGTGGCGGACTTAAATGTAAAGTGATTACAGACAAGAGCTTTTTAGCAGCTGTGTTTTTCATTGGTTATAAAATTTGTTATTTTCAATTGTTTCTTTAATTGTCGATCTTAATAAATCGATTGAGTGCATCAATCGTTGCTGTAAACCTTCTTCTATCATTGACATATCTGAGAATAAATTGTCTTTCACAATAATCTAAGAAACTAGAAATATTATAGAAAGTATATTGGAGTGTAAAGTGATTAGGACCAAAAGTTTTCTAATTGCAACCTCGTCTTCCATTGATTCTAAAATTTGTTATTTTCAATTATTTCTTAAATTGATGCACTGAATAGATGCTGTAAATCTAGCTTTAACTCACCTAAGGTTAAGGTGCTTTCACAGTATCTCTAAAAAATAGTACGAATAGTTGACATAAATGTAAAGTGATTAAGAACAAGAGTTTTCTAATGGCAGCTTCGTTTTTCATTGGATATAAAATTGGTTCATCAAGTTGTTTTTACAAGACATTACAAAAATATTGCTAATAGTGGACTGAAATGTAGTGATTAATAAAAACAGTTTTCTAATTTCATAAATTTGTTATTTTCGATTTATTCGAATTCGATCGAAGTATATTGGAATCTATAGTGATTAGGGACAAAAGTTTTCTAATTGCATCTTCGTTTTCAATTGGTTGTAAAACTTGTTATTTTCAATTGTTTCGTAAATTGACGCACTCAATCAATCCTGTAAACTCCATATCCTTTACTCACTTAATTCTATCCTTAACTCACTTAAGATTAACTTGTTTTTACAGGATCTTTAAACACATCTTTACAGGATAAATATTCCAAAAAGTGTACTAAAATATAGAGTGATTAAGGACAAGAGTTTTCAATTTGCAACTTCTTTTTCCGTTGGTTACAAAATTTGTTATTTTCAATTGTTTTGTAAATTGACGCACTCAGTCGATGCTGTCATCTTTAATTCAGATGAGATTAAGTTGATTAAGGACAATTATATGACAGTTTGTATGTCAGAATTTTCTTAAAATTTACTAAAGAATCTGTCCTAGCTTCTAGTTCATCTGTTCAAGTTTCATTTTCAACCATTTGTTATCATTCACCTGATTTAACAGTTTCCCACTTTATTCTTTGCCGTTCTTGTTACAGGACCCCAAAAATGACTAAAATGTTGTTTTATCGATCTTTTCCCTTGTCCGTTTAGTCATTTCGTATACATATATTTGGAAGATACGCATAGATAATTAGGAAGGAAAGCAATGGGTTTTGCTTTTCAGGACTGAAAGCCTTTATTTTTTTAATGGTTTATATAAGTATAGTTTCGAAAAAATTTTGTATTTAATGTTCATAAAAGCAAAAAAACAAGCAGAATTACTTATTGTGAGAAACCTTCTTTAAAACTTAATGTGATAGTTTATTATGAACAACTACCTTTATGAGAAGTTGGTGAAAAACCTACGTAGAAACAAAATTTTAACGATTATTAACTCGGTTAACACCATCGGGTGCACTACAGAAGAGAGAAACTCCGGCAGATGAATAACTTGCATTAGCTACTTCAACAACTGGTGCAGCATCTCTACAATAAATGACCATATTTACCATACAAACGAGGAAGGCTCGCAATCAGTCTTCCTGTTCCTTACCATGCAAGAGCGGGAATATTTGCAATTCCAGATCTGTGGTGTTAATTAAGCTTTTGACACGACATACAGGGCAAGAAACATTCCCGGTTGGAGTGTTAAGCACACGTATTTACCTAACTCGAACATCTGCTGTGTAAATAAGTCCCCTTGAATGCGCGGTCTTGGCTTCTGCAAACAGGGCTCAGTCTCAGGTTGTCATGGCACGATGCACAAAGCCCCGGTTTTAGCGAAAGATTCGTATAATTAAATCATCCCCTGTTCAGCTACAATTTTATTCGATAAAGTGTTATTTTGCGTCATAAATGTCGAATAGGAAATTCGATTGACAAAGGCCTTTGAAAAATTGATATTTGATTTATTATAGCTATTTAAGCATCTCGCAGTAGATTAATGGACTTTTCATGTAGCCAGTTTACATACAGGGGTATGATATCAACGGAAAATGCACCTAAGCTATTGCCAATTAATAAACGATTATATTGCTGAGGTCGACTTATTACTATAAATTCGGGCAACTTTCCAAAATTTTTTCCTGCTTATAAATCCCAACCGCATTCAACTGTGGCGCCATCCACTGTCTATCCAATAAAAGTGCCGACCATAAACTCGGAATAGAATAATAGAATATTATTATTGTACTAAAAGTACCATAAGATAAAAATTAATTTGTTCCATTAGATTTCATTGCTGTATTAAGGCTAATCTAGAAAATATAGTGTTCTTTTATAGCTTTTCCTTAGGCGATCATTGCTGTGTTTACCTTTGGGTCACAAGTATTTTGAGCAGTTTCTGTGCAAAGTTTTATTATAAACTTATTACACTTTTGCAGTATTATTATTATATTATAATAAACTTCTCCATTTTATCGTAGATGAAAAGTGTTTCAGTAGCACAATAAAAATAATCAGCTTTAATGTGGATATAAGCCTCTCCCGACCTTTCTTTGATGAATCTTTTCTGCAATTGACCCATGTGACCTCTGCCCGACGCCAAAGTCCTGTTTACTTCAAATGGGCCTCATTCTCAGTTCTCAGCCAAATTATCGTAGAACACTCTCTTTACAAGAACTGGGCGCTATTGTCTGGTACATAAATTCTGTACTATCTGATCTTTCCCAATTACCTGTCGTCTCGCAGATAAATAGATTCCCATTGTAAAAAGTATCTTTAATCTTTATGGTCTGACCATTATTTCTTTAAAGACACCATCACCCCCTTTGGTTATTTAAAAAAAATGTACTTTTTTGTGCTGTTTCGAATTCTCAATCCAAGTACTATTGAAAAAGGCTTAATCACAATTTTCTGCGATTTTTCAGAGTACAAATCATGGCAGGTTTAGAATAAATCATGGCAAGTAGAAAAGAAGAAACAATCATAAAACGCATCTTACATGAAAACCTGTACCTAGTGGAACTTTTTGTGTCAAAATAACAGGTTTCATAACGAATAAAAAACAACGTTACAATTAGAAAACTCTTATCCCTAATCAGTGTTTATTTCGCTACGCTCTGTTATGTTTTTGAAGTAAAGTAGTATCTTGTAGAAATACCAGGTTAGTTAGTAAAGGGTAGAAGAAAGTTTGCATCATTGAATGGTTGCATCCATTTAAAAAACAAAGCAAAACATTATTTTACATAAAATAAAAAATATTGCAATGAAAAAACTCTTGTCCCTAATCACTTTAAATTTCACAACAATTTCTGCAATATTTTTGTTCTTAGAGAATCCTGTAAAAACTGTTTAAAATTTTTGCAAACAATCTGAGAAACAATTAAAAATAACAAGCTTTTTAACCAAGCAAAAAACAAAATTAACAATTAAAAAATTCTTGTCTTTATTCATTTTACATTGCACTAAACTCTTTGAGTATCTTGTAGAAATCGTTTAATGTTAGGTAAGCTAACTGTAAAAGAAAGTCTACAGCACAGAATAGGTGCATTCTTTTTACAAACAAAGTGAAAAGTTATTTATGTAACTGTATCGCATATAAAAATGTCAAGTTATTTATGAAATGAAAAACAGGTTGTAATTAAAAAACTCTTGTCCCTAATCACTTTACATTACTTTTAACAATATTTTTTAGAGTATCGTTTAAAATAACTTATTCTCCAGTGGGTTAATTATAGAATGTTTACAGCATCGATTGAGTGCATTAATTTAAGGAACAATTGAAAACAACAAATTTTATAATAAAAAACGAAGTTGCAATTAGAAAACTCTTGTTTTTAATCACTTCACATTTCAGACCGCTTTTCAAACAATTGAAAATAACAAATTTTATAACCAATGAAAAGCGAAGTTGAAATTACAAAACCCTTGTCCTTAATCGCTTTATATTTAACTCCACTTTTTGCAATATTTTTTATAGTGTTCTGTAAAAACGACTTAATCTCAAGTGAGTTAGGGTTAGATGAAGGTTCACAGTTTCAAGTGAGTTCATCAATTTACGAAACTATTGAAAATAACAAATTTTATAACCAATGAAAAGCAAAGGTGCAATTAGAAAACTCTTGTCCCTAATCCTTTTACATTACAGCACACTTCTTGTTATATTTCTTAAAGTTTTCTGTTAAAAAAACTTCATTTGAAGTGAGTTAAAGATTGGAGAAGGTCTACATCATCGTTTGAGTGTGTCAATTTAAGAAACAATTGAAAGTAACAAGTTTTATAACCAATGAAAAATAGATTAGATAACTCTTGTCTTTAATCACACATTACACTTTTTGCAATATATTTTGGAGTTATGAAAGTTAAAAGAAAGTTATTTTCTGCAAAATATGTTAATGAACGAAATTTTAAGCTTTTTCGCAGGAAACTCTAGTTTAAAATATGCAAAAAGGCAAAATTTACTATTTGGAAATTGAAAACTTATCTGCTTTCAATATTTCCAAAAATGAAGAAAGTTAAGTTTAAGAAGAAAACAAACAGAAACAACTACTCCGAGGGCTAATACCCCTACCGGCATTGAATTACACTGCTTGTTTCAAAGCTTATTTTATAAAGCAAAAAAAAATATTAAAATGAATTAATATAGTAATAAAAAATCTATGCTAAAAAGCCAAAAAATATTAAGCGTTTTGCAAAGAATATAGAACCAGAGTTTAATTAAGATATGCGAAAAATGCACATGTATAATTACAATTTGGAAATTTGAAATATATTAGTTAAATATTGCCTATGATCCTGTGATGTGTGTCTGTATCCTGTGAAAAGGACTTAATCTCAAGTGAGTTAGGGGTAGATAAAGATTCACAGCGATTGAGTTGTTATAACCAACGAAAAGCAAAACTGCAATTAGAAAGCTCTTGTCCTTAGTCACTTTACATTTAAGTACACTGTTTTCAATGTTTTTAGAAATCCCGTAAAAACACCTTAATCTTAAGTGAGTTAAGTAAGAATAGGTTCACAGCATCGATTAAGTGCATCAATTTAAAAAATCATTGAAAATAACGACTTTTCTAACCAACGGAAAACGAAATTAAAATTAGAAAACTACTAGTTTTTAATAACTTTGCAATTCAGTGCACTTTTTTCAATATTTTTTATAATGTTCTGTAAAAATGATATCATTTCAGATTTCCAGCATCGATTGACTGCTTCAATGTAATAACTAGAGAACTTTTGTCCTTAATTACTTTATATTTCAGTCCACCTTTTGGAATATTTTTTAGAGTAGGCTGTAAAGAACACTTAATCTCAAGTGAGTTGAGGTTACAAGAAGGTTTGCAGCATCGACAGAGTGACAATTTAAGAAACATATTGAAAATAACAAGTTTTATGACCAATGAAAAAACGAATTTGCAGATGGACGCTCTTGTCCTTAATCACTTTACATTTAACTACACTGCAATATTTTTAGACATCCTGTAAAAACACCTTAATTTTTCTTAATCATAGCATCGATTCAGTGAACCAACTTAAAAAACAATTGAAAATAGCGAATTTTTTAACCAGCGCAAAATGAAATTCAAATTAGAAAACTCTTATCCTTAATCACTTTACATTTCAATCTACTTTTTGCAACATCGTGCAAAATAACTTTTTCTCAAATGGATTAATTATAGAAGATTTACAGCATCGATTGAAAACTGTCAACATCATCGAACTGAAAATAACAAATTTTATAACTAATAAACAACAAAGTTGAAATTAGAAAACTCTTGTCCTTAATCCCTTTACATTTCAGTCTACATTTTGCAATATTTTTTAGAGTATTGTGTAAAATAATTTATTCTCAAGTGGGTTAACTATAGAAGGTTTAAAGCATCCATTGATTGAATCAATTTAAGGAAAAATTGAAAATAACAAATTTCGTAACTAATAAAAAACTAAGTTGAAATTAGAAAACTCTTGTTTTTAATCACTTTACATTTCAGACCACTTTTTGCAATATTTTTTATAGTATCCTGTAAAGGACTTAATCTCAAGTGAGTTAGGGATAGGCAAAGATTCACAGCATCAACTGAGTTCATCAATTTACAAAACAATTGAAAATAACAAATTTTGTAACCATAAAAAAACAAAGTTGAAATTAGAAAACTACAGTTATGTTTAATAAATTTATTTTTCGGTTCATTTTGTGCAAAATTTTTTATATGTATCCTCTAAAAGTGACTTAATTTCAGGTTTACACAATCAATTTATTGTTTCAATGTAAGAAAAAACTAAAAATAAGAAAATTTATAACCAAAAAAATACTGAGTTATAACTATAAAACACTTGTCCTTAATCACCTTACATTTCAGTCCACTTTTTGCAATATTTTATAGAGTAAGCTGTAAAAACACTCAATCTCAAATGAGTTGAGGATACAAGAAGGTTGGGTCTCAATTTAAGTTGGTCGGACTGAGTGCCAATTTAAGAAACATATTGAAAATAACTATATAAAATATTTGAACCATTGAAAAAACGAATTTGAAATTAGGAAACTCCTGTCCTTAATAACTTTACATACCAATCTAATTTTTGTACATTTTTTAGAGTATTTTGTAAAAATGGTACTTAAGTAAAAACTGGACCTTAAGTGAGTTAAAGATTGAATGTTTACAGCGTTGATTGAGTTAATTTACGAAACAATTCAAAATAACAAATTTTACAACCAATGAAAAACGAACTTGCAATTAGAAAACTGTTCCTAATCACTGTATATTTCAGTAAAGTTGCTGTTATATTTTTTAAAGTTTCTTAAAGGTTTATAGCATCGATTGAGTTCATCAATTTATGAAACAATCAGAAATAACAAATTCTATAACCCATGAAAAACGATGTTGCAATTAGAAAACTCTACTCCTTAATCACTTTACATTTCAGTCTACTTTTTGCAATTTTTTTTTCCAGGAGTAATTTGTAAGTTTCAATATTTTTAAGAAAAATTTAAGATCCTGTATTTTTTAAAACGAGAAATTGTAGGCAATAAGTTTATTTGACAGATCCCAAGACATTTGAGTTTCTATTTTCAACCACTTTTATGACTCAACCCGTATTAAACATTTCCCATTTGATTTTTTACCGTTTATATACCACATGGAATAGAAATGGTTGGTTGTTATCTTGGGTTCTGGTCCTTTTGTCTGATTAAAATAAGTTACAGCGGGTGCTTCTAACTTCTCTGTTTAATGACGTTTCGACACAAATTGGTGCCTTCATCAGATTACTACAACATATGGAATACTTAGTTTAAAGATAAAATTTTTACAATAGCAGGAAGGAATGGTGTAAAGGAATACATGGAAAAAAAATTTATAAAGATTACTACAAGTACGAAATAAATTGTTGAAACATAAACGTATTGAGGGATGATTAAATTAAAGAATAAAGTCGGTAACTCAAAACAAAAGAGCGTCAAAAGTGAAACCTACGATGCAATATGGTGTTAGGTTAAGAAGAGGGGCCAATAGGGTAAGAAACGTAAGAAAAGGAGGGAATCTGAGGGTGACAATGACTTACCACAAAACGATGTACAGTTTTGGTTCGAAGTTTGTTGCAGTTTTTTTTCCTTTATGTATTGTTACTTGAAGAAAAGTAAATGAAAGTTGCATTATTGCTTTGTACATGCTGCTCGCCGTGTCGAAACTCTGCGGCTAACCGTCAGAGATATCGTACGGCACGCAGCATGTACTATGGGGAATTAAAGAAATTTTTTGTAAGTTTTGGATAAGGAAGCCTATAATGAAAGAAGATGCAAAGGCTAGTAAAATTGGTCAAGGTGGTGTTTAATATACACATACATCGCAAGGTTAATTGTTTTTAATTAGGTAGGTCTGCTGACTGGTGGTTTTGGGTGTTTGGTTTATATTGTTTTGGAATTTAACTATGTATTTTAGGTAAATTTATGGATATTGAAATATTTACTGATTTTATGCAGGGGGTAGTTACAGTATGTAGGAGTAAATTTTACTTAGGCCATCAGTGTCCGTTTTTGCATTGACGCAATTACTGTTTTTTTTTATGTATACCATTTCATGAAATTCCCTTTTTTTCTTGTTTTTTTCTGTTTTTAGGACTTTAGCTCTTTTAAAATCAAAATTATGTTGATGTTCATTTGCGTGGTTGGTTAGGGCTGTAGGGTTATTTTTGTTGTGTTTGTGTCCATTGATGCGGTTTTTTAAGAACTGGCTAGTCTGCCCGATATAGACGCCAGGGCATCCTGTTTGGCAGGGTATTTCGTAGACGATGTTGCTTTTTTTGTCTGTGGGGGTTTTGGGTTTCAGTTTGGTAAAATGTTGGTTGAGTAAATTATGTCCTTTAAAACTGGTTTGGATATTTTCTTTGGAGACTGTATTGCGGATTTTTTCGGAAAGACCAGGGATGTATGGTATAGTTAGATAGTTTGTTTCGGTATTTTTTTTGGTATGCCTGGTTGAATTGTTATAAAATTTATGTATTCTTTTTTTAAATATAGTGTTAATTAGGCCGTAGGGGTAGTTGTTTGTTATTAGGGCGGACTTTGCCTTTTTTATTGCATCGGTTCGGTATTCAGGATCGGAAAGGCCTACCGCGCGGTCGGCAAGGCTGGTTATGACGGACTTTTTTTGAGATATAGGGTGATTTGAATTGAAATTTAAGTATCTGCCAGACCAGGTGGGTTTCGTGTACCATGAGGTTCTTACTTTGCCATTGCTGTTATGGAGGGTGAGGTCTAGAAAATTGATTTGCTGATTTTGTTCGATTTCTATGGTGAATTGAATTTTTGGGTGGTATTTGTTGAACTCGTTCAATATGTGTTGGCCGTATTTTTGTGGAGCAGCGAGCAAGCAGTCATCTACATAGCGGAAGAAGAAGGGGAGTTTTACTGGTAGGTTGTCAATTACAGTGGTTTCGAGATCTTCGAGGACTAATTGTGCAATGACGCTTGAGATGGAGGCGCCCATCGCACAGCCATTGATCTGTTTGTAATAAGTGTCATTGAAGACGAAATAAGTAGAGCTTAAGGTTAGTTCCACTGCTTCTAAGAAGTCCTTCATAGGTATGTCAGTGTGTTGTTTAATTTTGTCCCAGTGTTTTTTTAGGAGGTCAAGGGCAAGTTCGATAGGGATATTTGTGTACATGGATATTACGTCTAAGGACATTAGGGAGTAATTTGTGGGGTAGGATACGTTAGAAATTTTGTCTTTAAATTGCCAAGAGTCCTTGATATAGAATTCATTTTGATGTACTATTTTTTGTATTATATTTTTTAGAAATTTTGAAAGTTTTTCGAAAGGGGATTGAACACATGAGACGATGGGTCGGAGTGGTATGTCGGTCTTGTGTAATTTTGGGAGGCCGTAAATTTTTGGAGGCAAGGCGTTGTAAATTTTTAGATCTTTGGCGGTATTGGGGGATATGTAGGCCATATTTTCCCATTTTTTTATTAAGTCGTTGTTGCTTTTTTGAAATTTATTTGTTGGGTCATTTTTCATTTCTTTGTATGTAGTTTTGTCTGTCAGTAGCTCGTAAATTTTTTTGTCGTAGTCAGTTCTGTTCATGACAACAGTCTTATTTGATTTGTCTGGTTTGAGGACTATTACTTGAGGGTTGTTTTTCAGGAACTGTCTAGTTTCATTTATGTTGCGTTGGAGGTTAATATTGTTTTGTTGTCCAGTGTTTTGTGAGGCTTTGTTTTTGTGGGTGTGTATGTGACTGCTGCAGGCGGATCTGATATTGTCTTTTGTTTGCGCTGGTAAGCGGGATATGGCAGATTCGATATTAGCTATGATGTCAGTTACTGGAATTTCTTTTTTGTTTTTTATAGGTAGGGCGAAATTGGGGCCTAAACTGAGGGTTTGAGAAACATTGGCTGGTATGGTGGTGTTGCTGAGATTTTCGGTCCAATTAGTTGTAGGGGAATTGGACGTTTTGATGTTATGTTGTTTTAATAGGTTATTGTTGAATTTCTTTGTGTTGGAGTTTTTTATGGAAGCAAATAGATTTTCGAATCTTTGTTTTTCTTTCTCAACAAAGGCATTGTAGAGATTTGGCGGGACAGTATTTTTGATTGAGGAGTTTACGTGTTGTCTGTCTCTTGTTAGTGTGTTTAGTTGTTTTGTGGTGTCGGTTATAAGCAGATTTAAGGTATTGAATCTGAAATTATGTAGTATGTGTTCATTAAATTTTTTTGTGAGAGATTCACAGGCAAATGATATGTGGTTAACGTTGACGTTTAAAAAGGTAGGTGTGAGATTTTTAGTTTTGCATCGTAGGAGGTAAATTTTACGGTTTTTAAGATTTGCTATCTTTGTGCTAAGGTTTACCGACAGTTTCATCAGTTGGGTGGTGTGGTTTCCATATGTTGCGGTGATGTTTGCGTAAGAGAGCATTTTTCCCCTGCTCTGGTCAATGGTTGGCGCGTAGGCTTCTGGATTCTTGGACCCTTGTGATTGTATGGTTGGTTGTTATCTTGGGTTCTGGTCCTTTTGTCTGATTAAAATAAGTTACAGCGGGTGCTTCTAACTTCTCTGTTTAATGACGTTTCGACACAAATTGGTGCCTTCATCAGATTACTACAACATATGGAATACTTAGTTTAAAGATAAAATTTTTACAATAGCAGGAAGGAATGGTGTAAAGGAATACATGGAAAAAAAATTTATAAAGATTACTACAAGTACGAAATAAATTGTTGAAACATAAACGTATTGAGGGATGATTAAATTAAAGAATAAAGTCGGTAACTCAAAACAAAAGAGCGTCAAAAGTGAAACCTACGATGCAATATGGTGTTAGGTTAAGAAGAGGGGCCAATAGGGTAAGAAACGTAAGAAAAGGAGGGAATCTGAGGGTGACAATGACTTACCACAAAACGATGTACAGTTTTGGTTCGAAGTTTGTTGCAGTTTTTTTTCCTTTATGTATTGTTACTTGAAGAAAAGTAAATGAAAGTTGCATTATTGCTTTGTACATGCTGCTCGCCGTGTCGAAACTCTGCGGCTAACCGTCAGAGATATCGTACGGCACGCAGCATGTACTATGGGGAATTAAAGAAATTTTTTGTAAGTTTTGGATAAGGAAGCCTATAATGAAAGAAGATGCAAAGGCTAGTAAAATTGGTCAAGGTGGTGTTTAATATACACATACATCGCAAGGTTAATTGTTTTTAATTAGGTAGGTCTGCTGACTGGTGGTTTTGGGTGTTTGGTTTATATTGTTTTGGAATTTAACTATGTATTTTAGGTAAATTTATGGATATTGAAATATTTACTGATTTTATGCAGGGGGTAGTTACAGTATGTAGGAGTAAATTTTACTTAGGCCATCAGTGTCCGTTTTTGCATTGACGCAATTACTGTTTTTTTTATGTATACCATTTCATGAAATTCCCTTTTTTTCTTGTTTTTTTCTGTTTTTAGGACTTTAGCTCTTTTAAAATCAAAATTATGTTGATGTTCATTTGCGTGGTTGGTTAGGGCTGTAGGGTTATTTTTGTTGTGTTTGTGTCCATTGATGCGGTTTTTTAAGAACTGGCTAGTCTGCCCGATATAGACGCCAGGGCATCCTGTTTGGCAGGGTATTTCGTAGACGATGTTGCTTTTTTTGTCTGTGGGGGTTTTGGGTTTCAGTTTGGTAAAATGTTGGTTGAGTAAATTATGTCCTTTAAAACTGGTTTGGATATTTTCTTTGGAGACTGTATTGCGGATTTTTTCGGAAAGACCAGGGATGTATGGTATAGTTAGATAGTTTGTTTCGGTATTTTTTTTGGTATGCCTGGTTGAATTGTTATAAAATTTATGTATTCTTTTTTTAAATATAGTGTTAATTAGGCCGTAGGGGTAGTTGTTTGTTATTAGGGCGGACTTTGCCTTTTTTATTGCATCGGTTCGGTATTCAGGATCGGAAAGGCCTACCGCGCGGTCGGCAAGGCTGGTTATGACGGACTTTTTTTGAGATATAGGGTGATTTGAATTGAAATTTAAGTATCTGCCAGACCAGGTGGGTTTCGTGTACCATGAGGTTCTTACTTTGCCATTGCTGTTATGGAGGGTGAGGTCTAGAAAATTGATTTGCTGATTTTGTTCGATTTCTATGGTGAATTGAATTTTTGGGTGGTATTTGTTGAACTCGTTCAATATGTGTTGGCCGTATTTTTGTGGAGCAGCGAGCAAGCAGTCATCTACATAGCGGAAGAAGAAGGGGAGTTTTACTGGTAGGTTGTCAATTACAGTGGTTTCGAGATCTTCGAGGACTAATTGTGCAATGACGCTTGAGATGGAGGCGCCCATCGCACAGCCATTGATCTGTTTGTAATAAGTGTCATTGAAGACGAAATAAGTAGAGCTTAAGGTTAGTTCCACTGCTTCTAAGAAGTCCTTCATAGGTATGTCAGTGTGTTGTTTAATTTTGTCCCAGTGTTTTTTTAGGAGGTCAAGGGCAAGTTCGATAGGGATATTTGTGTACATGG